>RDRW01000125.1:235000-590561 GCA_007896445.1 Puccinia hordei
CAAATACTGAATATAACATGAAGAATATAACATGAATGAAACAAATACACACAACACATAAATAAAACAGATTAGACATGTTTGTCTAGATCCAATCTGTTACCTTATTTGTCTGCAATTAAGATAATGTATCTTCCTTCCATTTTGGCAAATTACAATAATGACAAAGTGAACAGGTTGATTTGTAGACCACAATGTTTCTGTATAAAATATTCATACCTTGAATTTGATATTTCAAACTGATATTTCCCATTCAAACTGATATTTCACACTCTTGAATTTCCTTGATATCTCAAAACAAAAAAATGAAATAAGAAACAATCTGGAATCTCCATGATACATAAGTGCATACAGAGGCATTTCATATAGAGGCATTTAGAGGCATTTTATGTAGAGGCTGTTGATACAGAGGCATTTGATGGAAAAAGAAAACCAGACACAAATTGGACATAATATTTATTCATTGTCCATACTTCCCTGTTGGGCGAGGTCAACAAGCATAGTTGTTGATAATATGTGCTCAATGTCTGTAAGATATGCCTCCTCAACATCAACAGTTTCTTCTTCATCACCCTTGACTGAAGGCACGGGCTGATTGACATTTGCGACACCATGGCACAATGCATGAACAAGTGATTCAAATCCTGCACTGACAAGACCTTAAAACATAACACAATAAATCAATTGCTTGGTCCGCGCCACTTTTTGATTCCACTGGGCTAGGAGATCCAAATCACCAGTTTGTGATCGAGTCCTTTCAATCACAGACTGGATCTTGTTGGGCCAATTGAGTTGCAGTGAGGTGAGTCAAATCAAAGCTGAGTGGACTGAGCCAATGGCAGAGGCAATCTTACCTAGAGGTGTGGGAGAACTTATATACAGGAGTTGAAGCACTGAAGCTGAGCCTGCAGCACGGGCTCAGTGGCAGACTGAGGAAGGGGGTATGTACCAAATGTCACCGGACATTTTGCGGGGAATTCACAAGGGCGCAGCATGCAACATTCTAAAGTTGGCCTGGGAAATTGGTCAAGCGGACAAGGGCCACTTCAGTATGCGCAATGTTGGAAGGACCGGGTGGAACCACGGGGTTTGGGGTACCCGGCCCACAAGCAGAGCGGGGCAGAAGGAGCGGAGGCGGACACAGGGGCAACAGACAACTGCAGGGGTCAACGGGGTATAGTAGTTGGGGGCAGGCTGTGGTGTGATGCAGAACTAGGGAGACAGGCAAGTAGGGTTCCAGGGATGGTACCAGGGATTGCGGGACATGACCGGGGGGGATGTATAAATAGAGTGTTGTAGTAGAGTTGCGAGATATCATCTTATCTTATCATTGAAGTGAATAGCTATCATCTTCAGCGCACATAAGATTCTCTTTGGTTTATCAATTCTCTCAGCAACTTTCAGCATGTTCTGAAAAGCGGAACTGTGAAGGGCATCATCAGGAAGAAAACGCAAGAGGATCAGTCCCCTTGCTGAGTATAAGATGTTGCAGTGAAATCAGTTAGTCATCTTCTAAAAGCTGTTTATTCCGCAGAGGAAATCAAAGAACTACTGGAACCAACCAGGAAGAAGGGAAACCAGAGCGGAACATACCTCTTCTGTCATTGGGGTTGCCTTTATTTCCACAGCGGTCCCTTGAATGTGTGATCAGTAGGCAAAATCTGTTGGAGTGGTTTGAGATAAGTGTGTTGAAGACACGGTTCCAAGTCTCTAGGCACTTCCGGTTGAATTGCCTCATCAGGTGAAGTCTCATCTAGATCTGAACGGTTTTGAGTTGGATGACTTGCAAAGTACTAAAGCCAGTCACCCCAATGCTGAATGAGGCTCATGAGTAAAGCAAGAATACAAGTGTGGCGCTCAGTAGCCCATCTCATTGCACGCCTACTTTCCCATCCAAGCCAACAAACTTCCTCAGCTGCACAATGGAATTCAGCCAGGCGGAGTATACCTTGCTGGGTGATTGGGTCCACAGCCCAGGGTTCATTGGTGTTGGTAAATAGACCATTGTTCCAGAAAAGGTCATCCGCTTGTAATCCCAGAAATTCAGAATAGTCAAGTGTAGGCGGGGTGCCTAGAAACAAACTTTCTGACCTGCATGTTTTATTTATTGAGAACCAAGTGTAATTTTGTGGCTTGCTTGCGCAGAGCTTCCATAAGTGTCTGTTGACCATGCGTACCTGTGGGTGTGTTGAATGAGTCCCAATCCTGTTGGGTGGCAATCAAATGAGTGATGCTTACCAAGTGTGCTGCTCTTGCCGGCACAAGTTACATGAAGAAAATGTTTTTTCTCTTCTAACAGAGCTAGGAAGGCCCAGCAAAGCTCCGTCTTTTTGTCCCAAACCATGGCAAGGTCATCACATTGAGTGTCGTGAAAATTAAACACATAAGATCAGCACCAGCTAATTGGGAAAGATGCTGTAATAAGGCTTACCATTCAAGTTTTCTGCAACAACGGAGTTGCCTACAATCCTTCTTTGTGCCTCCAGTTGCAAAGCAATTGTGGCACACGTGTTGAGGCAAGCAAGTGCTTGGGCTGGGGTGATTGTTTCTACTTCCCTAGTTCAAGGATGAGCAGTAGCGCTAAAAGTTAGTGAGTCAATCAAAATTGAATGGGATGGGTGAGACAGACGTACCATGCTTCTTCAAGCTCTTGTTCCAAACATAAGAGACACCCCAGCTCAACTTTCTGCCACTCTGAGTCGCCATCAGCATTGAGCTGGTAAGTTTTCTTGGCCTGCCATTGTTCCTCAAAAAAATGGTCCGTATAGTTGATCCCAGGTGTATGTGGATTGGATTCCGCATGTAGTTTAACTAGGGCAACTGAAGATGATCTGCGAAAGTCCTTGGAAGTTTCCAGCTTTCTCAACAGCCAGTGGGCTGTAAAGAAGGTGGAAGACTGTAAGCCGAATGTTGTTAGAGAGGAGCTTGTACCTGCAAGCTCATTTAGTTGATCTGTGTAATCAATGAGAAGAATTTAGGCTCCTTCCCACCCCCAAACAATCTGCCCTACAATCTTCAAGTGATACCTCCAATTCCAAACCAGCCACCATTGACAAGCAACGAGATCAACTTCCAACAAATGGATATCCAATCCTGACTCCAACATTCACACTTGCTCAAAGACCTGTTCCATGTCCAATGGGTACGCTGTGGTCTATCTAGAGAGCAGAAGGGTGATTCAAGTGAAAATGAGGAGACTAAAAGTGATAGTTCATCCAGAAATAATGGGAGTAGAAATGATTATGAGACCTTACCTTAATCATTCTTTTGCTATATCCCTTTTGAATGTGTTAGTTTTTTTGTATAATTTCACAATTATACATGGTGAAATTCCAATATTAACATGTCCCAAGTCACATTTCTTTCTGGAATAAATCTGGGGGTCCTATGTATGTAAGTGGTACATAATTGAACAAAATGGGAGAAAAGAACCAAGCAATGCTCTTAGCTATCATCTTCTCTCAACCAGATTCAAATCAAGCCATGGAGAGCTTTAAAAAATCAATTAACTATTGACCTTCAACTACAATACTAGAAACACTTCTTCAACTATTCCATCAATCAATGATTATTATTAGTAGTAATAGTACCATTGACTTAGACTCTAACCCATTATTTAATTATTCTCATCATTAAACATATCATCACTATTTCTAACTCACTCGGTCATCTTAAGCCACAGTTAGCTCAAGGATGAAGACATCTCAGACAAAAGATCCTTGTTGGTTACAAGCTGAAAATAGAGGAAAGCATACAAAAGTGGCCAAGTGTGGCTTATACAAGAATGGAACAAGCGCAGTGTATACAAGAATTGAAACAAGACCAAGAGCAGTCATAATAGGAAACAAAGAATTGTGATACTTAAGAGCAAGAATTGTGATACTTTAAGAAGAATTGTGATCTACATGCAAAAAAGAGGATGGAGAAGGTAATGGAGAAGGTGAATGCTGCTCCTCTTCATACTCATCAGCTTGGTCTTCTTGGTCTTCAATATTGGTGAGGTTGGCAAGATCTTGTTTTTGCATGTTGCTGATGATTTCACGTTTCTTCCTGAGGTAGTATTCTGGAGCATATTTGTCAAGCTGACTGAAGTCCTTGTCCATGATGGCCATCTCAATTTGGATGTGGAGGCCATCTGCACGCTCTTGTTGGATACAATTTGTTTCTTCTTGGAGTTGGTTGGCCCAATCAAACTGTGTGTTTGTTTGGAGCCCTCAATTGAGTTTCTTTTGAGAAGCTTGACCTTTTTGTGGGCCATTTCAATATTGATTTCCTTCTGTTTGGAGCTCTTAATTCCCATCAGACAAACTTCATTCAGATCATTATCTTGATCATTATCTTGGGATTCTTGGTTACCAGCAAGGGAGGTTCCTTCAGGTGAGGTCTGTAAGCAATTGGGGTGGAACACTCTCTAAACCATTTGAGTTTTCCTGAGATTTACGGCAACTAGTTGCATCCATCCAATTTGTGTGTGTATATAGAATCAACCAAGTCAAGTCATGTGTAAACACCTTCCGTGTTTTGTTGTAGCAGGCCTTTTTCACTAACTTGACATTGTTGGCCGGGGCAGATCCA
The DNA here is from genome assembly GCA_007896445.1 of Puccinia hordei. Lineage (NCBI taxonomy): Eukaryota > Fungi > Basidiomycota > Pucciniomycetes > Pucciniales > Pucciniaceae > Puccinia > Puccinia hordei. The sequence continues at coordinate 239,576 of RDRW01000125.1, forward strand.
GAAGGAGGATCATCTTTCACCTTGTGAAAGGGAGCCAAAAATTTCAGGGTAGATTTTTGAATCAAGTCCCACCTATAACAAAAAATTAATTTATGCAACCAAAAAAGCTAGCTATTCTGATTAAATTACAACTCACCGGTTTGATAATGTTTTTGTCTCCTCATCCTTCCCCAAAAGTTGTTTAAATTCAGCCTGAAAGCAGTCCCAGAATTATCTCATTGTTTTTTAATTGTTAATCAAAACATCCTTGGACACTGTAAGCCAGCTACGGGCCAGTTGTTTGTCTTCAATGGGGGTGAAGTTGCTTGCACAAGACCAATTGGGCTGAGCCATGGTGGGGTGATACTCTTGTGGGGGAGTGGCAAGATATCTGCATTGGATTTTTGACATGTTTATATCCCCCAAAGTGGATGTTAAGGTCTGATCTGTGGAGAGGAAGGTACTGGTGGTTCTGGGGTTTTGGGATCCTATCATGTAGATTGCAGGATGAGGAAGGGATGTGGATCCTTGTCCTGGCAGACTATATAGTGGCCTATCTGTGACATGAATGTGATAGACTATGTACATATGGTGCAGGCTATGGTGCGGGCAGGCCTGCAATACAGCTCATGACAGTGGAATGGTATTAAATCCTGGTGCAAAATCTTAGCAAGCCAGAGGTTTGATTTCATGTTAGTGGTCACTAAATTTAGCAACTGCTAACCTGAAATCAAACTTCTGGCTTGCTATCCTGTTTCTTGCCTGTCACCAATGCAAGTGCGCTATCAGGTTTGGCTGGTTTAACTTGCCTTAACCCAGTGATTTAACCCAACTGATGCAAATGCTCTAAGAGAACACTGTGGATTGCAGCATTTCAACATGTCTCTCTCTTCATATCATTCTTCTTTATTCATTCACAAGTGTATAGCCCCCAATTTTGGGGAAGCTCTTTGCTGGGAGTTGATGGTGACTTCTGACACGGATCAACACCGATCCGCAATCTGTGTCATGCAACCTAACGGGCCGACGTTGACCCGTTAGGTTGCATGTATTGATGCAGTACAAATGGTGCATGGTTTGTTTGGCTTGCAAATGGCATTCCCTTAGTTATATGTAGATGTTTTCATTTTTCATTGGTTCTTGTTTTGGTTTCTTTATCTTTTTCATTTATCTCTTTTCCACAATTCTATATTGTGTCTGGTTGATGAGGGGGGAGTGTTATGTCAAAATATGTTCTTGATTCTATATTTATATTTTTACATTACACCATATTATTTTATACACACATTTTCTATTTATCTCCATAGTCTATTATGATTTTATTTCTCATCAACCAAACTACTTAAAACCCTATAAATATTCTCTTTTTATTTTTATTTTTTTAAAATGGCATTTCGCCAAATGTATTTCCCTTGGGGGAGTTTCACTTCAGTTACTCGTACTTCAGGATTTACTGCTCTGCTGAGGAGCCTGGGCCGCTTGGGACTTGCTAACCAGTGCTTCCGAGTGTTACAAGATGTGTAGTATTTCATGTACAGCCGGCACCATTTTGCAAGTGATATGTCCCTGAAACGCTCCACATCGATTCGGACTGATACCGAACTGCGTTCCAAACGCGTAACAGTCTCTAACATTTCAATCTCACAAACTTCCCTGGCAGAAACATAGGTTTTCGAAACCAGATTTCTGCACCTCGGACGTGCCTCATTTGTCTCGGATTCTCCGTGGGTCTTAGGATACTGCTTTAGAAACCGTTCATTTGCAGTGTATATTTATCTTGCCAGAGCTCAGCAGTTGTCGTCAATAATCCCAATCCATATCGTTTGAAAACTCATCTTTGTCAATCCTTTCAACACTCACTGAAAACGCTCCCTGCTTTTAGCTTTCGGCACACATCACCAATTGAAGGAAACAGTTCCCCGTCCTTCGGAGACCGGCTGGTGATCTCGGCGGGAGTACACCTAGTCATTCAAGTCTCCCAGTAGAGATGAAGAACACATTATGGCAGGGCATTGCGCTCTCAACCTTTCTTTGTTCTCTCACAATCCAACCCTCAAATGCTAAACATCATCATCACAAGCTCCATGGTCAACAATGCCGAACTGCCATGAGCGTAATTCCATCCCATTTCACTTACAACGATACAGCCCAAGCAAATGCCCACGCCAACACCACTTCTGGAGCGCCAGCAGCTCGTCAAATTTCCATATCAGGTATTCCATGGCAGTACGAAGGCAAGCCTGTTGAATCTCAGCAGTCACTTACTGTGACTCTACCTACCAACCAGACAACAGTACCAGGTGCAACTCCTTCAGGTGGTCTCACGTCAACACGTAGGTCTTATCAATAAGTTTTACGGTACACTTCTCGTTTACAAAGCGTCTAATCTTGAATTCTTGGGACAGTTTGCTTGGATACGGGTGTACTGTATTCCTGTACAGCTTGTGATAGGATATTGTGTAAGTGATTTTTTTTCTGCCAGGCGCTACTGCCAGTTTTTGGAACGTTGGTTTACATTGAGTTTTATCACCTTTTGTTGGAACTAGACGGTAAAGAGTGCTATAAGAAAACCGGACCGGACGAGCTGGCATCAGACAACTCCGGAACCATAGCTTGCACAAAATGGTACTCGCGGACTGGCTATGCCGAGGGAGGAGGAGTGACCAGTAAGTAACATTTTGTAATGGATTATCCTCTCATTGTGGGCTCAACTTCGTCCGTGCTGAAAAGTCTAATTCCTTTACCACATAGTGTGTGGCGCTGAATCCGGAGCTATTTATCAATGTTCGCAGGATGAAGACCTAACTCGTTCGTAACATTCCAACTTACTTTGTTGTCGTTTCGTCAATCACCAACGGAACCAGGTGTTAAACTGCTCTTTTTCGCCATCTTTTTTTACCATCCTGATCTTAGAATGCGACTCTTGTTTCTACGTCGGGCTTACTAGTCCAAATTAAAGACTCAACTTTCCATCAAGCTGGCCAGGCCCAGAAAGTGAAAACTACCCGGTACAACTATTCTATCTTTCTGCGAACTTTCAAATTGGGATGTGGCAAATTTACAACATAATAACTCTCATTCAACATACTCACATTACATTTCGAATTTCCTTTTGCATATATAAGCTTCATATCGTCTACAAAGTTTCTATCGTTTATTGATCTATCACTACTGAGCTATAGATTGTTTATTTTTCTGAAGCCAATCTACTCTTCACAAAAACTTCCAAACAATGTGCTCACAGAAAATACCATCCTGATGGATATGGCTCCACCGGGTGGCTTCGTATTCTGGGCTCGGGATGGATTTGATCCCCCTTCGGGGACTCGAGCCCCAGATTTAAGGCTGCATGAGTGGACTGAGTTGCAAAACGGAAACACTAAATCAAACGTTGCGCTCAGCTCCAGTCAGTAAGACTCTGTCCGTTATTATCATAGAACATGTACAGACACGGCAGTTGAGGGGCGCCGGCAAAACCGCTGGATAACCGTTCGGTCGTCAATTTGCCGCCCCCCCCTCAGGTCAGCCGGCAAAAAGACTGTCCAACTTTCAACGGGCCCGCCGATGTGAAATTGGGGAAAAAGCCGGCGAGCTCGAGGAACGATTGACCCAACCGGCAATCCCGTCCAACTGACAGTCAGGGTCAATTGACCGCTTGCGCTGGTTAACCAGAGGCAGCTTGCCGGAGTACGCTGGGAACACCATACTTGGCCGGCTCACTTTGGTTCTCTCACAAGACACCGAGGGAAGTAATTGGGGCCACCATGCACTTTTTTGTTCTTCTTTCATTGATGATGTAGTTTTGTTTAGATTTTGTTTTTGTTTTTTTGTGTTCTTGCTTGTCTTGTTGTCTATTGGAATTTTTGAATTTTTGTTGCGGGAATTACAAGGGATATATGGGCAATAATTATGTAAGTAAATAATAAAGAGAGAAATTATAATTTGGCAAGCTTTGTCCTACTTGGCAAGGGCAACTTCTCTTGAGAGAAAAGCACTGACCTCCTTGTTGGAAGGTTTGGCCCCAAGTTCTACAGCCATTGCTTATAATTCAACAAGTACATAGCCCCCAATTTTGGGGGGAGGGACTTGTAGAAAGACACAGATTGATGCCGAGATCCGTGATCCATTTCATGCAACCTAAAGGGCCAACATTGACCTGTTAGGTTGCATGTATTGATACGGTACAAACCTTGCATGGTTTGTTTGGCTTGCAAAGGGCATTCCTTTAGTTTATATGTAGATGTCAGCCTCTAAGGCAATGGGAATTGGATAATTCTGGCAGGAAAATCAGCAAGCATGATGTTCCCAGCGAATAACTGGCAATCCTGTTGAAAAGTGAGAGCTGTGTGTCTGTAATGTCAGGATACACATGGTTTACTTGCTGTTCAGGCCTCTGAGGAAGCATTATTGTGGAAAACATACATGGCCACCTCAAGAATTGTTTGCTCCCTCATGGCCTCCAAGTGGTCATCATTGAGATCTCATTGGGAACAAGGTTCCCCTGGTGCTTGGTGGACAAGATGATGGATATGACCAGGCAAAGAATTTCTACTTGCACTCTTACCCCCAAGGTAAGATATGCTTGGATTTCTTCATTGCATTGCATTGCAATCTGTGGATGCAAGGCTCTGTCCAACAAAACAATCATTTCAAAAAAATTTGGAACTGTGCCAAGTTTGTGCAAACAAGCCTCCTGGAGCACATTGTTTAATAAATGAAATCAATGATTAACTGATGTGTCCACTTACCAAATTTATCATGTGTGTTCTTGAGTGTTTGAACATTGCCCTCAAAAAGGTCACTAAGCTTTCCATTGATGAATGATTCTGTGGTAAACCTGGTGGAGGTGTTTCCTCCTGAATGTGCCTGTTTGCTCAAGTACACATTCCTACATAGGCAGTGGGTCAGCTTGGGAAGATGTCAGGGACTAAGTCTTTTACCTTGATTAGCAGGAGAGGTGAGTTGATAATTGGCTTCCCATGCAATGGCTGAAACCAGCTGTAAGACTCCAAGGAAATTTGTATCACTATATTGTGGATCCTTTGAAATTTTTTTGACTGATTCAAGGATTATTTGGGAATGATAAGCCAGTGCCTCAATAAAATCCCAGTTGATACTTGACCTGAAAATCATGCCATAGACATGGGTTCCTGGGGAATTGCCGATTGCCTTCTGCTGGTTTGGTGGTTGGGTGGGATGCTTCCCCCCTTCCATTTGGAATTGTTCAGTGGCTGGGGAAGTTATTAAGTAAGAGGCATTAATTGAATAAAATTATGAAATGAATCATGTCAAACATCTGGTGCATCAGCAAAAATTTGCTACTAGAAAGCTGGGATGAGGCATGAATTTCTCCAACAAGATTTCTGAAGCATCTTGCAAAGCTCTGCAAATATTTGGGGTGGTTGTGGAGGTTTGTTAAGATCTTATTGGTAGACCAAGGTGCTGGTGGGGTTGGCCGAGCTGGTTGTGGGTCTTCTGTTAAATTCAAGGAATCAGGAGGGTATGTTATCTATCCCCAGTGGTTCAGGGGCTGAAAGAAGTTGCCCATACTACAATAGACAATATAAGCTTCATTCTAAGAGCTTTGATGGTCACCGGCTGGATTATCATTGTTATCTTCAGACATCTGCTCTAGCTGATCAGGAGGTGGTAAGTTATTGTTGACTGTATTTGGTTCCCCACTGAGGAGGCTCCTGAGAGCTAGAAATTTCAATGGGACCAAATGGCCAACTGAAAAATCCCATGTGTATGGTCATTGCATATTACCCGGAAGACCACTGCTGTTACTGGCACTACTCAAGATTTTTTGACTTAGGGTTATATTTGTTGTTTGAATGGGATTGAGAATAGGGGTTGCTTGGGTAGGAGTGAGAATAGGTGGTTCAATTTGCACTTTGTGAGAACTTCTTTTGGGAAGGGTGGAAGTTCTGCAAGGGGGAAATACCAGTAATAATATTTCAAATATGTAAGAATATATGACAACTGTTACAGGTGGTTTGGAAGACCTGCCCCTCTATGGTACTACACAAGAGTCATCACAGCACATTTATTATTTTATTGTTGTGACAAAACTAATGATAGAAAAAACTAGTTGAAATTGTAGGGGAAAATGGAGTTGGGTTGGTTTAAAAAAGTCTTGAGTCAGATGAGGGAAATAAGTCTTAACATAAGATATCTTTTGTGTGTTTTTTTATAGTTTTGGGATTGAAGCGTAGATAAGCTGATAAGAGAATTTTGGGAGAACTGATGTTATCTGTGAAGTATTCAAAGTGTCTTTTCCCTCTTCCTTAACCTTCAGTTAAGAGCACAATGGGTTAAGGTCACTTTGAATTGTTAAGAGATCAATTGGTGATGCTAGCTACTGGACTACTTATATATCCTCTGAGGTATTAAATATGTTTATTGGCCCCTTGATTGAGATCACACTGCTGGATTTTTGATGGAAGCTCTAAATGAGATGTGTGTTTTACTTACGATCCCCCCCTTTGTGGAATGCACCAACTGAGGAGGGAAAATCTCCTCCTTTTATAGTAAAATGTGAGGGATTGTTGCTGGTGTGACTGCCCTAGAGGTGTCCATATGATTGTGGCGGTAAGGGGATCCATGTTGCGGTGGTGGTATCTGTTTCCACCTAGGTCACATAGTGTGACTTGGCTGCGGCTCAGCCAGCACTGCCAGCATAATTGCCTAGGATGAAGTCATCCCAGTTAAACTGGGATGCACTCAACCAATTTAAACTTGGTTGAAATCAACTGATGAAATATAAATCCAAGGGACCCCCCTTGGTTTTATATTTCATTGGTTGAGGTCAACCTACTTTAAATTGGTTTTTTTGCATCCTAGTTTAACTGGGATGAACTCAACCTAGGCAATTATTCTGGCAGTGCAGCAGGAAGAGACTACATTTGTCTCCTCTGGACCACACTAGCCAGAATCAATACTGATTACCAACTATATGTTCCCACAGTATCCATTTGGTGGTGGTATCCATGTGGTGGTTTCACTAATTATACTGCAACAATGCACTTGAATCTAATTCTATACTATGTACTACCAATAAATGTTCCTAAAATATGAAAGAAACAGTTTAATCCAAATATCTTTTCAATGAGGGGAACTAGCCTAGTGGTTCCAGTGAATGAATAGGGGTGAAATAACCTGTAGAACTCAATTATGCAAGAATATATCTAGAGTTATGTCTCCTTCTCAATATTAAACTGTGAATTTATGTGATTTGATATTTGAGACACATTTGAAACACCACAACGTCTGGTTGAAAAATGTGGTGAGTTCATCTAATCTGAAGTGATGTAAATTGAGTCATACTTACCCATTTTCATTACCAACACCCCTTTTAATGTGGGGTCTGTTGGAATATCTGCATTTTAGGGTTAGATTGTGGCTTTAAAACAGATCTGGCTGGGAGAGTCAATGTCATATTTTCATGGTATTTGGGAATGAAAAATCAGACTTTCCCATTGGAGTGTGAGCACCTCCTGGAACATTGGGTTGCACTTGTGGAAACAGGCTATAGTAGTTGGAAGACTGTGGTGCAATGCGGAATTAGGGAGACAGGCAAGTAGGGTTCCAGGGAAGGTATTGGGGATTGCGGGACATGACTGGGGGTGGATTTTGTATAAATAGATTTATAGGAGTAGATTTTAGGGATTATCTTATCTTATCATCAGAATAGATAGCTATCATCTTCAGCATACAAGAAATCTCTTATACAACAACTCTTAGTCATCTTCAGCATGTGCGGACAAGCAGAAAGGAAAGGTAGACAACAAGGAGAAATGTGAAGGGTATCACCAGGGAGGAAAAAGCAAGCGGAAAACTCCACTTGCTAATTAAAGGTGTTTCAGGGAATCAAGTTGGTCATCTACTAACAACTTTTCATCCCTTGGAGGAAATAAACAAATCACTGGAACCAACCAGGAAGAAGGACAATTGAAGTGTATCACTGAGGAATCAAGGCAAAACATACCATTTAATTTTCCGGGGTAGTCCTTATTTCCACAATGGGTGGCTGGTTGGGCAGACAAAGGCCTCTTCAGTATGCACAACAAAGGCAGGACTTGGTGGATTCATGGGTCTTTTTTCCTAGTGTGTCTGATTTGGTTGGTTCCAGATGGGATGAGGAACTGTAAGATTAGAGCTCTCTAAGAACCGCAGCTAGAACCTCCAAGGAAGTTGTTAAGAGTAGACCCAGCTGTAAGGAGAGGTAAGCCCTCCTGCAGTCTAGAACAAACCCTAACCCAGAATATATGTGATGTTACTGATACTTTGTATTGATCAACTCCAGAAAACTTAGGTAGCCCAGAACCAACCAAGACAAGCACTGTAGGACTCTTGTGGGACACTGAATATAATTTGGTGAAATATCCGCTGAGGGGTGTCAGAATTACAGCCTTTCTTTCCACTCGCAAACTACTCTTCAAATCTCTTCATCAAAAATTCTAATTATTATTAAAAATTAAATCCCAATCACTCTGCAATCAAGTAGTTTTATTATCTTATCACTCAATAGTATTGTTTTAAATCACTCAACCAATCAGGTAGTTTTATCTTCATCACTCTGCTATTTGGCAGTTTTATTTCTGTCTAGCATTTAACTAGGTTCACATCACTGTCACTGCTTATGCTTGTATACTTTACAGCATATGCTTTTATTTTTTTCAAGAACACCACATGTTGGCCATTCCTGTTGTTTTGTATTTAGCCAGATAATTTGTCAGCTGAAATAAATTATCAAGTCTGAGCCTAAAATTCTTTTTCACCCTGATCCCAGCTCCTTGGTCCAATCAGACCTTCCACAAAGATTGACCCCCCCCCCCTTCTCAAGTCTTCCTTTCTGAAGGTGAAATCTTGACAAGGGGGAAATACATTGCAAATAGGTTGAAAGGCTATGACAAATTACGGGTGGTTTGAAAGACCTGCCCCTCTAAATGGTACTATGAAAATAACCAAGAGTCTTGTAATCAATATTTATAAAGATATAGCTGATTCCAAGACAGATATTACTTTTATATAGTAATCTCTATGCGTACTAAATCAAAAAAATCATCATACTCCTCTGCATCAGTTCAAAAATGAATCAATATTTAGAGATAGTCTTGAAACTTCAATCAATATGGGCCAGGGAACATACTCTTTGCCATCAGGAACATTCTTGAATCATTAGTAAACACACTACCATTCCCTCCTCCAGAATCACAATACCAATCCACCTTGGGAGGGAGCAATCAATGTATGCACCAACCTCCCAACCTCCTTGAGTGGATTCCATAATCACCCTGCAGGTGGCAATTCAGGAAGTTCAATTTATCATTAATCTTCTTGAAGCTCATTAGGAGGGGGGGAATTGTTGCATTCACCAAGTGAATTGGGGAGATTGCACACATCCACAATAAGTGGTGCCCCAGGGAATTCCATTTGTGGTAAGGAATCAAAGTATGGATAAAACTCAGTGGGCAGAAATTTGGACAATAAATTACACCATTCCTCACACAGGAGATAATGTTCAGCTTGACTAGCTCCACAAACAAACAAAAAATCAGAAACTACATTAACCTAGAGCTTCCACCAATATTTTTCATCAAAATCTCCTACATCCTTCTAATTATTCAATCACACTATGGTTTTTTATTCTTACTATTGTAAAGCATAAATTTATATGTTCTGGTATTCATTTTATTTGAATTGAGAGATATCTTTCATTTTGTGATTGTTATCCTCATTATATCTAGTAAGTTCAACTATTTACAAGGTGTGTGTTGAATGATTAATTGATTGTAGATATTGAGGCAAAGAGAGCCGAGTGATGACATCAATAATTACATAGGTCACCGTCTCCTGACGCAGAGAGGATAAAGAACCTTCAATGGGAGGCTAGGGGTCAACTCAGATTGACGGTGTTTTGCCGCTCCGCCCGCAGGCGCAGGTCAGGTCAGTGCATCAGGGACTGATCGAGGGCCAGCAGTTGCACTGTCAGTTTGCTGGCAATCTAAGAGCATCCACCATTGTCTCTGTAAAGTGGCTTGGTAAGCCAACTTTACAGAGATGAAGCCCCCACGCACCACCCTCGTGCACTCTTTAGGCCTGCTTAACTAGAGACTTGGCAATTTTCTCTGTCCGAGTCTCTAAAGTTAGGGACCCCTACCGAGCTTGGTAAGGTAAGTCCTCCATTCCCACGATCAGTTCCTTGATCCCCCCTACAGCCCCGCTTACCGAGCAACATGAAGAGTCCCCGAGGGACGCTTGGTTAAGGTGCAGAGCCCCAGGGTAACCATCGCGCTCGCTAACCTCTCCGCAGCTGCGGAAAAGTTAGCGACACGATGGTGGATGCTCTAAATTGCCAATTAGCTGACCGGTGCGGCAGATTGCCGAGCGGAACTTAATTCCGCGCAACTGCCGCATATTGAAGCCCATGACTCCAGTCATGTCAATGGCACGTCATCATCGTAGTCTATTTATTGCAAATTTCGAACCAATATCAGCTGCTCTGTGCCAACCGCTTGAAAGCATCATCGTTGTCTCTCCGTTCACCACTGTTCTCCGGGGACAGCGCGACATGGATAGGTTCACATTATGATACTACTGCAAATTCTGATTGAACGATTCAAGTAATAGCGAGTTACAAGTGTACAAGACTGTGGTGTCAACCGGCCGAGGAGTTGTCAAGGATCGGTTGGTATTGAAGTGACCGACGCACGCTCCCACCATGAGACCTTAACAATCCTTGAACTTCCGCCAAAGACAATTTCTTCCGGGAGACTGTACATAGATAACGATAGGGTTGTCTACAATCATTCTCTCCGTAGCCAGATGGCCGTCTGATCTTGGAAGGTCTATCAACCGCCTCACGACATAAAATAACGGCGGTCGTTCTAACCAGCCCACCGACTTTATCTCACTGATTAATTGCCTCACAAGCTGCATCAACCCCATCGACTAGTCTCAGCTTGCTCATCACACGACTACGTCTTGTTGCATCAAGTCGACCCTCCCCCGTCATCACAAACGCGACGCAACCAAAAAAATTCACCATGCCCAAAAACTCGATACGCACCGGTTTATCCACGTTTCTGGTTTTGCTCTTCCTCGGCCAAACCTTGAGCCAGCCTTTGAGCGGTTTGGTATGTTTTCCGTACCTATGGAAAGCAGTCTAAATGGATTGATTTCACACCTAAGTTAATAACCGCCTTTATTTATTGATTCTAGAAACGGAGAGCGGATGTGCTGGGAGTTAGTAAAATCCCTCAATCCATCATCCATATTTAAGCCATAATTTCACTCTATTGACTGGCTGACACTTGATACTGCCATCAGAACGGCATCGAATTTACCAGGAAGACTGGTCAATTTTCGAATCCTCGTCCATTCCAATAGCCGGTACATCTGAGTTCCCCCCCCTCTTGCCTGCCTCACTCAATATCCAAAACAGACGAATCGTCGACGATACGCGTGCGACGTACATTCAGGACACTTTTCTATTACCATATTTCCTTGTCTTTAATCATGTTATCCTTGACCTAGGCCGTCCACCGGTTTCAATTTCATATTACAACGTTCCTTGTCAATTTCTGTTTGCCACAGACCAAAGACTACAAAACTAGCGAATCCCTGTTGTAATAATGGTCTTCCGTGGTAACAAATCGCCTTGAAGTTGACACCCTGTTTTATTCATCTATTGAACTATTAAATCATTGTAACAACATAGTATGTCATTATTAGGTCAACTGCTCGAATTGCTCATATGAATCTCCAAGATTCATGTCTGAGCTTGGCAAGGTTTCTGTCGGCGAGATTTTCTCCAAGACTGGAAAAATACACGCTGGGTCACGATCCGCGCCGGTTCGAGGTCCAGCCCGTTATCATTAAGATGATCATATAGCGTGAGGGTAAGGGCCGAGGATGACTTGTCACTGAAGGGACAATTGGACAAGGCAGTGAGGCCTTGGAGCAAGTCCTAGAAATAATGTGTGGGGCTTCATTGCATAGTCTAGCTCAGAGAATTTTCAGTCCACAATGAGTCTCTTTTACAACATGAGGAGGAAGAGAGAAGGATTGAGTGAAAGTGAAAGGGGAAAATGGCTTAACAAGCTCAGAGAGATGAGTCTACAGTGATCTCTGCTGAGCTAGGGAAGGATCAGCACTGCAGGAAAAATTGGATTAACTGCCAGCAGTTGACATTCAGCATGCTCCAACCTGTTGTACTGTATAACCTAGAATGAGGTGAAATGATGGAAAAACTCCCCCAAGGGAAATATCATTTTGAGTAATGAACAAGTATATATAGTGGAATGGAAATACATAGTTTGGTTGGTCAGAAAATAAGAACATAATCTACTATGTATATAATAAATGTTTAAGTTTAATGATCTAATAGTATGTGAAAATATAGATATAGAAATATAACTATATTTTGCTGTAACACAACCAAGCTACCAGTGTATTGTTAAGATTTCAGCTCAACAAAAAGAGGCAACAGAGATGGGGCTGTTCTTTTAAGCAAGAGAACTGGACCGAGGAGCTGCAGAAGTTGGTGCAGAATTGAAAATGCTCAGACTTGGTGATGAATTCCAGTCATGAGGAGCAGGCATATGTAGTGACAACTAGAGAGCCCCCTTAACAAGATCCAGAGGGGGCCTAAGCAAAAGAACATGACTGGACTGGACAGGACAGGACAGGTGGCAGGACAAGACAGGAGGACCACATGGTCAAACAGGGCAGGACAGGATTTGACCACTTGGCCAGACAGGGAACAGGGGGCCACTTGGCCAGACAGGAAACAGGGGCTTGGCCAGACAGGAGACATGTGAGTGGAAGGTGAAGCCAGAATTCGGACATGTATCCCCACCCATTTACATATGCAGCTGTTTGAGTGCAGTCACTGTACAACATGCATAGTGACTGTGCATTGAAGCTTGGCTGATTCACCCTTGGAGAAAGGTTGGGGTAACACCACCAGCTTCCTTAGAGTTTCCACATGTCAACTGCAGGCAGTTGAGCCAGTTTTTTTTTTGCAGTGCAAGAAAAAGCTAATTCTAAGATGATTATGTAGCTTGTGAAGGCTACGTGACAGTCCTTGTGAGACCCCAAAGGTAGGGGCTGACAGTAAGGACAGACAAAAATCTATTTCTATAAGAGCATCCACAGTTGTCTTGATAAAGTGGCTTGATAAGCCAACTTTATCAAGAAAATGCCCCACTTGTGCACTCTATAGCACACAATAACAATTGAATTTCTAGGATTCTAGGGACCTCTATCAAGCTTGACAAGGTAAGTTGCCTCTAACTTTCACAGGTCACTTTTTAGTGAACCCTCCCCCCAACTGACACCCCCAACTTCTCCCCACTCATTAAGTCCCACCCTGTGTGGCGTTCCTCTGCAACCCAAGTTATGGAGCCAAGTTGCAGAGGACCATGGGTGTGGAACCGGCTTGGTACCTCAGCAAAAGAGCTGGGTTATTGAGCTACAAGTGGGGACACTCTTGACAAGATAACTGTCAAGCTCCCTAAGTGCTCCAGGCTGCAGATCACAGCACAAGAAAAGGAATTGTTGAGCGCACTTCAACCCTTTTTTGAAAATTCCTATTTTGGATATATGCATCCAGTTACACAATGTGGGAGGCAAGACTCTGGCCCAATGTTAGAGTTGGAGTCCCTTGCCTATTGTTGAGTGTAATTTCTCTCAGGAAGATGGGGGATGGATTTCCAGCTTAGCAGAATGAAAGTAATAATGGTAGTTGAAGTCTCTCATTTGTCAGTGTGTACAATTTTTATACTGAAACAAGAATGAATGATAAAGAGGGGAAAGAAGAATGGAAGAAAATAAAGGAGATAGGAAAGGGATGATGGCTTCCCTAGATCAGCAGAAGGAAAATAAGAATGATAGTCTAAGTCTCTTCTGAGCTAGGTGAGTTAGTGGAGTTGTTGTTTGTGTGATTGTTGTCAGATTTCAAGTTTGTGATTGTGCGCGCGCATGCGCGCCCGTGCTCTCACGTGCTCTCAATTCGCCAACTCAGCTTGAGCCCGCCCGCTCCCTTAGTCTGGTTCCTCATCCCGCCTGGAACCAACTCAATCCGACACACTAGCGAACAAACCAACGATCAATCAATCATCGTCGTCGTCGCTGTCACGGGATCACCGCTGCTAGAGTTCAGAGTAGTGGTACCTCATCTTTTTCTCTACCTCATGTTTCTGGCTAGTCTTGTTCTCTCACTGACCGATCTCTTTTCTCAGTCTCTTCTCTAGCCTGTTTTCTGTTTGTTTCTTTTTTGTCTTCCGCTTGCCGTAGCTTTTCCATCTAGATCCTCTAGGTATATTTCTGTCTCTCTTTCTTTTTCTTTGTTCCTTGTCTTTTTCTCTTTTCTTGTTCACCTGTCTGACAGAAATACATCCTCTAGTTTCGCCTCAAACTCTCTTAGATTTACAGTCTCGAGCAGCCCCGAAACAATTAGAGGATCTCGATGGCGGATAACGACGTACATACGAAGACCAACATTCCTGCTCTCACGGAGAACAACTATCTCCAGTGGTTGATGCGAATGACAGCCTACCTTCGTCATACCAACCTGCTCAAGTATGTACTCCAACCTCCGGTCGATCTCGCAGGAGCAGCAGCTGCTGCAGTCGCCACGAAGCATGCCGAAGTGGTTCACATCCTCATGAGCCACGTCAGCGAAGCCGTCTTCGAAACCGTCGTCACTCCTGACATTGCCGAGTCGCCCTTCGCAATATGGGCCAGTATTCTAGCTCGCTTCGCCTCGACATCCGTCAACAACAAAGGCCGAGTCTGGCTTTGGTTCATGCAATATGAATACAAAGGAATTTTAGGCGACTTTATCTCCGACATGCGAAAGATGCTTAATGAGATTCGAATGCTCAATCTTGGTGTTCCAGACAACATACTCAGCTTCTCAATACTAGCCAAGCTCTCCAAAGATCTGTACAATCTCGTCGACAACATCATCATGAACAAGGTTATATGCGAGAATCCCACCGCAGTGCTCGGCAAACTGCAGGAGATGGTTCACCTTGACGCCTCTCGAAAAGCAAAGATCAACTCCAAACCGGTACTCAAAACATCCAAAGAAGGAGCGGCTTCTGCATTGATGCATGAGTCTACAAAGAGTGCAAAAGGAAAGAGTCGTCGGTCACAGAAACCTCGCTGCGAACCTGCCAAACCTGGTGAGAACGGTAAACCCGGAGAACCCGGGAAACACAATCCGGCGGTCACATCGCACGATGCAGCTCACTGCTGGCAACTTCATCCAGAGCTTCGACCAGCTTCCTGGGGGACCCCGTCATCCAGCTCCGCGCCTGCCACTCAACTCGTAGAGGTAGATGATGGCCACGAATCCAAAGTTTCCCTCTTACTCGTTGAAACCAAAGACAAGCCAATTGTGATGGACACGGGTGCCACCCACCACATGGTAAACAATCCAGCTATCTTCATGCCGATCGCCGAGACTAGTATTCGTATCTCAACTGGCGGACACAAGAACTTCCTCAACGCAAAGGCAATTGGATCCGCCATCCTCATCAACCAAGACGGCAACAAACTCGTCCTCGATGATGTTCTCCTCGTTCCCGAATTAAACCGATGTCTCCTCTCTGTTCCTCGACTTTTCGAAGATAACCTGGTCCTTCAAAAGAAGAGCAGCCAGGATGTAATGATCACTATTGATGGAGACTTCAAAATTGACGGTACTGTCAAGAGGAACTTGTTAGAGCTTCCTTCCTCTCACTTTGCTGAAATAAAATCCACTTCCACCTGTTACCTTTCGAGTGCGTCAGCACCAAATTGGCATGAGCGACTGGGGCATCCAAATCCCAGGTATCAGAAGATCCTGGTGCCCCAGTCACAATCCGAAGAATGTGATGTGTGTAAGGTGTGCAAACTTAAAGCGCTGCCGTTTGACAGCAAGTTCAAACAAGTGAACTCCACCCTTGAGGCTGTCCATATGGACTTGGTCGGACCCTTCTCTGCAAGATCAACGACCGGCTATCAGTACTTCATGACGCTGGTGGATCAATTCAGTGGGTACAAGACCGTAAAATTCTTGAAATCGAAGGATGGAGCGTTTGACGCATTCAATGAATTCAAGGCGCAAGCGGAAACTCAAACTGGTCACAAGCTTCAATCCATCATATCCGATGGGGGCGGTGAGTTTGTAAACGAGCAATTCCAAGACTTATGCCGTACTCATGGGATCACCCATCACGTATCGCCCGCGTACAATCCTCAAAACAACGGGATGGCGGAGAGATCAAATCAAACAATCCTGGTAAAAGCTCGATGTCTACTCCTTCAATCTCGTCTGCCGAAATCGTTCTGGGCAGAGGCTGTCAACACGTCCTGCAAGTTGTCCAACATTACGCCCTCAGCCACTCGGGGAAATACAATCCCATACGAGACGTGGACCGGGAGAAAAGTCAACCTCGAGGTCCTGCGTCCGTTTGGCTGCTCTACGTATTCCCTCATTCCAAAGGAACACCGGACATTCAAACTAGCTCCGACGGCCGAGAGGGGAATAATGCTAGGGTACAAAAATGATTTCTCCTCGTATCGAATCTATAAACTGTCATCCAAGAAGGTCTTCAGTGTTCGGAATGTGAAGTTTGATGAGACCGTCTTTCCTGGACTTCTTGGCCAATCTCCAACGGACGAACGCAGCTTACTGGATGAAGAAAGTGAGGCGGAGGACGATGAAGACATGAGTCTGCCTGTCATACCGCCATTGCAGCAACCAGAAGACCCTTCGACGTCAGTGCCCGAAGAGGAGTCTCAACCTGCCGGAATAGAGGAATCGCCGGCGCCAAGACTTGCTCCAAAAGACATTAGCAGCGCCATCTCCACCGACAATATCCTCTCCGTGGATCGTCGAGGAAACTCAATTCTAGTTTACCTAACTGAGAGCTCGGAAGCGGATACCCCGTTATCGTATGTTCAGGCAATCAATTCCTCAAAGTCGACGTTCTGGCAGAAGGCTATTGACAAGGAGATCACCAACATGGAAGATCACAATGTCTGGATAATCGTTCAGAAGGAGGACCAGATGAAGTGCATCAACTGCACTTGGGTTTTTAAGGTCAAGAAGGACCAATTGAATGTTCCAATTGAATACAAGGCCCGACTCTGTGCGCAGGGTTTCCAACAGACGGAGGGCAAGGACTACTTTGTAACCTACGCCCCAACGGGGAAAATGGTATCTCTCAGAATGCTCATAATCCATGCCTTACAAAACGACCTGCTTTTCCATCAAATAGATATAAAGAGCGCTTTCCTGAACGCACCTCTAGAAGAAGATCTGTACATCAATCCACCTCCGGGTGTGAAGGTACCATCTGGACACGTCTTGAAGTTAAACAAGGCCATGTATGGCCTGAAACAAGCGCCACACGCGTGGCATCGAACACTGACGGAATGGCTGGCTCAGATTGGATTCCGCAGGTGCGAGGCAGAGCCATGCGTATTCTGGAGGAAGGGAACGTTTTTGTATCTTCATGTCGACGATCTTGCTATTTTTAGTAAGGACCCTGAAATATTCAAGAACGAAGTTCGGTCCAAGTTTCAAATCAAGGATTTAGGCGAGTCAAGGCTGCTACTAGGAATGAACGTCACACAAGAACACGGATCCGTAACGCTATCTCAAGGCCACTATATAGACTCTCAACTCGAAAGGTTTGGGATACAACACCTGTATCCGGCTTCAACACCAATGAAGCCAGGTGGGCATCTAGTGAAAGCTTCCAAGGCGGAACGTGTAGCATTTCTTGAGTCCGGCAAAAATTATCAATCCCTAGTTGGGGCACTCAATTATCTCAGTGTCACCACGCGACCAGACATCACCTTCGCCGTTAGCTCTCTGTCACAATACCTGAATCAACCTGGAACTCAACACTGGGATGCCGGAGTACAGGTATTTTGATACCTCAAAGGCACAAGGGACATTGGTCTGAGGTTCAATCGAACGCAACAGGGGATTAGCTCTCTAGTTGGATACGCAGATGCGGACTGGGTGTCGTGCCCTGAGTCGCGGCAATCAGTATTGGGGAATTTGGTGCTGTTCAATGGCAATGTCATATCGTGGAAGTCCAAGAAACAACCCACGCTATCACTATTGTCGACAGAAGCCGAATATAAGTCTCTTGGTGACATAACCAAAGAGATCATGTGGATCAAGACCCTCCTGAAGAAGATCTTCAACATCAAACCTCCGGGGCCAACAACAATATTTGACGATAATCAAGGCGCCATAGCGCTTGCAAATGACGCGTCGAATCACTCAAACTACAAAACAAAACACATGGCGCTTCGTCATCACTTCGTACGACGCGAAATCAAAATCAAGGCCATCAAGTTACAATATGTTCCCTCAAGTCTCATGCTCGCCGACTTCTTAACCAAAGCGGTTGGCAAAGTTTCAATCAAACGAGCGCTGAGGGGTCTCCACCTTCTGTGCTCATTGCCTGACCGGCAATGAGCATGTGGGAGTGTCAGATTTCAAGTTTGTGATTGTGCGCGCGCATGCGCGCCCGTGCTCTCACGTGCTCTCAATTCGCCAACTCAGCTTGAGCCCGCCCGCTCCCTTAGTCTGGTTCCTCATCCCGCCTGGAACCAACTCAATCCGACACACTAGCGAACAAACCAACGATCAATCAATCATCGTCGTCGTCGCTGTCACGGGATCACCGCTGCTAGAGTTCAGAGTAGTGGTACCTCATCTTTTTCTCTACCTCATGTTTCTGGCTAGTCTTGTTCTCTCACTGACCGATCTCTTTTCTCAGTCTCTTCTCTAGCCTGTTTTCTGTTTGTTTCTTTTTTGTCTTCCGCTTGCCGTAGCTTTTCCATCTAGATCCTCTAGGTATATTTCTGTCTCTCTTTCTTTTTCTTTGTTCCTTGTCTTTGTCTCTTTTCTTGTTCACCTGTCTGACAGAAATACATCCTCTAGTTTCGCCTCAAACTCTCTTAATTGTCTTGTAAAACCTGTGACCTTGGGTCTCACACCTGTACCTGAGAGAGGAACTCCATGGGTGTTGCTAAGTTGGGGGTCAATCTCACATTTGGCACACCTGATGTGGTAGCACACACACCTAGTGTGGTGGAAAACACACTGTGTATACTGTTGATTAGGATGGTGATTTTGTGTAGTGTTGAGATTTAACGGTAAGAACATGAAAGCTCTCTGTGATAATTTTTGATCAACAGTTACTATCAAGTTTCCAAATGTAGAAACAGATGAATAAATCTTCAACATCAATACACAGATGGCAACTTCTGCACCACCAGGAAAAATCTATTGTCACATGTCTGCAATTGATGTAGCAGAGTGCAAAGATGCCTTTGTAGTTCTTGAAATTACTCGTTGAAAAGTGATAATAGATTTCTCCCGGTGGGTGGGTATTGTTTGTTGGATTTGTGTAATCAACCTCAGATTTTATCTACTATAGAACTAAAAGAATAGGCTCCTGGAGCCAAACAAAACCTGTACCAAGTGTACAGGTTCAATTGATGCAACCTAACGGGTTGACGTTGACCCGTCAGGTTGCATGACATATGAATGGATGCATCCT
Source organism: Puccinia hordei (assembly GCA_007896445.1). Taxonomy (NCBI): domain Eukaryota; kingdom Fungi; phylum Basidiomycota; class Pucciniomycetes; order Pucciniales; family Pucciniaceae; genus Puccinia; species Puccinia hordei. The sequence goes on from RDRW01000125.1 coordinate 259,138, forward strand.
AACGGGTTGACGTCGATCTGTGTCACCTGTCCTCCTTTCTGGGAACAGCCATTGACAATGGCTGCTCGCAGCAAAGAGGAGTTATTGACATCAATGGCTGTTGCCGCCATTGATTCTGGCTGTCCTCAGCGGAGAACAGCCAGCTTCACTGATTCCTGCTCTCAGGAAAGCACTGCCAGCATAATTGCCTAGGATGAAGTCATCCCAGTTAAACTGGGATGCACTCAACCAATTTAAACTTGGTTGAAATCAACTGATGAAATATAAATCCAAGGGACCCCCCTTGGTTTTATATTTCATTGGGGTCAACCTACTTTAAATTGGTTTTTTTGCATCAGGCAGTTATGCTGGCAGTGAAGGACATCCATCAGCGATGTCTGTCCTTTTTATCTGCTGTTCCCTCCAAAAAAGATAAAAGTAAAAATACAAATAAAAGTATATTGTATGTGAATAAAAATAAATAAATAAAAATAAAAATAAATACAAATAAATGAAATTAAATAAAAATAAAATAAAATAAGGGCATTAATAAAAAAACCCAGTTTTTCCGCTTTTACACCCGGCTTTACGCAGCAGCGATGTCAAATTTGCTGCGCAGCACACCTGGTTTTCCGCTTTTACACCCTGGTTTTTTTTTTAATTATGTTTTTGCAAGCAGATTGTAATTTTTTTTCAACCTTTTAAATTTTTTTAATATAATTCCAGGGGTGTAGAAATTTATGGTATTTTTTATTTTCCAAAAAAACAATGTCTTCTATTTTTTTTGCCCATACACCCGGTTTTTTCAAAACAAATCACCATGGCTCAATTTTCAGGATTTCTCAAAATTTCAAATCTTTTTAAAACACTTTAAGGGGTGTAGAATTTAATGTGACAAAAAGGTTATTTTTAAAATCACTGGTTGTTTTTTGATGATTTTTGGACAGAATTTATTTCTAAACACCTTCATGTCTGGCTTTCAAGATATTCAGGGAGTTTTTAAATTGTTTCATAGGCTTTAGAGGGTGAAAAATTCATTGGAAAGAAATACTGATCATAAAATTGACTTGTTATCAGAATAAAATGGAATTGTTATCAGAATAAAATGGAAATATAGGAAAATGGACAAATAACTATTCAACATCAACAATCTTATTAATCCTGGCAGATCTTCTTATTGGAGGGAAAAGAAATTTTTCCCCAAGGTCCAAATTGGGCTGAATCCACTCTTTCCACAACAGAGCTTCCTCTTCAGCCCAATGTTGCCAATATGGATCAATCCTAGGGGAAGGCCATATTTCAGCCTTAAACGTGAAGCTGATGAGATGAAGAAGACTGGGAATGAGTATGAGACATATGGGAGAGTGGGTGGTGGGTGGAGAAGAGAGAGGGAGATAAATGGTGGGCATTAGACCAGAAAAAAAGACCACAGGTCTTTTATAAGTCTCAGCCATCAAGTATCCATGAGCAGGGAAGGTCATCCAGTACTTCAGTGGTGCCTGTGCTTTTCCATCCCAAGAGAGTGCATCAATTAGATCCTTGTGGTTTGAGCCCCATATGTTTTTCAGCATCCAATGGTTTGAATAGAAGGGGGTTCATTCCAGTTCTTCTTTCATTTTGTTTCAAATTTTCATCCATTTGTCTGAGGAACATCCCAAGCTGACCGCAGCGGCTTGAAATCCACAATTCCCATTGCCTTTGACATCAGTAATTGTAGAGAGATTTTGGATGGCTTCTTTGGGATGAATATGGTCTTTGTACTTGTACTGAAGGATAAATTGGGAAAAGATTAATCTTATATAAAATGAACACTAAATAAAAGGAAATTACTAACCAAATCAACAGCCACATTATGGTAAGTACTCCAACTGAGTGCCCCATACATATAGGTGTCAGGATTCAAGATTGAGCTGGCAGTCATTGAGTTCTATGAAAGGGGTAACCAATAAGAAGCTCAGAATCAAAGATCTCTTCAAAAAAATTAGTAAAACTCACATCAAAAGGCCTATAAGCATCATTTTCTGCCAAAGTGTTTTCATCTGTCTTGGTCCTTTTAACTGATTCAAATTTCACTTGTTTGAGTATTTTTCCAGACCTCTGATGTATCAAAAAATCATTTAACTTCAGTATAATGTACTCAAGATGGAAATAAAAACACTTACAGTCTTCAAATTTCCTCCTTCATCATCTGAGTCCTGTTGAAGGAGATCATTGACCTCTGGAAGCTCTTCACTTGATTCTGAATCCTCCTGACTCTCCTCTTCTGTTGACAAAGCCTAGAAAACAAGGAGAAAGAATTAGATGTCATATTTGAGTGAAGAATAAAGATGAATCATTACCTCTTATTCCACAGATTCATCCCTCTTCTTAGGCCTACCACGTCCTTTTGTCTTGGCCAAAGGTTCCTACAAGTTCACAAGAAATCAATAACCAATGACAAACAGACAAGAGATAAATGAATAAATACCTTGTGTTCTGTCACCTGCTTCCTTGGCCTCTTCCTTTCTTCTCCAATTCTGTGTATTCATATCCTGAAGGATCCCTTTTTGTTGAAGTAGTTGATTTGTGTTTCCTTTTTGCGCCCTTTGGTCTTCCTCGTCCTTGGTTATCCTTGCTAAAGAGAGGTTCCTGGATGGCCACTATGGTGTAGTTCCCTTGAAAGAGCTTCTTGATTTCGCCAATGTAGAATTTTTGTTTGCCAGGTTGAAACGTTTGGAATTCCTTAAAGAGATCTGTCAAGAAAATTTCCTCATTATTTTTTTTGGTGGGAAGTAGAACGTCACTTGATCCATTGTTGTTGTCCTCTTCAATGAATGTCTGCTCATAAATGGAGGCAAAAAACAAATTAGAACTATAAACCTATGAAAGAGAAACAGAAACCAGGAAGTTATATTAGCCAACTCACTTCAAGATCCTTTTTAACATGCCACTGAGAATGAAAATTTTGATGGGTGAATTTGCTGCCTAGGCCTTTTGCTTCTTGAACTTGATGAATGCAAGGGATTCCCATGTGAGAAGTGTAGTTTCCAGTGCAAGTGGTAGTTGGGGGTTTAGAAATTTGATGAGAATGGATGATCTTCAGGACATAGTGGGAGATGGTGCCATTTAGATCACCAACACAAGGGGGGAGGCCAGTGAGGAGTTTGTATGAGTGCTGAGAGGATTCCATGTATTGTTTGTGAAGTTGATTGGTAAGAGCTTGGTGAATTTGTTTGACAACAGCAGCAAATGAGGCAGTGGAAGAGTTGATGAATTTTTTGATGTATGCATGAAGACCTTCAACTCTAGAGGTGATAGTGTTTCCGAAGTGGGGTTTCTTGTTGAAAAAAAAGTCTATGATTTTTTCTTTGGAAGGGAGGATGTTAGAGATGATTTAGTTGGCAGTGGGTGGATTCCAAGTCATAGAAAGCTGAGTGAAGTTTTTGTGATAGTCAGAAACAGTTTTAGAATGGAGTAATTGATTCCAATTGTTGCAAAAGGTGGACCATTCTTCTTCAGAGTTGAAATGCTTGTAGCAGTTGGATTGGATATTCTTCATGATGTTCCAGGAGCAGAGGAGATGTGAGGAATTTGGGAATACTTGTTCAATTGCTTTGATTAGGGCAGCCTTGTTGTTGGTGACTAGTACGGGTGGAGATTGAATGTCCATTGAGATGCAAAGCTGATCCAAGGCCCAAGAGTAGTTGGCTATTTTCTCAGCAGAAAGGAAACAGAAAGCCAAGGAAAAAGATTTGTTTGCAGAGTTAATACCAAATATGTGAAGAAGGGGCATTTTAAACTTGTTGGTTTTGTATGTGCAACCAAGGAGGATAGTAGTGGAAAATTGTTTGGCCAAGTCAAGGGATTTCTGATGAGCAAAGAACAAAGAGGTCATGTGGCCTTCGGAGGTATTGATTCTGTTGTAGAATTCATGATGGCAGATTTCATGAACAAGAGCTTCAATGGGTGTATGTTGTGGGAAAACTTATATACAGGAGGTGCAGCACTGAAGCTGAGCCCGCAGCCGCGGTCTCAGCGGCAGGCTGAGGCTGAGGTAAGGGCTTACCAAATGTCATCAGACATTCTGCGGGGAAAAGCACGAGGGCGCAGCATGTGACATTCTATAGTTGGTGTGGTCAATTGGTCAAGCGGACAAAGGCCGCTTCAGTATGTGCGACGTAGGGGACCGGGTGGAACCATGGGGTTTGGGGCACCAGGCCCGCAAGCAGAGCGGGGGCAGAAGGAGCAGAGTCGTGCGCAGGGGAGCGACAGACGACTGCAGGGGTCAACAGGGTATAGTAGTTGGGGACAGGCTGCGGTGCAATGGGGGATTGAGGAGACGGGCAAGTAGGGCTCCAGGGATGGTACTGGGGATTGCGGGTCAGGAATGGGGGCAGTGTTGTACCAGGGTTGCGGGATCTTATCTTATCTTATCATCAAAGTAGATAGCTATCAACTACAGCGCATATAAGAAATCACTTTTACTTTAGAACTCTCTCAGCAACTTTCATCGTGTGCGGACAAGCAGAACTGTGAAGGGCAACATCAGGAAGACAAACGCAAGAGGAACGGTCCCCTTGCTGAGTATAAGGTGTTGCAGGGAATCCAGTTAACTATCCGCTAACAGTTGTTTGTCCCGCAGAGGAAATCTGTTGAATTCTCAGTCAAATGTATCTCTCAAGTTGAATGTCACAAAGTCTCAAACGGTGAATGACATGTGAATTGTAGCCCGCACCGCAGTCAAATCAAATCATTAACTGCACTCGGTTAGGGTGATCCATCTGAATTATAAAAGGAAGAATGAAATCAAGTCCATTTCAATCAGACTTGACAAGATTCTCAATTTTATACTTTTGATCAAGACCTCAAATTCAAGACTCAAGATCTAATCCCATCAAGACCTAAACACTGTAAAGTTAACCCTTATCAACTCTACTCTCTCGAAAATTACTCATATCATCTTCACATTTTTGAAAATCAAGTGCTGAATCTCGACATCCTCAAGACTTCAAGCTCAGGCATATTAAAAAATTCAACATCACATTACTGTGCTGTTTGTCATTTCTCTTTTCTCTTTGTTGTTCTCTCTTCTTTTTTTCTTGTTGTTGTTTGTTGAGTAAATAACTGATCTCTTTTATACTATAAATTCTTCCATCAGCCTTTATTCTCATTACTTCTGTTTTCACTTCTCCTTCTTATAAAAAGCCCTCGCCTCCTTCACTGTTCTTCCATCAGTAGTGGTATGCCTTTCAATTCTCTAGTCTGTTATCTTTATTCATCTTCTCTCTTCTAACTTTTTTACTATCAGTCTGGTTTTGGTAATTAAAACATTTTAGCCCAATCCTTTAAAATCAACGACCCACCGGAACCAACCAGGAAGAATGGCAACCTACCGTGTCTGTTACCGGGGTCGCCATTATTTCCACAGCGTCCAGAGGTCTTTCCACTGGGCAAACGACTTGAGGGAAATCTTTGTGTCAATAAGGTCATTGATAAAATCTGGTGATTCTCCTCGGATCATCAGTTTGACTGCAATGGCCTTGGCCTCGGGGCTATACTTGACAAACACCATTGGTGGGGGGTTGACAAACGGTGGATCAGATGGGGGTGGACGGAAATGTGGAGGTGCTGAGCCAATGGGTGGTATGGATTGGGGAGTGTATCTACATGTGTATGTACATATGTATGTGCCACCCTGGCGCCTCCCACTGTGGCTACAGGCCTAGAAAATATATTTTCATAGTTTTTTTATTTATATATTTTGCATATTTTGGCAAGGGGGAAGACAAGCTTTCCCACATTGACTGTACTAGTGTAGTTATACATCTCCCTTCCAAGCTCTATCCTGCCCTTGAGTAGTTCCACACCGTGGCTCCACCCGGTAGTCCCACTGTGGCGTGCCTCCACCTCAGCCCCTGTCCACGCAATCCTTGGATGCGCTATGTGAAGGTCCACCCCTGCATGGCCTGCCGTGCTTTTCCCCCTGTGCATTTGAATATCATCTTCCTGATGTGCTACAGCCAGTGCACATACAGGTGATGAAGCATGAGTATGTACAATGTGTACTCCACTCTCATAGCACACATGTGCTTGTTGAGTGCTTTCCTCAGATCAGCCTACTACCCAAGGTGGCTTTTCTCATGTTTTCATCTTGAAGATGAATCAGTCCTATCTGAGCTGCACCCATGGTGCCCCTCCCACCATTTGGCACACTGCAACACCCTTTTGCCCAGGGAATTTGCTTATAAAGGCGCCCAAATGACTGTCTGACTTTTGGGTCTTTTTTTTTCTTTCTAAGTGTAATTTGGCCTATGGCATTGCACACTATGAATCTAAGTAACATCTATACATGCTGACGCAAAATAATGGAATTCAACAAAACTACAAGGGCCGCTTTTGATATGAAACCGCCTGAAGATAGAACATACATGAGAGACAAATTGTGACGAAAAGAAAACAATGAAGAAACAAAAAAGAAGAGATTTGACAAATATTGCGGAAGGTCTTCAGCTTGGGAGTTGGTCGGAGAAGCGGGGTCTGCAATTTTTTTCGATTCGCCTGGCTTTGGGTGGCGTGTTGAATCTTCACATAGCGCCTTGATGAACCCCCTGGATCCGCTGCAGCACAAGCTCAAGAATTCACACCTCGCCCTTGACTGTAAAGCAATGATGTCGTAGTATCTTCTACTTTTGGTTATCGTGAGACCATTCTAGTGGACTGTCAGTAGACAGGACTAGACTGCAACAATGCTTGTAATATTATTTTGGCTACATAGAGCACTCACAAATATTATTTTGTCTACATCAAGCACTCACAGTTTCGAGCCGTCTCCCGCTGAACACCCCCGTCGAGTTGCTTTTGCATTAAGCTATCTTTTAAATCTGCTGCTTCCCTGAGATTAGATTCCAGAGCGCCAGGATGCCCTCTGAGTCTAGCCCTCTTCTCTCTTTTAACACCAAAAAAGGCGATTGTCTTACCACTAGTCACCATGGAATCATTCGGGAACTTTGGGCGGTCTATCTCATCTATCTCTTAGCGGCTGTCTTAGATACCATTACCATCGGCTCAGAGCTTCATATCAAAACGGAAATGATATGTAATTCAATTTCGTGGGACTCAGTCAACCTGTCCTCTAAACAAGATTGTCTGTCTGACACTGTGGACTCGCGCCTCACGTGGCTCATGACGATCGAATCAATCACGCTGGGATGTTTTTCTGCCCTTTCGACAGGATACTGGAGCTATTTATCCCAGAAGCGCGGTCGGTCCATCGTACTCTTGGTCGTGTTCCTTGGTCTCGGCTTAAACGAATTGATCTTCATCCTGGCCAAACGGTTCGAATGGCCAGTCAATGTGCTTTTGATTGGTTCGATGGTTGAAGGCATTCTTGGTGGACCTGCCACATTGACCACCATGTTAGCAAATATCGATCCCCCGAATTCGGCTCACGCGTGTCTTCGAAGCAAACTCTCCTAACAGACATCTTTAACCTCTCTTTAGAATTACTGGATATATCCACGATCGTCTCAGTCAGCGTGATCTTTCCACAGCGACGGGCCTCTTGCTCGCTACAGGTACTGCCATGATCGGGGCAGCAATTGGACCCTCGTTTGCCAATTGGCTGATAGCTTTCTCCGACGCAAACCTCATGGCTCCGTCCTATGCTATTTTGGTATGCTTACCGGCTTTGGCGATCATGACGCGTTTCCTTGTACCGGATGAACAAGTCGCCGCCAGCAAAACCTTTTTGAATGATTCACAAACTGGAACAAGAAATATCCTTGCACCACTTCAAGTTTTGAGGCCGTCAATTCATGGTGATCACAACTTGCTGTTTCTTGGAATATGTTATGGGCTTTACTGTTTCATCGCTGGTTCCTCCACAGTCAAGCTGCAGGTCAGTGTACCAAGTTCTGTGCGATATTTTGAATCATTCAAATGACCAAACCTTTAACCCACTTTCTGATATGGTTGTCATTATCCCAGTATGCCTCGTCGAGGTTCGCATGGGATGCTGTGGAGATAGGAGAGTACATGACAATAGTGGGTGTGAGTAAAGTAGCTTCGTTACTTTTTATCGTTCCAGGTATGATGTACTTTTGGAATAGAAACACAAACAATTATCAAGTGGTGGATTTGCCAGTAGACGACTCGGTCATGGAAGGTGAAAACTTGGCGGATGAATTTCATTATGCAACGATGGACCAAGATTTCAGCAACTTGACTTCTCAAACAAATACAAAACCTGCTACCGTGGTCCTTGGCTGCCCGAGTACTAACACAAGTCAATCGAGTCTTACTCTTTGCCAATCCGAGGGTGATATAGCTGAGGATGGCGTCCGATGGAAGCCTTCGACATTAAATCGAGGACTCGAGTTGACTGAGTGTTTATCTTCAATTTTGCCACAAAGCTACCAGACTAGTCAGTTATCTTTTATACCTGTGAGAAACCAACCATTATCCATTGGGGCTTACCGCTACTGGAATTTTCGTCACAGAGATCGATCTCAAGCTGGCACGATTTTCGATAGGCTGGGGCATGATATGTTGTGTTGGATTGGTCTTCAGTCAGAGCATGCTGAGCTTCATCATCCCGTCTGCTTTGGAGTCTCTATCTCGATCAACTGGGCCCGCAATCCAAGCCGTTGCACTGAGTTTAATTTCTGTCAAGAATGAACATATCGGTAGTACAGATGTGATCTCAAGCTTCTCTTTAATCGGGATCTTGATGTACGACCTACTTGGTGAGTTTTTCGGATAGATTGGTAAATTATTCACCTAGTCAGGTAGCTGATTGGGGCCAGTGTTTTTCTTATCTATAAAACTGAATCATCAACCTTTAGGGCCGTTGTTTTTTGGCACAGTATATGTGAATTCCCGCTCGCAAGAATTCGGCAAAAGCTTCTTGTTTGTGGTCGTAGCATTGGAGATGATCAACTTGACACTGATTAGTTTTGTCAAGCTATCAGGGCATAAAACTGTCGATGAAGAAACTTGCTGCAGTGAGGATGGTGAAGAACACCTTGATCACGGCTACTAGTTGTAGAAATAGACAGAAACATACAAAAATACATAGCAGGCCTTATGGTTTCTCTCTTTCTTTGGAAACTTGAATACAGCGGCACCCGCACACTGCCAAAGGATTATCACCAATATACCCAGCAAGCAATCATAATTTATGTTGTCCTGATATGAACGCTTTTTAAAATATTCACAAGCTGTAAATAGTCTTTATCGGGTCATCTCTACAAACTTGTATATGCTGGTTGTTGACCAATCATCAGTTCAATCCTAACAAAAAAGTCAAAAGGATGCTCTCAGCTACCAACCTCCTTGGGAGATAAACATAATTGAGGGTTATACGTCTGCAATGGCTATGGAATGTGAATTGAACGGAGGAGCTCAGATTACAGATTTGGTTTATCAAATCTTCATGTCTATGCCTGATTGAAGTAAATATGTTACATAATCAGCCCAATTTGCTCAAGTTCAACTCTTTGGAGTTGGCCTGGGCGCGCTTGATGACTTGAAGTGCCCACACTGGCTGAACCCTTTCCCGATTTGGAGCGTATCAACACAAGGCCGAATCCAGAGACTTCAGAAGTTCAGTCGGTCGACTGCCAACACAAATCTTCTATTCCCACACTTAAAACATGGCAGCCGTCGTCCTCAACGGAAACGATCTCAATGGACACCCTCCCAAAACAAAAGGCCTCACCCGTGGTCAACTGAAGCGTTTGAAACAAAAGCAGAAACCCAAGCGACCAGCCACGCAGTCCAACATTAACGGAGTCTCCTCGCCTAAAAACGTGGGTTCATCTTGGATATTACACTGTTAACCGAACAGCCAGTCTCCTGAATTGTATTTGTCTCCAAAACTAGGATATCGAAGGTCCTGATGATCGACGTGATGGAACCAAGGAGGATGATGAAACCGATAATCTGCATTCTTCAGTATCGTCAGTAGTCGATGATGCACTAATAGGTACAGGTGAACTGGATAATCCTACTCGTGAACTTTTTGCCGACGTCTTTGCAAAATTCCAGCCGACCGATCAGGATGATGCCGCCATGGTTCGTACTTCTTTGGACCAGCTTTTCGGCTCAGATGTCAAATCTTGGTTTTATAAATCGAGGAACGTGAGATTGATTGATTGTTATTTCTTCTTAAACTTGTCGAATGTTAAAATTTTAGGAGGAAGAAAAACCTGAAGACCCTAGTAAAGGCGAAGTTATTTATTCTGATGATGAAATGCCTTCTGAGTGAGTTGCGGTTCAATTATGCCAATCAACTGAACCAGTCTGACTCTCATGCTTTCATCACTATTCAGTGGCGATTCAGATGCACCCAAACCTGACGTTTCAAAGCGCAAGCAACGTAAAATGGCACGACTGACTGTGGCCGAACTAAAAAGATTAGTCAAGAAGCCGGAAGTAGTCGAATGGGTGGACGTAACAGCCCAAGACCCGAAACTATTGGTCCAGCTGAAAAGTTATCGCAACACAGTACCGATTCCAATCCATTGGAGTCAAAAAAGAGATTATCTGCAAGGCAAACGAGGGATCGAGAAACCTGCATTCCAACTTCCAAGTTCCGTTTTCATAGTCTTTTGACCTACCCAGTTATTCCGTATACGAGTTCTTACAAGATACGACTGTTTCTTGATTACCCACCATGCAGGTTATATTGCGGATACCGGGATCGCCACTCAGCGCGATGCTATCAAAGAGAAAGAGTCCGAGCAATCCCTAAGACAGAAAACCAGGGAAAGAGTTCAGCCCAAGATGGGCAAGATTGACATTGACTACCAGAAGTTACATGATGCCTTTTTCAAATATCAAGTACCTCCAGTGATGACCAAGTTTGGTGAAATGTTGAGTGGACCATTTCTCCTGACTCTTGGTGGACTACATACATCCAGCACCCCACAGCCCAAAACCACATACTTAACCTAGTTCGCCAATGCCATCATAGGTACCACGAAGGCAAAGAATTCGAGACCAAATTGAAAGAAAAACGGCCGGGAGATTTATCCGAAGATCTTAAGGAAGCTCTTTCTATTCCTCCTCTAGCCCCACCTCCATGGCTTATCGCCATGCAACGTTATGGCCCCCCTCCTAGTTACCCAAATCTCAAAATTCCTGGACTCAACGCACCGATTCCCGAGGGAGCCCAATGGGGTTATCATCCTGGTGGATGGGGCAAACCACCCATCGACGAATTTGGGCGCCCGCTGTATGGGGATGTATTTGGTCAGGCTCCCAAGTTTGACACTGACGCGGTAAGCCAACTCATCACTCTCCTAATTCACGATGTCAAGAGATGGTCTTATTGACTCCATGCTGCCCACCCTTCTTCAAGTACGGGGAACCGGTTTCAAAAGAGCTGTGGGGGGAGGTGCAATCAGACGAGGAAGAAGAATCCGAGGAAGAATCGGAAGAAGAATCGGATGGCGAAGGTGCCGGACCATCTACCGGCGATGGAACCCAGACTCCAACAGGACTGGAGACACCCTCTGGCCTTGCCTCTATTACTTCGACAGTTCCTGGGGGATTGGAAACGCCAGACTTTATCGAGCTGCGCAAACGCCGTGAAGGCACCGGTGCTGTGGAACCCGAAGCTGATAGTGGACCCAAGTCGTTGTACCATGTAATACCCGAAAAGGAAACGAAAATCACCGGCTTCATGGGCAGTGAACGAGTTTATGATGTTCGCGGTATTTCGCAACATGGGCACAATGTATCTATGCTTGGACAAGAGGACCGAGGAACAAAAGTGGGTCGTAATTTCGCCATATGAATTTTCATCGTCTTGAGAATATTTTGTTTGGTCAACTAAAGCTTTTGATTATGTGGTTAAAACAGCGCAAAGCTAATGGAGTGGATGTGGCGTTGGACCCCTCCGAGCTCGAGGGACTATCTGAGGAGCAACTGAGACAACGGTATGAAGAATCCCGACAAAGATCTAATGGAGGCGGGCTTGGCAATCAACAAGGTGGCCGGGAAGATCTTTCGGATTTGGTCGCCCAAGAATCTGCCAAACGCAAAGGGAGAGTGGATGGGACTACTAATACCAAAAACCGAGACCGGGAGAAAGAGAAATTTAAATTCTAACAGGAGCATTCGATCCCATTGCTTTAATCTTCATGATCTTGTTTTGGTTTCAGAGATACAGATAAACACATTTCTTTTCTGCCTGGTTATTCAGATCTACCCTTGTATGTTTCTTGAACAAGTTCCCTCAGTCTCGAGCGCTATGAGGTTTACTGGACGAACATGGCGCACCTGAAAAGAGAGGATTACGAGGTTTAAAATGATTAGAATGCTCATCTCCAGTTCGCATTGGAGATGCATCCAGAAGGATGGCGAGTAGCATATACCAGGGCCTCATAAGAGTAAACACCAGGAAAAAATAAAGATTGCTAGATGACATCAAGCCAAGTTCAACATGCGTTGTGTATCCAGCTCAACTCTGTTTCAAGCCCCTATAGCACACAAAGGCTTATGGTACTTCATGTCACCAGTCATCTAGTGAGCATTGATTTTCCTGGTGAAAGTGGTACAAATTATCAGATCACCTAATTCGGGACTGGATGGACGCAGGTTCATTCGAAGGCACCACTCCATGTTGCATGAAATTGAGACCATTTTCATCTTTGCTCCAACTGTAGAATCTTGTGTACTGATCTTAAGAAGTACATGAGAGGTTTGTACAACAGTCATACGGCCTGCATCAAGAGAAATGACATTCCAAGATGGATGTGTTGGTGTGAGTCGTGCCGGCTCAAACAACCGTGCAAGGGACCAATTCAGCATGAGAGCAATGATCATGGGGTTGTTCAATATACTATCTCCCTCAGTTTGTTATTGTGCGTGAAAAGGAAAGGCTCCTTGCCCCTTCCTTGATAGAGCTACTTCGGATTACACACATCCTTTTGCTCAATGATAACTGGACCGAGTAATCGCTGAAAATAGGCTAAAGAACTTTCCCAAAGTAATTGTACACCAAGATGGACAAAGAAAACTAGGTCACTTGAGCAACTCCATAAGCCGGGCCCGGCTTTTGATTGTGTTTCATCCCGGACCCGCACGAAAAAGATGAACTACTCAAGGGAGTATGCAGCGGTTGCGAACGAAAAAGGGGAAAGATAAAATCAGCTTTTTCGACGAATGGTGCTCATCGAAAGTTCGTGCAATGTACGATTTCGCCAGTTTCATTTCTTGCCGGACCTATCATGTTCGTTCGAGTGACGGGTTTGTGTTTTCAAAGGATGTATGAGTTTTGAGTTTCTGTTCTACCGCTCGATGAAAAAAGGGGGAAAAATAAGGCTCACTTCTTAATTCCTGTGGTGACCAATGGACCCTTTCCAGAAGCTTTCGCTTGTAGAGCTTTCATGGCTTCGGCATCTGATTTTTGCTTAGCCTAATCCAGGTCCATTCCATTTATTTAAGAGAAAAAAAGTACTATATCGTACTTAGTCCAGAGATTGTGAGTTTATCTTAAGTGGATAGTCACTCACCTTAAAGGCTTTGTCATCGTCGTCCTCTTCCTTTGCAGCTTTCTTGGGCGCTTTCAATGGCTGTGGGAATAAATGATATATAATCAACGGGTGAGATCGAAGGATAGATTCAAGCGATATGGCAGATGATAGGCCATCGTTAGGATTGAATTGAAATAGATTCAAAATCGAGGTTGATGGGTGAGAAGCGTTCGCAAGCGGCAAAAGCGAGTTTAGTAAGTAAAACATCCTGTTCAAACGTCCCCGGAGAAGAAACTAACTGGGAATAGCTTGCCTTTGCCTTTCCGGCCTGTCGACTAGCCATCTTATATCAACGATTCGAGATGAAAGTCCCGGTGAATATGGTGCAAGCTCGAAATTTGTGATGGTTGGTTGCACCTGGCAACTGGCCGACGGTCGGCTTCCTGTGCATAGGGGCGGCAGGGGCCGACGAATGCCCCGCGGCGGGAGCTGCAGGACCGCTGCGGCAGAGCTTCAAGCCGCATTCTCAACTCTTTCCACCAGCGGGACCCTCTACTCAGCCCATCACTGCGACCAACTACTTTATATCAAGCAATTCGAATGGAAGACGATCGAGAGGCCGCTAGATTACATCGGGTCAATCGGACCATCAAAGAACTCGTCCGGGATAGGGTCAGTCCTCAAACTTCCCAGCAAACGCAGTCCTCAAAGTCGCTCGCCTCGCATGTGCTGATACGCATTATGGACATTCTCTTGTGCTGGCTTCTTTCTTTTCTGCTGACGAAAACGTGGAACTCGCTTCCAATGACATTTCTTTTCATTTTGAACGAACATCTTCAACACTTGCTTAGGGATACGAAGTTTCAGACGCTGAAATAAACGTGTCTTTAGAAGCATTCAAAGCTGACCTAGCAATCGAGTTAGTCATCACAAGTGGCAGTTTCCTGGATCTTCAAATTTCTCGTATGATTGGGCTCCTTTGATCGAATTTTTGACTTGGCTGGTGGTCCTTATCCCTCTAACTACCAGCAAGAAAAAAATAAACTTCGCAGCGGTCAATCCAGAAACAACTCAGGGAATCTATGTTTACTACTCAGAGGAGAAATCTGTTGGAATTAAAACCATGAGAAAGTGAGACAGTTTTTCATTCTTTTTCCTTTGGTGTTTTTGCTTGGTTTGACTTTCCCAACAAAAGTGAGACGCTCACTAAACTGTATGTATGCATCTTATTTCTGTCTTTTTCGACAAAATAAAAGGTTCATTTCGATCCTCGACGACAAAAAGATAGAATCAGGAATCCTGATTTATTCTCAGGCGATGACCCCATCGGCCAACAAAGTGATCGCATCAATGGCTCAAGCATTCACCTTGGAAGCCTTTCAAGAATCGGAATTATTGGTCAATATCACTCGCCATATCATGGTCCCGCGACATGAAGTAATGAAACCTGAGGAGAAAAAAGCTTTATTGGCAAGATAGTAAGTCATTTTCTGACTTCCGCCTCCCCCTTGGTCTGAGCAAGCCTAGATTTAATTCATCTCGACCGAAATTTCTCACATTCACTTGCAGTCGATTAAAAGACACTCAACTACCCCGGATTCAACTAAGCGATCCTGTTGCCCGATATTACGGTTTGAAAAGAGGACAAGTCGTCCGAATCACAAGACCCTCTGAAACTGCTGGAAGATACGTGAGCTATCGGTTAGCCATGTAACACAACGTGTATTTCCCCATTGGGGTGACCAAGATGTTTTCCTGGATCAAGATGTTCTCGCGTTGTGATACTTTGTGGCACCCCTACCTTTTGTATAGTATTGCGTAAACAAATTTCCTTCCCACCCTTCTTTCCTTTTTTTTTTTTGAAAAAAACCCCGTAACTCAGGATACCTCTCTGCGAAGCACTGTATAATCCACAGCAACCATGTGCAGTTGCTCGCATAGGCAGTTGATCTGAGGGTGTGGCTTATGGCTCATTAATTGTTGCTGAGGTTATGATCAGTTCCTGCATTATATCACGGAATCACGCATTCATTAACATCGATACTATGAAACTTTTAAGCTTGAATATCGCCTTTTTTCACAGTAAAATACAGCAAACATAGATTCCAATTTCACACCCAAGAAAGTTGGAGTTATGTCTTATGTCCATGCGTTATACCTCTCTGTTCACTTTTTCCAACAATACCTATTGAAGCAATCGGCACATATGCCTTCCCTTTTAGCTCGCATCCTGGTCCTTGCGCGATCCACAACTGCACATGCAAGACAGGCAGACCACAGTGGGTCTCGGTATTGTTTCATTTGAATCATTTTCTGGTTTGGGTACCCCCGGTAGCCAATTTCAGACGACGCAGAAATGACCTTGAGGGCCTCTGCAGATTCATACTATTTGTCATGGAAACGCGAAATAAGGTTAACATGTGTGACTCTTGCGATTCTAAAAATGGTAGCTCACTTGTGTTCGATAGATCGAAGAATTTGTAATGCCGCGCGAACCATCCAAGGGGGGTGAATTCGGTAGCCAAACCACTAGAGCGGTTTCTGGCTCATCGCAGCCAAAGAAATTGGGGTGACTCCTTAATGCAAGATAAGACTTTGAATCTTCAGGAACATGGGGAAAGCGGTGGGTTGCATGAAGTGAATCTCGGGCAAATGTAGCCTTCAAAGATCCCCCAGTAGAATAATTGTCTCCGCCATCCTACGAGATTAGTGTTCAAGAAATTCAGTATCAGTATCACCAGAGCTACAAATTCACGCGTCTCGTGTCGTTCCAGCTTACATTATCCAAGCTAATTGCATCAATGCCGATGATCACGTCCAGTTTGCGGGCAGGTGCTAGCAGAGGATAATACGGCGTGACCGCTGTTGTTTTCGAGAGAGTGAAAAACTTAGTGTTGGGGACTCAAGTGGCAAGTGGAGAGTTCAGACTGACCACCGTCGAGACCACCATCCAATAGTCTCAAATTTATTGAATTCTTGTCAGGATAATTTGCTCGGCCAGATTGTAAGAAGGGGTTAGGAACTGAAGCGGTGTCAATCGAAATGCCAGGCTGATTGGGTCCAAAGGTGCTGTTGATAGCTTGGACCAAAGGGCTGATGGGGCTCTTGTGGAAAAAGGCTTCCTCGGAGGTATTCATCATTGGGAATATGTTGCTAGAGATTCCGGAGAGGTAATGTGACTGGTCGAATTGATTGACGCATTTTGTTCGGTCCAGAGGTATCCCGGCGTTCAACCGAGTGCCAAGGTATTCAGTCGGTATGAAGCTCGCAAGATTAGAGTCCCAACTTCCCGTTTCGTAGGGCGTAAATTCATATTGATTGGTGGTAATAGGCAGCAATGCGGATGGCTGTGTTCTTGAAACGTGCTGTTGATTAGATGACGAGAAACCCAGTGCAGTAATGATTGGATAGGGTTGCAAGAATTTTTTAAACTTTGGCCTAATTAACGAGTGCAAGCATG
Source organism: Puccinia hordei (assembly GCA_007896445.1). Classification (NCBI taxonomy): domain Eukaryota; kingdom Fungi; phylum Basidiomycota; class Pucciniomycetes; order Pucciniales; family Pucciniaceae; genus Puccinia; species Puccinia hordei. The sequence continues at coordinate 276,037 of RDRW01000125.1, forward strand.
CAGCATGGAAAGCAGCTGGTCAGGTTTGAAAATTGTGGATGAAAGAACCACTAGTCAACATAATATAGTCTCGTACAAGTTCCTTATGCCAGAAAACGATTGGTTAGTCCCATGGGGCAAGGAGAAATCATAAAAAGTGGTTTCGGTTGTCTGTCCCATTATGTGAAAACGAAGGAAAAGGCCCCAAAGGTCCGCGATTGTAACACTGAAGCCACTGCCAGCTTGTTGTTTTGCCATCATTTTTGAAAGTGCCTCGGTGACATATTTTTTGGTTATCTCAGATTTGCCTGGCTGAACTCGGAAGAGGAATTAATGCAAGTTCATACAAGCAGTCATCCCAAGGGTACTAACCGACAAAAAATCAAACTGTGGCAAGAGGTGAGTCAAGAACTTTGGGCTGTCAACCTTGGCCAAATCGTAGGCGCCGTAGGTCAACCCGACCACGGTCCAAGATCCTCCACTCAACCCGGCGATGTAATCCGCAGCGTTCAGCAGACCACCTGTTCCCACTTCAATAGATTTTTTATTATTGCCTTCGAATGCACTGAGCACTCCCAAAGAGTAAAGTGTAGCGCGGAGTCCACCCCCGGAGGCTGCAAATCCAGTTCGAGGAAGTAGAGCAGATTTTTTTCCGCCAAGAATTTCCATTACATAACTAGGAAAGACGGCAGTAGGCTGGTGTTTGTGAAGAGAGCGTTCGACGTTCTTCAGATACTTGGCATAAGCGGGTCGTGCAATGGTGGCGCGGCGTGATGCAATGTATTGAGCTTCTTGATGGCATAGTTTTTGCGGGACACTTGAGCGCAACAAACTCCTCGGGCATCGCACATAGTGAGGGGCATACGGTTGGGCCAATGAAAACGAGAGAAAGACTGATAGTAAAAGTAAACGAGCGAGATAAAAATTGGCCATCATGTGCGGCATAGTTGGAAATTGAAGCTCTGCGATTTGTTTCTCGAATCAGTTATCGCGTTGGCGTTTGTAACAGATGGAGAATTATTTGATTTAGCGCACGACTGTCTAATCTAATCTGTGGCTAATAGCTGCTTGGGTGACGCAGCTGGGCTGCCAGGAGTGAGTGGAGTTATATGGTTTGCAACATGGCGGTGGAAAAAGAGATTGAACAAACCGAATCACACGTTATAAGCACGTGCGGGAATGGTGGGAACGTCGGGCAAGTAAATGGGGAATTGGATACCCCAAATTATAAGTTTGGAAATCTATTAAGCTCGCCGGGTGGAGCTAAAGACATGCATCGTCAAATGCACAGGTCAACACCTGTTGTGCATGAGGCTGAGATATGCATATGCCTGATTGAGGTTACTGAACAAATCTTCAAAAAAATATAGAAATCAAAGGGTCTGTAACCTCGGAATGGATGATCAAAAGGCCAGCGCTATCGGATACAGATTCAACGCGACGGACACACACCACGAGTTTCGAAAGAGGCAGAAGACATGGCAAGTTACCTCGGGGGCTATCTACTCTGTAGTCACATCGGCATGGGGTTATCTGTAGTTATCAAGGCCAGTTCATCGTGGAGCTGAATGCGCAGGTCCCTGAAATGGCCACCGCTTTGGGATCCTGGGCAATGGAACTGTTAGGAACTGCAGGTGGCTTATCAGTGTCTTCAAAGCGGTCGAGTTTCACCCGAAAAAGCCATATGGAATTCGAAGGCATGGACGACCCGGCTGTTTTCAGTGTGTCGGATGAAAAACAGCTTGGCTACTTCAACAACGTCTATCGCTTCAGATCTTATCTCGCCTGTGGGAAAGGCTTAGCGTGAAATCATTGAAGATCCTGCCAGGTCCTTGAGTCGCTTGAGCACAAGACCTGTGTCCCCCAATCTGGACAGCTGTTAGGGTTATTGGTATCTATACACCGTCTGCGACTTTGATTACACCCTCTATGACTTTGGTGGGACGGAGGGAAGAAGATGAAACACACATGAACCATTTGTATCGACGCCAGTTTTTTAATATTGTCGTCACCTCCGCTTTGGCTCCTGGGAATTATCTCAACCTCAGCTCTGATAAAGGCACATTCCGGCCGTATCTACTCACACTTCTGTGTGAAGTTGTTGGTGCTCACTCGGGTGATCACTACGCCGGCGGAAACTGGTTTTAAACTATCGTTGGTGCTCGGAGGTAATGCGAGGCTTGCTGACCTGTCTCCTTGGGTGTGAGGTCAATCCGAGGAAACCGCAGTCTAGTGGTAGTACGATTCCCATTGATTGAATTTGAACACACCCGTTGGTCTTGGGGTGACTCTAACCTTCCGCGGTTAGGTCTGCCATCCTGGGAGGCAACTTGAGCTTGCCCGAGGTGTATGTGAATTACTACCTCGGGGAATTCCTCGCTGACCCGAGACCTCATCTTCCATGTTCTTTGCAAGTTGGGTAATTCAACTAGACGCATGTGAACTCACCGGTGTGTGAACTTTGCCATCAGTTTTCTTTAAGTTATCTCGTGACTTTATCCTATATTCCATTTTTTGGTTCGTTGGTTGTTGTTGTTGTCAGAGCATCCACCACCGTCTCTCTCTGTCAAGTGGCTCGGTAAGAGCATCTCCACCGCGGGCCCTATCCCGGGCCCTATACCACCACATAGGGCCCGCGGGTCCCCAAAACGCAGCCACCGCAGTCCCTATATGGGGCCCTATAATAGGGACAACGGCCAAAAGTCCCCACCGAGCTGTATATATATGACTCAACCGGGACCGGCCCTATTGCCCAATCCCCTGTGAAACCTTCCAACCTTGGAAGGTTTCACAGGCACCTTCATTCCCGGTCTTCCCTATATTCCCCCAGAGTATGCCAATATATCGGGGATTCGGGGATGGGGTTTCATGGAAATTTTGAGCCCGGATAGCGACTCGCGGTGGACAAAGAGGTTCTGCGCCGGCCCTATGTCTTTTTTGCGGGCCCTATTTGAGCAATATAGGGCCCCAAATATCGGGCCCGCAGTGGAGTTGCTCTAAGCCAACTTTACAGAGACGAAGCCCCCGGGCACCACCCTGGCCTCTTTAGGCCTCTTTAACTGAGGAATCACTAGGATTTTTGTTTGAGGTCTCTAAATTTAGAGACCTCTAACGAGCTTGGTAAGGTAAGATCCCTCCTTTCCCACGATTCAATCCTCATTCCCCCCCTACAGCCCCGCTTACCGAGCTACTTGGAGAGTCCCCGAGGATGGGGACGCTTGGTTAGCCAGCTGCAGAGCGCCCCTACCGAGTCATGAGGGCATGGTTTCTTGGTAGGGTAACCATTGAGCTCGCTAACCTCTCTGCAGTTGCGGAAAAGTTAGCAACACAATGGTGGATGCTCTCAGTTGCTTGTGTTACATACTACTCAGCATGTCCTCTGTGTAGAAGCTAGAATCCTAAAATATAATGTTTGGTGATAGGAAACTCCGCCAGGGAAAAATATATTTTGAGACAAATGAAAACTATATATAGTATCTTGTAAATACATATTTGGATTGTTGAGAAATAAATATATAGTCTAATGTCAAAATATAAAAAATAGTGTGAGAAATCTGCAAATAGAAATAAAACCATATTTTGATATAACACTCTGCACCCAAGGTTATATAATTGAAGGCTGTCTCCTTGGGTGTGAGGTGAATTTGCAGCTTTTTGTCCGCAACCAAAATATTGACACCCTTTTTCCCCCCAAATCATTCACCTCTCCCCCTTTTACACAGAAAGCTTCTCTTCCCCCCACATCCCCTCTGAGCTTGCATGCTCCCCCCCCTCCTCCCCCCTGACCCAGCTCGGCCCGACAACACATCCATGATGGACATCACGCGGGCCGATGAAGATGTTAACTACGTGATCCCACCCAGGCCGACTGTCAACCCCCCCTCCTCAAGTTTACACACGTTGTTGGTCAAGCTTTTACGCAATCAAAACAATCAAGACGCGTCGGGTGCTATCTTGATTGACACGTGTTTTGTTGATGTTATTTTGGAATTATCAGAAAACGCGGAACGCATGATGAAGAGGCTTGAAGCCAACAAAGATCAGCTCTCCACCGTCTTGAACCGTCTTTCTGATTTGGAAAAATGCGTCAAAATCGGCCAAACCTTACCCCAGCTGAGCAAGAAGACGTTTGCTAGTGCAACGGCTTCTAATGTGGGAACCATGATTCCGAGTGTCCAACCTCCTACGGCTCCAACTCTTGCGTCTTTGAAACCCAAACGAGTCGTCATTCACTCAAATCCTCAGAATACCACACTCAAGGACATTCCTCGTAGCGCTCTTGTTCAAAAGGCAAATGAAGCTCTATTGAAGATTGGCGCAACAGTTGAAGGCAAACCTGTGGCTTTTCGAGGGGCGAGCATGCTCCCTTCTGGAGACGTGTTGTTCTATGTCAAGAATAGAAGTCATCAGAAATGGGTCTCCGAGAACAAACACCTATGGTCCAAAGAAGTTCACCCCAACCTCAAAGCCTCCCCCAGTACCTTCTCAGTGATGGCTCACAGAATCCCGAGATTGTTTGATATTTCAAAGCCTGCAAATCTAGCTATTCTCGCCTCCGAGAATAATTTTCAAGTGACGGACATTGCCAGAGTGCGTTGGATGGGATCCAATGAAGAAACCCCCAAGAAGGCCGGTTCCATTGTTCTGGCATTCACCAACAAAGACCTAGCAATCCAAATCGAGAAATCCGGAATTTTCTTGAATTACGATTTTCATCAAACCGCACACTTCAAACCTTGTCCACCTCAGTGCTTCAAATGCCTGAGGATGGGTCATTTTGGCAAATGGTGCAGAGAAAAGGCACGCTGCGCCAAATGCGCGGGCGCCCACTCAACCAATGAATGCCCTGAAGGCCTTGGCGGCGTCAAGACGTGTGTCCTCTGCAAGGATGGATTGAAGAATAAGATCCCAGGTATCGATAATGCCAATCACACTCCATTCGATCAGGTCTGTCCCTACAAGAAGGCTTGGCTTGAAAAACGCTGCCCTCCGTCTCAATGATAGGTACACCTCTTGAAACCCACAATCAAACACACCCATTGCAACACACGTTCTTGTCATCATCTGTTCTCGACATTCATCCTGATTTGTTATCTTCCTCCACCCCAAGAGTTCCCAATAAAAAAAATTTCAACCTTTTTCAACTCAACTGTCACATATTGAAGTCAGTAACGCTCAGCGCCCTCAACTCATCTTTAGACTTTGACATTCTCATGCTTCAAGAACCCTGGGTCAACCCCTTTGACCTCAACCCCCCTCAACATGCCGCCTGGCGCGCCTATATCACTCATGAACACGCTCCCACATCTTGGCATCAGCGCCACAAGTCGGTCATTTACGTCAAGACCTCAATCCCCTCGCAAACAGTCAGGCTACTGGATGGAGGTTCTCAAAACCTAGTGGGACTAGAATTCAGTCCACAACCGGGAAATTCCTTTCAAATTTTTAATGTTTATAACCCTCCCCCCTCCTTCCCTTCAATTGCTCTCCTTGAAGCATGGCTAAGCATCACTTATTCACGACAGGTTCCAACATTTGTATGTATGGACTCAAATCTACATCATTGCCACTGGAACCCTCCCGGTATCAGGAAAACGGACCCGGTAGCAACTCAACTGCTAAGTTTTATGTCTTGCTTGGGATTCCGTGTTGCCTCACCCAAACATGTTCCTACCTTCTACTCCAACAAGGGGAGAGTGTTGAGTTGCCTGTTAGTCTGCTACCATGATGTATCACCAGCTGAACCATGAGGACTACCAACCAACACCCTGGCAGTCACAAGCGTCTGTAGCCTAGTTGGTAAAGGCAGCACTCTAGCATGTGTCTCAGCTTAGCTGAGGTCGTGAGTTCAAATCTCACCAGACACATCTCCATTTTACAGTCTCTACAGGTTATGAGCCCAGATTCTACCTAAGCGCTACTCGCTTACACAAGAGACTGAATGAAGATGTGAATGCTTCATGTAAGACCAAAAACCCCTCTAAGCCTACATCAAGGTCCCGGGTTCAACTCCCACAGTGGCCACACCTACATGGGTCCAAATCCCCATACTTCCTTGGGTCAAATCCCCACACTTACGGGGTCTAATCCCCACACTTAATGGGTCTAATCCCCATACCTCTTGGGTCAAATCCCCACTCTCCACATCATTTAGCAAGGGGGGGTGTTGAGTTGCCTGTTAGTCTGCTACCATGATGTATCACCAGCTGAACCATGAGGACTACCAACCAACACCCTGGCAGTCACAAGCGTCTGTAGCCTAGTTGGTAAAGGCAGCACTCTAGCATGTGTCTCAGCTTAGCTGAGGTCGTGAGTTCGAATCTCACCAGACACATCTCCATTTTACAGTCTCTACAGAGAGGATCAACTATTGATCTTATTTGGGATAACTTTTTAGGCTCTCAGTTGATTCAAGAAGTGTTGGTCTTGCATGAAAACTTTGGCTCAGATCATCAAGCTTTCTGATTTCAACTCTCCTCAAAACGCCCTGAACCCCTCTTCTGATTTAAAGGACTGGCTTGGCAGGAGATTGAGAAAGATTGCCTTTCCCCCTATTTAGCTAAGCTGTTTCACCTTCCTGACAATTGTTCAGATCCAGAAGATCAGTCCGAGTGGCTTACTACCAATATAATTGCAATGCAGGAGAAATTCAGCCGTAAAGTGAAGATCAATCCGGTGTGGAAATAAAGGCGACCTCGGTAACAGAAATGGTAGGTTGCCCTTCTTCCTGGTTGGTTCCGGTGGTTCTTTGATTTCCTCTGCGGGATAAACACTGTCAGCGGATAATCAACTGGTTTCCCTGCAACACCTTATACTCCGCAAGGGGACCGTTCCTCTTGCGTTCATTGTCCTGATGATGCCCTACGCAGTTCCGCTTGTCCGCACACGCTGAATAATCGCTGAGAGAACTCTAAACACTGAGATTTTCTTATGTACGCTGTAGTTGATCGCTATCTACTGTGATGATAAGATAAGATACGACCCGCAGCCCTTGTACAACCCTCTATTTATACAACAGTCCCCCCGATCATGTCCCGCATTCCCCGGTACTGTCCCTGGAGCCCTACTTGCCTGTCTCCTCGATCCCGCATCGCACCGCAGCCTGTCCCCGACTACTATACCCCGTTGACCCCTGCAGCCGTCTGTTGCTTCCCTGCGCAGGACTCCGCTTCTTCTGCCCCCGCTCCGCTTGCGGCCTGGCGCCCCAAACCCCGTGGTTCCGCCCGGTCCATTACGTCGCGCATACTGAAGTGGCCTTCGTCCGCTCGACCGATCGCCCGCGCCAACTATAGAATGTCACATGCTGCGCCCCGTGCTTTTCCCCGCGGAATGTCCGATGACATTTGGTAGATACCCCCTCACCTCAGCCTCAGTCTGCCGCTGAGCCCGCGGCTGCGGGCTCAGCTTCAGTGCTGCACCTCTGCACTGCCAGCATAATTGCCTAGGTTGATTTCATCCCAGTTAAACTAGGATGCAAACAACCAAGTTAAAATTGGTTGACCTCAACCAATGAAATATAAAACCAAGGGGGGTCCCTTGGATTTATATTTCATCAGTTGATGTCATCCAAGTTTAAATTGGTTGAGTGCATCCAAGTTTAACTGGGATGACTTTATCCTAGGCAATTATGCTGGCAGTGCTGGTATATAAGTTCTCCCACACCGGCCAAAGCCAAACCATGGTGGTGCAAGTGGACGCTGGACCCCGTTTTGAGGACCAGGAACCAAGCACGGTGTTGGATGATCTTAACTAAGTCCCCTGAAGCTATTGAATGCTTACTTCTTGACGTTGGTTCATTCCCTCAAGCAACGGAGTTGGAGAAAATTGTTGCAAGATCCCGATGAAGGAGATCTTTATAAGGTCCTGCGCTTCAAGAACCGCGCTTCTGGTGGTGGGATCCTCCCGCTTCGAAACAGTAACGGAACTCTGATACATGATAAGATCAAGCAAGCTGAGTTGCTCTTTGCTGGCACGTTGGTCACTAACGTCCCAATTGACTTGTCAGAAGTCAACTTTGATTTAAACTGCAGGTTCTCGAGTTACCCAGAGGTGAAGGCTGAAGAAGTATTGAGTGCCATTTGTTGAATCAAACCCAAGACGGCCCCGGGAGTTGATGGCATCCCGAATGAATTCCTTAAGATTTTTTCTTCCTCTCTAGCTGGCCCCCTGTCTGATCTGTTCAATAATATCCTTTGCAGTAGCAGATTTCCTAAAAGGTGGAAGATAGCAGTGACTGATGCGAGTAACTGAGGCTGAGGCAGCAGAGAGTGATAATGGAAGGATGAGTTGCATCAGTAAAGTTGAGAGAAAACAAACAATGAGATGAGAAGAGAGAAATAAATGAGAAAACATACCTGAGGCAGCAGAGAGTGATAATGGAAGGATGAGGAAAGGAATCCTTCCACAAGTTGAGTGCTGCCTCAGGTATACTACAACATCTGTGATATGAATGTGAAATGAGATAAAAACATGACAGGTGTGTAGCACACATAAAGAAAGAAAATAAAAGATAAAGAGAAACAAGACACCTCAACACCACCCCTTGCTGCAGACCTGGAATGAACATGACAGTAAAAAAAATTAAAGAAAATTAAAGAAAAAAGAATAAGAAAGAAGAGAAATAAATATAACAAGATTAAGACACCAGACCGAACTTGAGTTGATGCTTCTCGAGAAGAAGTCGATTGAGCGGCTTTGTCATCATATCCGCCAACATTTCTTTAGTGGACACGTGAAGCAGGGAGATTTTCCCGTCTTGTTGGCATTCCCGGGCGAAATGATAGCGAGTGTGTATGTGTTTCGTCCGCGCATGGTGTTCCCGATTTTTGGCAAGGGCTTCAGCACCTTCGTTATCAACGTGGATCGGAATGGCTGCAGAGGATTGCAGGCCCAGCTCAGCTAGAATTTGACGTAGCCAGAGTGCTTCTTTGCAGGAGTCGGAGATCAACTTGTATTTGGCCTCGGTACTTGATAACGACACAGTGGCTTGTTTCCTGGACTTCCAGGAAACAACACTGTCTCCGAATTGAAAGGCATAACCGGAGGTGGAACGCCAGTCGTCTCTGTCCTCGGCCCAGTCCGAGTCGGAATATCCAGCTAGATTCAGGGTCCCGCCGAGTCGGAGCTTCATGTCTTTGGTGGAGATCAAGTAGTTGAGTACTTGTACCGCAGCACGCCAGTGCGCCTCGGAAGGGTCTCTGAGATGTTGTGACAGTTGATTTATGATGAACAAGACGTCTGGGCGAGAACATTGGGATACCCAAAGGAGGGAGCCGATGATTTGATTATACGGCCCCGACAAACTTGGTTCATCCTCGGTCCGCTTTTGAATGTCTTTGAAGCCCGAACCAGCCGGATTCAAGACTGACGTGTGTTTGCCGTGGAGAAACAATCACATAGCTCATCAATATAGTGGGCCTGATTGATGAAGACGAGGCGGTTGGATTGATCGCGAGTGATTTTCAAGGATAAGAAGTGATGAAGATCTTCGTCAGCACCGATTTGAAACTTGGTACCCATGAATCTGATCAGCGGTTCTACGAATGACGGTTCACCAACAATTGCCAAGTCATCCACATGAGTAGTAAGGGCACCGACAAGGCTTCCGTTGTTTTTCATGTAGTACAACGTCGGGTTGTAGGCCAAGACACTGAGGCCAAAGGACAGAAGAGCCTTGTGGAGTTCTTGGTTCCACTGGCGTGGTGATTGCTTGAGGCCGTACAGGGATCTGTCGAGTTGGCAGACCCAATGCGGGTGGGCGGGATCGACGAAACCGGGAGGTTGTTCCATGTAGACCTTGTGATCAAGACGCCCGTTTAAAAAGGCTGTCTTGAAATCTACTTGACAACCAATCCAGTTCTTGGAGGCCATTAGAGAAAGGATGATTCGGAGAGTTTCGAGACGGAGAGTTGGAGAGAAAACTTCGTCGTAATCGGAACCTTGAACTTGAGAATAGCCCATGGCTACCAGTCAAGCCTTGAGTTTTTGGATTGACTTATCAGGCCAACGTTTGATTTTAAATACCCATTTAGATTTGATGATTTTCCAACGTACTGGTTGGGGCACGAGCTTCCAGGTATTCATGCCAAGTAAGGAGGCATATTCTTCATCGGCAGCCTTGAGCCAACAATGTTTATTGGGAGATTTAAGGAGTTGAAGCCACGTTTTGGGGGTTTCAAGGTCCATTGCTGTTGTAGCGGTCTTAGACCACTGTCCGTAACGCTCAGGCGCTCTCCTGTCACGACCTGACCGGCGTCTGGGAGGTGAGGAGAGCTTGGGAGCCGTACCGGGAACAGATGGGGTGGAGACATCACTAGGGGTAGCCAACGGAGTAGGTGGTTTAGGTGGCGGTGGTGGGGGTGAAGGAGGTAGAGGTGGCAGTTGAATGGGCGATAGCCCAGGGGATGAAGGGCTGGGGAATGTGTCAGACCGACTATCAGATGATGGGGAGCTTTTGCCAGAAGTATCATGGCTGGTGTTTTGATAGGGAGGGGATTTGGCGGGAGGCGCGTGTATGGACGCTTGGAGACGCCGATTGAACCGGGGTTGAAGTTGGATATTCAGAGGAGGCAGATCAGGCGTAAGCTGTTTGGGAGGGTCTGGCCTTTGAGTGGTACCAGCAGGATGTGGGGCGGGTGGGACCGGAGTCAGCCATGGCAGTTCTACCGTCGTGGTTTCCTGCTTCCGGTTTAGTTGAGTTCCATAGGGGAAAACACTTTCCTGAAAAAGCACATCTTGGGATTTTACTACTTGGTGGTGATCAAGGTCCCAAAGACGGTAGCTGCTCCCGCTGGGAAGATAAGAAAGGAGAATGGCAGCACGTGCCTTGTTGTCTAGCTTCTTCCGATTGGCTTCCGGCACCTTGTAATAAGCGAGGCAACCAAATGGATGGAGCCAAGTGAGATCCACCACCCCGTGTTTAAGTATTGATGCTGGTGTTTTGAAACCCATCGGAGTCAGACACGGGAAAGAATCGTGAGCAAAAAATGCATGTTGGATAGCATCCACCCAGAACAACTTGGGGAGATTGGCGCTTAAAAGGGAAGCATGAACAGTGTTGCTGATAGTCCTGTTGGTCCTTTCGGCTACTCCGTTGAGTTCTGGTGAATGCGGGGGACCTGTCTCGTGTTCAATTCCAGAAGTAAGGAGATAAGATTCAAACTCTCTTGATATATACTCTCCCCCATTGTTGGTGCGAAGCTTTTGGATGGTATGTAAACCGTCTTTCTCAAAATGGGCGCGGTAGATTTTGAAGCATGAAAAGGTTTCACTCTTGTATTTCATCGGATAAATGGAAACAGATTTAGAGCAGTCATCAATAAAAGTGCAGAAATACTTGTAGCCCTCCCGTGAGACAACATCGTAGGAACAGACATCCAAGTGTATAAGTTGTCCGGGGGTGCTTGAGCAGTAAGTAGAACGTGAATGAAACGGTTTCCGATGCATTTTGGTTTGTATGCAGATCGCGCATTGCTGAACGGCTAACTCGTCGTTGTCTGTGGGGGTGATACCTTTAATCTTCAAGAGTTGTTTAAGAGGCTTGAGGCCTAGGTGCGAAAAACGCCAGTGGTAGCCAAGGAGACTATTGTCAATTTTGACTGGGTTGATAGTGATTGATAAATAAGATGAGCTCACTGGCTCTGATGGTAAGTAGAAGAGGTTTCCTCTCCTGTATCCTTGACCCACTACACCGCCCTGGGAGGTGAATTTCTTGGTTGGATAAATGTTGCACAAAGTGGGAGTGAAGACAACGGTCAGACCGGCATCACATAGGCTAGCGATTGAAAGTAATGGCTCCACCAGAGCCGGGACCACAAGAGTAGGAATGGTTTTGTTGACATCAATTGGGAGACGAGATTTTCCTTTGTGGGTTGCTTCCACCGATGAGTTATTGGCAAGTTGCACTGGAGTTTTGTCAGGTCAGAGATCAAAAACCGCAGACACTTCAGGGGTCATTGAGATGGAGCATCCCAAATCCAAGTTTGCATTGCCAGTGGGTCTAGCGGCAGTGGTCAAAGACAGGGAAACAATTGCTTGCCCTGCTGTGACTTCGAGTTCTGAACTAGAGTAGTTGGACTTGTTGTCGTCGTTTTGGGTGTCAAAAGTTACTGCTGACGTGCGGCCGGCTTTGGCACCGATATTGGATTTCTGTCTAGATTTTTGATGAGGACGACTAGAAGAGTTCGGAGTTGTGCCACTTGAAGGAGGGTTAGACTTGTGGGACTGAATGATCCTAGCGACGTGACCACACCGATTCAAATCGTGGCCGTCCATGTCACAGAAGGTGCAGTGTCTGACAGGCTGGTTCACATTTCTTGGTCTGTTTCGGGGTTGACCTTGTTTGGCAGAAGCGGCCAATTGTAAGTTGTTGTTGTCGTCTTCCCTGGTCTTGCGACGAAGATGCTCAGCTTTCAGGGCATCAATAAGTTTGGTCGGGCTAATTCTGGGTTTGTTCATCATCGACAACACACAGGACAGCCAGGCTTGTGGGAGTGAGGTTAGGATCAACGTAGCGTAGATATTGTCAGGAGTTAGGGGTGATTCGATAGTGATTAGGGCACTTAGCCGTTCGTGAGTTTTTGCCATTTTGTCTAGGTGAGAGAGTAAGTCGTTGTCCGACATCCAAGACATGGTGAGTTTCCAAAGCCAATACATGACTCCTCCAGCTGATGAGTCCTGGTGGGCTCGTTTGAGAGAATCCCATAATCCTCTCGCGTCGTTTTTAAGATGACGAACGTTACAAATATTGGACGGATGAATGGTCCTCGAGATGACTCCACATACAGCTTTATTGTCTCTTGCCCAGGTGGGTCTCGCCTTAGCATCTTTGGGTTGATCGTTTATGATTTATTCCACACCGGTGGCGGCGAAATGAATCTTGAGGATCCAACTCCAGTCTAGGTAGTTGGAATCCGAACCTGGGGGTTTTAGCAACAGTGGGCCCGCTACACTATCAATAGCTGTAGTGTAGCGTAATGTTAGCTTTTGTCGCTACGCTAACACAAAGTTACTGTTAGCTGAAGATTTTTTCAGCTAACGCTAAAACAAAATTGTTGAAAAAGAAAATAGCGGGTAGCATAGCGTTAGCGACATCAAAAAAAAAAAGTCAACACTACAGAAATTTCCTGTTAGCTGTTTTTTAGCGGTGTTAGCTGGAACAAACGCTACGCTAACTGTAAGCGTAGTGTTCTTTTCAGCTACGCTAACTGTTAGCGTAGCGCTCTTTTCAGCTACGCTAACTGTTAGCGTAGCGCTCTTTTCAGCTACGCTAACTGTTAGTGTAGCGCTCTTTTCAGCTACGCTAACTGTTAGCGTAGTGCTCTTTTCAGCTACGCCAACTGTTAGCGTAGCACTCTTTTCAGCTACACTAACTGTTAGCGTAGAATTCTTTTCAGCTACACTAACTGTAAGTGTAGTTCCCTTCTGCAGTGCACTAACTGTTAGTTTAGCGCTACAGTAACTGTTGGTTTAGTGCTATACTTGTGGGAGTATAGCAATAATTTCTTTTCTTGAGGTGTTGATTCTTTCAAATTAATATTTTCATGAATCCTGTTGAAGCACTTCTTTTCCAGCTTTACTCACTTCCTTTGAGTTAAATAAGCATTTCTTCTCATTCTCTGATGGGCATTCTGATTACTGTTCTGGGCAATTTCCATATGAGCAAGATGTGTTATTCAATTGAAATTTGTCCAGGCAGTAACCATATTTCCCAAAGCAATGAAAGAAATGCATATCCAAACATTGGAAAGAGAAAAAATGGAAAAGAAACAAACAGTTTTTTTTTTGAAAGAGAAAAAAAAAAAAAAATTAACGATAGAAATTAAAAAAAAAAAAAAACACAAATAAGCTGTTTTGATTGATGTAGTTGCACAAGTACAGGAGTTAAAACAGCGTTTTGATTGATTTACTTGTGAAAGTTGAGATTTTTGATTGCTTGACTTGCACAAGTACAGGATCTATAATTGGGCAGAATGGACCAGCTTTGACCTCAGACAGTGAAATTTATCACTCCTGCTATACTATAAGTAACTGCAACATGCCTAATCAGTGTCACCCTCATTGGTGAGTAGGATTTGTAATGAGGGTGACATTGATTAGGTATGTTGCAGTTACTTATAATATAGCAGGAGTGATAAATTCCACTGTCTGAGGTCAAAGCTGGTCCACTCTGCCCAATTATAGATCCTGTACTTGTGCAAGTCAAGCGATCAAAAATCTCAACGTTCACAAGTAAATCAATCAAAATGCTGTTTTAACTCCTGTACTTGTGCAACTACATCAATCAAAACAGCTTTTTTTTTTTTTTTAATTTCCATTGTTATTTTTTTTTTTTTTCAAAAAAAAAACTGTTTGTCTCTTTTCCATTTTTACTCTTTCCAATGTTTGGATATGCATTTCTTTCAGTTCTTTGGGAAATATGGTTACTGCCTGGACAAATTTCAATTGAATAACACATCTTGCTCATATGGAAATTGCCCAGAACAGTAATCAGAATGCCCATCAGAGAATGAGAAGAAATGCTTATTTAACTCAAAGGAAGCGAGTAAAGCTGGAAAAGAAATGCTTCAACAGGATTCATATACATACTAATTTAAAATAATCACAGCCTCAATGCAAGGCAATTTGTGCAAGGGAAAAACTTTCAACGTTCCCACATCATTTTCTTTGCCCAAGCACATCACCACAACTATTGGTAAAACAAGCAGCAATGTAATCCACCCAAAAAATTATGTTCAGACTGTTCACTCAGCTGACTGTGGGCCAACACTTTGCACTATTTGAGCATAGTGTAGTGGGAAAAAATTAAGCTAACAGCTAACATTTTGCAGGAAAAAATTCAGCTAACAGCTAATATTTAGTGTAGCGTAGCGTAGATCTGATGCCGCTATGCTAATGGGAACTCCAATGGGAACTCCAATATGTGTTAGCGGAAAAAAATTACGCTACTTGTTAGCGTAGCGGTTATTTTCCAAAGCTAACACTACAAAAAAATTGGCTGAAAAATTTCTCGCTACGCTAACTGTTAGTTTAGCAGAGTGTAGCGTCAGCTAACACTACAAATTTTCTGGCAAAAAAAACAACCGCCACGCTAACAGTTAGAGGTCAAATAGCGTAGCGGCCCACTGTTGGTTTTAGTTGGTCAATTCCGGATAGTTTAAGAGTTAGATGTCCAGACACCTTGGAATCGGGCTGCGACGACATATTGAGTGAAGTTTTTGAGTTTCCTAGCTCGTATAGGGTTAATGGAGAGGTTGATAGGTTGTATTCTAGTTTAATGAATGGCAACGGTGGTGATTTCATATAACTATTGCTTTAACTTGAAGCATACAGATCCTTTGATTTCCTTGCTGTCTGCAGTCTTAAGAGCGCTCTGGGCTCATAACCTGATGTGAGTAACTGAGGCTGAGGCAGCAGAGAGTGATAATGGAAGGATGAGTTGCATCAGTAAAGTTGAGAGAAAACAAACAATGAGATGAGAAGAGAGAAATAAATGAGAAAACATACCTGAGGCAGCAGAGAGTGATAATGGAAGGATGAGGAAAGGAATCCTTCCACAAGTTGAGTGCTGCCTCAGGTATACTACAACATCTGTGATATGAATGTGAAATGAGATAAAAACATGACAGGTGTGTAGCACACATAAAGAAAGAAAATAAAATATAAAGAGAAACAAGACACCTCAACAGTGACAGCAATAATCCGGAAACAAGGAAAGCCGGACTACACCAATCCATCGGCCTATTGTCCCATTGCTTTACTGGGCACAATGGGGAAATTTTTTGAGCTAATAATTGCGCGCCGGCTTGTGTCTTGGGCGGAAGGTGCAAAGGTTCTAGCATCAGGTCATCTAGGTGGTCAAAAAGGGTCAGGCACGGAAGACACATTGTTTTATCTTGAACATTGGATCAAGGTGAAATGGAGGGAAGGCAAATATGTTGCAGGGTTGTTTATGGATGTAAAGTTGGCGTATCCATCTGTACATCTGGACAGACTGATACAGTATCTTTTCAATCTAAAGTGTCCCACTTATCTCGTACTGATCATTGCTGACTTCTTAAAGGACAGATCAACGAATATTTGCATGGAAGACTTCACCTTGGGTCCTTTCAAGATTGAAATAGGCTTACCTCAAGGATCTCCACTATTGGTAATTTTGTACATCTTGTACAATAACCCTTTACTAAATAAATGCTTCTCAACATTGAATGACACAGTCTCGATCGGATACGTTGATGATGTGGTACACCTCGTTGCTGCACGGTTGAGTGAAGTGGCTAGAAATGGGCTGGTGCAGGAAGGAAATCGCTCTTTAAAATGGGGTGATACCCATGGAGCAATTTTCGATCAAGCTAAGGCCCAATTCATTTGGTTCACCAAAGGGTATTTTCCGTTTGGCTCTCAACAACTGAACTCAGCATTGACGGTGAAGTGGCTAGGGATGTCGCTGGATCAGAAATTGCTTCTAAATGCTCATTTCAAAACTCTAGAAGAAAAAGCGGCAAAAACATTCAACCAGCTACGTGTTTTCGGTAACTCCAGATGGGGTGCAGGGGAGGCTGATCGGATTAAATTGATTAGAAGTGTTCTAGTCCCGAGATTAACATATGGAGCGGCAATCTGGGCCACGCAGCGCAATAAAGGGAAGGTCAAGGCATTGGCTGAAAAGGTTGACAGACTGACAGGTGTCTTCTCATTAGGAGTCTTCAGATCCACCGCATTGGTTTTCATTAACAAACGGCTGGCGACCCTGAGTTTCTTCAATGAAATTATTAAAACGAGTTTTTCATTTTTCTTTCGAAAAATGATAACTAGCAAAACTGAAAATACCATTCGCTCACTTATTTATTCCAGCAGATGCGCTTTGCTGATGCAGCTCAAGCTAGCTTGGTGAATGAGAGAATTGAGGAGGCGATGGCCTTGCTTCCTGAGGTTATTCACCTACCTTGGAAATTCGAGAATCAAACTGCAAGGCCCATTGAATATTTAAATGAAGGACTCACCAAGGATAATGCAATAACCGCTGTTAAGTCTCTCCTCTCGGCTAATTTGTTGGAACCTGAGGTGTTGGAAATCTTTAGTGACAGGTTGTTCCATCCTGAGAAAGGTGGAGTGGGAGCCGCCATATGCCCAAGTCGCAATCTCTTCTGTGCACTAGCACTGAGGAAAGAAGCAATTGTCTCAAATCATGAATGTGAAGCTGCCAGGATTTTAGCAGGAACCCACTTGGCCAAGGACATCTGCAAACTCTCCCCAATCAAGAAAATTATCTTTTATGTGGATAATCAAGGTGTCATCATCAGGACCCGAAACCTGATGGCTCCAAAACCTGGTCAAAGTTTCTTTAGGGATATTGACGCCAGTTTGGCGGATTTGCCATTGGAAATTAGGATTGTCTTTGCATGGTGCCCAGGCCATAAAGACATTGAAGGGAACGAGTTTGCGGATCAGTTGGCTAAGGAAGCTGTGGAGTCCCCCTCCACACCTGTTCTGCCTGTACGGAGTAATCCCGTGAAGATTCAACAAATGGTTTTGGCAGATCTCGTCACCAAGAGACCTACACCCTCAGGACTGACAATAGCTAATAGTTCTCTCATCAATCAGCTAGCGTCTGGACACTGCACATTAAAATCTTTTCTTTTTTGCATCAACAGAGCCTCTGATCCCCTCTGCCCTCTTTGTGGTGGCAGGGACACCGTCATTCACTTGATGAATTTCTGCCCTGCTTTGAAGAAGAGTCAGAGGAGATTGTTACAAAGGCATCTCTGGCGCCTCAAGATTTGGTTCAAAGCTGACAAACTGGAAAAAATTCTCACAATACAGAAAGCGGACAAGCCGCTATCAATATTCCTTAACGCTTCCAATCAATTCCCGGATTTTCTGTCTATTTGAAATCATTAAAAATTTTGTTGTTACTATTCTGTTTAAGCCATGCGCCCGCCTTGTGATTTCCTTAACTCAATATCTTTCTCTTTTTTTTTTCTCTTTTCTATTTTCTCTTTTCTCTTTGTCATGTTGTCAGTCTTCTTCCATGTTCTGTTATTTTCTCTAGCACATATCACGTAGTTTTGATAGATTTGTAAAACTCTATATCAGATAGGTTGTTACTTAGATTCATAGTGTGCAATGCCATAGGCCAAATTACACTTAAAAAAAAAAAAAAAAAAAAAAAAAAAAAAAAGAAAGAGGTGAATTTGACCACACCCATTGGTCTTGGGGAGAAGGCTATTAGGAACTCTGACCTTCCGCGGTTGAGTTTGCCATCCTGGGAGGCAAATTTATGTCAACACCAGGACAACCCTGGCAACAAAACAAAAATTTATATACATAAAAGATCTATAAATAAATAAAAATTATTATGTTAAAATTTAGTTTAGTTGGATTCTGCCAAAAAGGGATTTCATAAATACATAACCATGTAGTAGATTGTCTAAGTACAACCGCAAAGACGCGCCTAAGATACTCTGATCTGACGTGTCAAAAAAATATTGTATAAATAGTTCATATATGTTTCATTTTATATTTCCCCTCATGGGATTTATTATGTTTTCATCTCAAATTCATAGTTTTCAGTTTTTATATTGGGCATTAATAAAAAAACCCGGTTTTTCTGCGTTTACACCCGGTTTTACGCAGCGGCAACGTCCAAATTGCTGCGCAGTACACCCGGTTTTCCACATTTACACCTGGTTTTTTTATTTAATTTTTTGCGGGCGGATTTTCATTATTTTTCAAAATTTTAAGTTTATTTATTATACTTACAGGGGTGTAGAACTTTATGGTAATTTTGCTTTTGCAAAAAAACTATGTCTTCTATTTTTTTTGGCCAATCCACCCGGTTTTTTCATAAAAAATCCTCACAGCTTGGATTCCAGGATTGCTCAACATTATAAACTTTTTTGAAGCACTTTAAGGGGTGTAGAATTTAATGTGACTAACAGTTTTTTTTTAAAAATCACTTGTTGGATTTTTATGATTTTTGGACTCAATTTATTTCCAAACACCTTCACGTCTGTCTTTCAAGATATTCAGGGAGTTTTTAAATGGATTAATACACTTTAGAGGGTGAAGAATTCATTGGAAACAAATACTGATTATAAAATTAACTTCTTATCAGATTTCATGACAAAGAAATGGAAATACAATAATACACAGAGGTATGGTACATTGCATGATGCTTTGGAGTGTTACATGTTGTTTATTACATTTATTATTTATTCATAAATTATTAACTTTATTACATTTATTATTTATTCATAAATTATTAACTTGCAATTATGTCTCTTGCTTTTAATTAATTTATTTAATTTATTCATTTCATTCATTCCATTTATTTTGTTTTATTTTATTTTATTTTGTTTTTGTTTATTTTACTTGTTTTACTTACTTATTTTATTTGTTTTAAATAAAATATTGAATGAGTATGATTGGGGAGGTCACGCGCATCAAATGCTGCCCTCCATAATTTTATTTTGTTTATTTTCCTTATTTTAATTGTTTATTTTATTTGTTTTAAATAAAATATTTAATGAGGATGATTGGGGAGGTCACACGCATCAAATGCCGCCCTCCACATGCTATTTGCTTAAAAATTAAAAATTAAAAAAACCCGGGTGTAAATGCGGAAAACCGGGTGCACTGCGCAGCCGCAGCTGCGCAGAAAACCGGGTGTAAACGCGGAAAAACTGGGTTTTTTTATTAATGCCCTTTATATTTTCTTATATTTTCTTATATTTTCAAAATAAAAATAAGAAAGTTAAACACCCGGTTCTTTACACTTTAGCTTGCCCAATGAGTATCATCGCAGGACTTTTCTCCTTGCATCTTGATGAGATGAGTAAGGTAACTCAACTATAGACGCATGTGAACTATACCACCAATTTTCTTTAAGTTATATCGTGACTTTATCTATATATGTACCATTTTCTAACTCGTTGGTTGTTGTTACTGTCAGTTGCTTGTGATACTTAATACTCAGCATGTCCTCTGCACCCGAGGTTATATATGTTAATTGAAGGCCATTTTTGACCAACTTGGAGAGCGGAGTGTGAAGAGGAAGGTGTTTGTAATATCAATACATGTAGGTACCAATGACTTTCGAACTGATCAAATCTGCTTCAGTTGGCCTCAGGATCTATATTCGGTGGACCCCAAGAATAACATCTTGTGTAAGGTTGGGTGTGGTGTCCTAACGAACACAAGTTTGTTTTTTGCTCAGATAACTCGGCAAGAAGCGGAATAACATCAGCTAGGGCTGATGACTGAGCTCCAAAGCTTTTACAAGCATCGAACTACCCGCTGATTCCACTTGTGTCTTATGGGATGCTTAGCAACTATGGAGCTTGCTGAGCTCTACCCAAACCTCAATAGATTCGTGTATGTGGTTGATTCCGAGCAGATATCATGAACCTTGACAAAAGGAAAGTGAAATGATGACTTGATAAGTCAGATTTCGGAGCTTGGCTAAGAGCTGAGGCTGGCGCGCAGCCAAATAGGTGGCGATAATACATAAATAAATAAATGAATATTTATTTAACATTTATCTAGGCGATGATCTGCGTTGATGACCTGATTATCTACCCGTTGACGCGTATTTGTTTGCTGGAGTTTTTCATTGGCATATCAGTCCTCCCACTCTCAACCTGCCAACACCCATCTCGTTATTGTCCAGACGACTTGTGTGACCAGCTATCTGAACATTTAATTTTTTGACTGTGCAGCGAAGAAGAACTTGTGACATAGTCGAGTGGCTACTCGGGCGGACTGGTTGAAGCTGTGATATCTCCGGTGAACCCTCTCGATCCAAGCTTCAGTCCAACATCCCCAACCAAGGGGGGGAAGTTTCAAACGAGAACCAACACGATGGACGGTCAAGAGCAAGAGCAGGAAACGACGGTAGTAGTCCCAAGAACCGAGCAACAACAACCGATAACAACAAAGCAAGAAACGATTCCTAGTCAAATCAAAGAAAACCCAGGTCAAATCGAAGAGAAATCAAATCAAATTGAAGAACAACCAAATCAAATCGAAGAGCCACCACATCCAGTCAATCAAGAACCTAAACAGAATCAGCCAGAACCTCAACCAGAACCTTCAGTACAAGAATCTCATCAAGAACCCCCAAGAGAACCTGATCAAGAGACTCATCGAGCGCTAGAAATAAAGCAAGAACCTCCTTACGAACAAGAATCACATCAAGAACTCAAACAAGAGGCTAGCTCGTCCGATCCACTCCAACCTAATCGTTAGTAATATTATCTCTGTCTATGATCTTAAAGCTAATTGAAAAAAACTCATGAATCCCCGATGTCCATCTGTAATACCAGTTGCTTCTCAGCTCAAATCCAACCCGCTACCAGTCTCAGAGAGTCACTTCATCCAAGACTTCCAGCCGGTCCCTTTCCCCAATCTCCCCCCAATTTCCACACGTCAAGAGTCAATCAACTCCCAATTCAACTCAAGAACTTCTAACCATACGCCTGATTCCCATCATTCCTCATCAACCAGTATTCACGATGATGATGACTCTGGTCCAGATTATTACACCTCCCAGTCTGAATCGGAATCGGAATCGGAATCGGAACTATCACCCAAAAAACGTGCCAAACGCGAAAGACTAAGGATCGAGCGTGACATGATCAAACCGAGTTACTACTACGGAGAAAAGGAATTGGAGGAGGAGGCTATCAAGAAGGGTGTCAATCCCCCCAAACTAAAGCGAAAGGGATTGAGAGGTGTCCCTGTTTTCGAGCCAAGGTCATCTTCATTACCATCTCAGACCACCCTTTCGTCCTTCAATTTGAATGCTGATATCTCCAATCTCTTTTCATTTCCAAACCGGGGCTCACAATATGCTTTAGCATCGAGCAATTCCGAGACTTTTACTCTTACATCAACCTAATCGATCGATGGGGAATGAGATCAGGCATCGTCAAAATCATCCCCCCAAAAGAATGGACTGAGCAGCTCCCACACTTGGGGCAAGAGAGCCTGCGGACGGATGGGCAAGGTCAAATGTTGAGAGACGCCAAAATCAAATCGCCCATCAGTCAGGTCATTCAAGGTAGTCGTGGATTATTCAGGGTTATGAATGTTGCGAAACGTAAAACCTACAATGCATTGGGTACGTCTGATTTTTATCCAGATAAACAAAGATGGCCGCCAAAGAAACTTGACGTTGGCGTGGAATTTTCTTCACTCCTTCTTTCCTCACCGTAAAGAGTGGTACGACCTGGCTAACAGTGCTGAGCACCGACCACCGGACTTTCTGAACAAGACACTGGGTGCATCATCTGCGAATTTCAACCAAGATCATCCAGATTTGGCGAACACTCGTTCGACTAGAAGTAGTCGTCGTAGTACAAGCTCTATCGCCCCCATATCTCACAAGGTTGCAAATCCGCGCCGGCGTAAAGTCTCCAAGAGTCATTCGACTGCTGATATCTCCATGTCTGAGCAAAATTCACCCGAGAAACGAGAGGCCCAGGGGCCTGTTGATTCCCTACCTGAAAAGCTAGATGGCGTTAATAGGCCATCCGAAAAACAGTACCTCGAGAAGGGTGTTAATGGCTCCCCTGAACAACGTGAGGCCGAGCCACGTCTTGATTGTTCACCCCGAAAAGCAGATATCGAGGATCGCGTTGGTTACTCACCTTCGAAACTACCCGCTGTTTCTGAAGATCTATCCCAGCCTTTCGACAGACCAGAAAAACCGGATGTCGAAGAGACTGTGGTTGCTCCAAGCGAAAAACGAGATGTCAAGGATACTGTGGTTGCTCCAAGCGAAAAAGGAGATGTCGAGGAGACTGTGGTTGCTCCAAGCGAAAAGGGGGATGTTCAGGAGATTGTGGTTTGTCCAAGCGAAAAACGGGATATCGAGGGGGGAGTTGATTGTTCACCTTCCAAATTACTACCTATTCCTGAAAATGCATGCCAGTCTGGCGGCAGCGCCAAGGACCCTGATTCCCCCAAACCGGTACCGAGTGCACCTGTGATTTCGCCTGAATGTTCCCTGTTGAAACCAGAAAATGAAGCGTCGAACGGCCAGCACTACCTCCCAAAAGCTGATGACTTGGCAACTAGTTGCAACGCCGAACATGAATGTCAGCCTGAATTTTTAAATGATATTGAAAATCAGATTTCCGAGTTTGTCGACCAATCGTTGGATTTACAAATGTCTTGTGCCACCTCGAATCGAGCCACACTACTATCGGCTGAAGCTGTCAAGGAAAATGACAAAAAGAAACCAAGACGGTCCGTCCTGAAGGCGCCGACACTTGAAGAATGGGCAAAGTTTGTTGAGTGCTATGAAAAGCTCCCATACGATGCATCCAGGTCGGATTACTCTTTCCAAATTTGTCGAGAGATTGAACAAGAGTACTGGAGAACTATCGGCAATGGGGGACAGCCTATGTATGGTGCTGACACAATGGGTTAGTTTGTTGCGTTTGTCTTATGTAACCTGCTATCAGAATTGATAGTCTTCTCTTTTGTTCCTAGGGTCTCTTTTTGATGAGCGGACTAAGGATTGGAATGTCGCCAACTTGGATAATCTGCTAAACCGATTGAAGTTGAAGAAGAAGATTCCCGGAGTTAATACTCCATATTTGTACTTTGGGACTTGGAGAGCGTCAGTGGCACCATCTAATCCAATACTTTTTTTTTCCAGAAATACTTATCCAATCTGGAAACTTACATGGCTCTTTATAGGACCTTCGCCTGGCATGTCGAGGATGCCGACCTATATTCAATCAATTATATCCATTTTGGGGCACCCAAATTTTGGTATTCCATACCTCAGGAGCAGAACACACGATTTGAAAATTTTATGTCTTCTTCATTCGCCAAAGAGCGCCGAAGATGTTCACAATTTTTGAGACACAAGGCTTTCTTAGCTTCCCCCTCGGTTTTACAATCTGTTGGGGTGCAGTTGAATAAGGTCGTTCATCTACCTGGAGAGATCATCTTAACTTATCCATACGGCTATCACTCTGGGTTCAACCTGGGTTATAATTGTGCGGAGAGCGTCAATTTCGCCAACGAAGCTTGGATCGAGAAAGGTAGGAAAGCCCAATCTTGCAAATGCATTGACGATGCGTGAGTTCTTGCCCCCTATAAAATGTAAATGTACCCGCATAGTTTTGGCTGAGACGATTTTGACTTCTCGATACAGAGTTACAATCAACGTAGATGCCTGGATACAAGAGCACGACGAGTTATGCCGCAAAGAAAACGAAACGCAAGAGCGGGTTGCACAAAAGCTGCGGCGACAGCAGAAGAGCGAAGAGCGTAAACGCAAAGAAAGCGACAACTTGCCTGATAAAGCACCGAAGAAAAAACAAAAAAAAGACAACATCAAGTCTGAAAATCCCTCTCTGGATAAGATTGAGGTCGATCCTCAGCCCGGGTTGAATAACTTGATCAACCCCTCGCTTCCGAGTCCAAATTCTCAACCCGTCAAAGCCCCCAAGAAAAAGAAAAAGCAGGAGCATAGCAAGGCCACCAATCCTCCCCCAGAAAACACTGATGGCAATGTTAAACCGAACCTGGATAGTACGGCCAACCCCTCACTTCCAAATCAACCCCCTCAGCTGGTCAAAGCCCCGAGGAAAAGGAAAAAGAAGGATAATAGCACGTCTATCAATCCTCCTCCGGGTCAAGCGGGTCTGAGTGACCTGGTTGACCCCTCACTTCTAAACCTAAGTTTCCAAGCTACTGGTAAAGTCCTGAAAAAAGGTAGGCCCAAAAAGACCCCCGAGACAGATGCCGATGGTAACATCATAAAGAAGAAGCCATTGAAACCGTCCGAGAAGATTCTCAAGAGGAAGATTAGTGGCTCTGGCCCAGGAGCACATTCCATGAACAATGCAAGCGGAGCGCCCCAAAACGCGTTGCCTGGCGTTCTTCGCCCCGATCCATCTGGAAGCGAGCTCGCGAGAAATATGACGGAGACATCTCGCCATGTACCATCGCAACCCCTTGACACCACTAAACCCACCGGTAGCCCACGATTTGCTCCTAAGACCGCTGAGAGCATGATCATCCCTGAACCTTCGGCAGCCCTCCGATCATTCCAAACTCATCATTCCTGGTCCCCAAATGAGCAAACATACAGCCATGAACGAGCACTACCGATACTGTCGGCAGCCGGTCCATCGATCAATCCTTGCCTCACCGACCCGGTTCTTTCTTCGTTCCCGCCCAACCTCCAACCTGTCTTCGAGAACAATCACCAGACCTCCAATCCTCCCCACCGCCCAAATATCACTTACTTTGCCGACCAAAAATTTGTATCCGCTATCGAGGCTGGTCTGATCGACTCTAGGTTACTGTAAAATATTCTTCACTAAGAGCTTACTCATTTTTTTAAAAAAAATTAAACGAAAAAAAGTAATGCCATGGTCTGCTGGGAAAGAAGCATCTCTTTTTTTCAAAAAAACACAAAAATTGGTTTCCTTGTTCTTTTTTCATTGTTGTAATTAGCACCAAGTAATAAAAAAATATCCCGAAGCAGATGAACGACAAATGAATGAATGGTTTTCACTTGTTCTGTCTGTCTAAAACAAATCTGCCTGTTCTCTGTGTTTTTATGCCTGGCTTGATGCGTAGAAAAATTGACGAAAAAAAGGTATAAAGGCGAACATAGCTTACTATTTGGTTTGTAATCTACTCGAAGTTTAGCCGATTCCAAAGCAACTTACCAACAATTGGCCACTCTGTGAGTTACCACTTAACTTTGTGCAGAATGTGAATAAAGTGAAGAATTTTCATAACCAACATGGCACAGGCGCTTATGATTTGCTGATCCCTCTTGGACTTGAATCTCAAAGTCCTTTTGAAAGTGGTGGAGGCTACCACTCCAGGGGAGAGGGAAGGAGGAGGGAGATGAGGCAAGTTAGCATTCCTCCCCAGCTCAGGTAACACCCAACTGCCTGTACTTCATCAAAGCAAGACTGAATCTCTTTGCAGAAGGACGGTCTTCAAAAAAAGATATAAAATGTATGGGATCACTATTGTTTCTAAAGCATACTTTTGCCTTTGCATTGCACACTACAAATATCACAATTTCTAACTACAATTTTTTGAGTAGTACCAAATTTTCAGTACTTAAGTTTTTGGAAGTACATGCTAATTTAGAGCCGCCAAGGTTACGGAGCTCTGTGGCTACCCTACCAAGATTCCACCCAGTTGTAGCTTGGTACAGGGCTTCTGTAACTACCAAACCAAGCTGCTCAACACTTGGGGACTCAATAACTTGGCTTGGTAAAACACAAACACACCTCCAATAAGGGGGCTTTGATGTGTATTGCACAACAAAAATACATTCCAAACAATTGGGACCAAATATGCCACATCTTTGTTCAACCTCAGTGGCAGCATTAAGGAAAATTGAAAGGATAAATTTTTTATTCTGGTCTCTCAGTGGGTTGCTTGTGTCAAACCTTTAACACTCAGAGGCCAATCTATGGTAAGTCATAAATTGAAGGGGTGTGGGTCCTTTTACACTAGAAATGATAGCTGATGGGGGATGGATAATGGTGGATGGAGGTTGCCTTGGGACTTGGAGATGTTGTGGGTGGGAATTCATGAGAATCTTGGATAAAATTTATCCTCCTGAGCTCTGCAGAGATCCATAAGTTTAGAGACCCCTACCAAGAATCTTGATGAATCTCTACTTAAAGAGGCCACAATTGGGGCATGCAGGGGTTCCCTCTCTGTAAAGTTGGCTTACCAAGTCACTTTGCAGAGATGACTGTGGATGCTGTTAACCAATCTGATCTACTGAGTTGTGGTGGGGGTGGGATGTTTTTAACCCTCTCAGGTTTATTTTATAAATGGGTAATGGGTACTGAAAGTGAGATTGAGAATTTGTTTTGGAGGGGAGAGAGTTATTAAGGGGAGAAATAAAAATGGGTTTTCAAATGAAAGGGGGAGGTTTAGTTGTCCTGGGTTGGAAGGGGTTGCAGGCAGGGGTTGAACTTGCCGGGATTCAAACATGGGAATTGCCACTCTCTTCAAAGTGATTATACTATGTTGATACAGGGGAGACACCAAGCTTCTATGGGCAATGGTTACTGCTAGACCATCCAGGCCCTCAAAGGTATAAATATTGGCATGAAAGAAAGAGGGTAACAAAAAGATAAAATAATATAAACATACACATGAAAAAATTGTACCTCCTTTATAGGGACTGTCAAAAGTCTGCTCATGTGATCTGCATATTTTCCAACAAAAAAAGATTTTATGGAAGTATGTCACAATATGGAGGTTCACAATTCAAATTTGGAAAATTTAAGTCCCTTGAGTCACTCATCAACAATTTTTTGGAAATGAAATAAGTGTTACTAATCTTGTGGTTTTGGAACAATTATAACCAGTTGTCTATTTTCCAACATTTTTTTGTTGAGTAATATTAAACTGGCTCTAAATTTCTCTCACTTCAATTGTGAATCCCAGGACAAGTCTTAAAGTTTTTAGGCCTGAGTCCCTGCTTGTTAGCACAATACATCTTTAACATACAAAAAGGAAAAAACCAATCTAAGAACCAATACTAATTAATTGACTGGGATGTTTTTATCTATTGTCTTTGAATAAACCTTGGACT
Source organism: Puccinia hordei (assembly GCA_007896445.1). NCBI lineage: Eukaryota > Fungi > Basidiomycota > Pucciniomycetes > Pucciniales > Pucciniaceae > Puccinia > Puccinia hordei. The sequence continues at coordinate 303,617 of RDRW01000125.1, forward strand.
CAGGTTTGTGTAATTCAAAAATTTAGAGTTTGAATTTTTGGTTTAATCCAAGTTTCTGACATTGGTGTGATAACCAATGACATAATCAAATGTCGTCATCATTGGGTGCCGTAATATTAATAATACTAGGCACCCTTATCACCCTACTGGGTAGACCAAGATCAGTCTACGGTGTGGAAATAAAGGCAACCCCAATGACAGAAAAGGTATGTTCCACCTTGGTTGCCCTTCTTCCTGGTTGGTACCGGTGGTTCTTTGATTTCCTCTGAGGAATAAACAGCTGTTAGCAGATGACTAACTGGATTCCCTGCAACACCTTATACTCAGCAAGGGGACCGTTCCTGTTGTGTTTGTCTTCCTGATGATGCCCTTCACAGTTCTGCTTGTCTGCACACGCTGAAAGTTGCTGAGAGACTTGTTTTAAACTAAAGATATTTCTTATATGGGCTGAAGATGATAGCTATCTACTTCAATGATAAGATAAGATAAGATCCGGCAACTCTACTACAACACTCTATTTATACACTCCCCCCGGTCATGTCCCGCAATCCCTGGTACCGTCCCTGGAACCCTACTTTCCTGCCTCCCTAATTCCGCATTGCACCGCAGCCTGCCCCCAACTACTATACCCTGTTGACCCCTGCAGTTTTCTGTTGCCCCCGCGTCCGCATCCGCTCCTTCTGCCCCTGCTCCGCTTGCAGGCCTGGTGCCCCAAGCCACGTGGCTCTACCTGGTCCCTCCTACGTTGCACATACTGAAGCAGCCCTTGTCCGCTCAACCAATTTCCTGCGCCAACTATAGAATGTTACATGCTGCGCCCTCATGTGTTCCCCGCAAAATTTCTGGTGACATTTGGTATGTACCCCCTTCCTCAGTCTGCCGCTGAGCCCACACTGCGGGCTCAGCTTCAGTGTTGCACCCCCTGTATATAAGTTTTCCCACAACAGCAGCACATCAATGTCTCTCATTGGCTACAATCTCTTTGGAAGAGATGAAGAATCATGGCCACCCGGATATTTCACTGATTTGGAGAGCTTCTGCATCCATGGCATTGGCCCTTCACCGGCTGAATTTCCTGTGAGTTTAGATGTTGTCTTTCAGGATTCATTCACCCAGAAACTTAAATTATCTTGTTTTGGATCTGTATGCAGCCGCAGATGGTGCATTTTAGCACCTTGTTTAAAGTTTATTACATGAACCAAGCAAAGTCCACGTTGTTCCTGGTGACATATACCAGGAACATTGTTGTTGATTTTGTAGCTGGATCAATCTGCCTTGCAGATCTCTGCAACCTTGTTTCCAACAAAGCCAACGAGAATTTGGAGAACAGTGGCGGCCTGATCCAAAACGCTGTTACTACAGGATTGCTGCACATTTATTGGAAGCTTTTGATGGTTGGAAAGTGGGCCGCCAAGTTTAAGAAGGCGGAAAATTACACAATCAACAACAAACCCTCTTTTTCTCACTGGGTGAAATCCATCATTGATCTTGGTATAGATCATACAAATGCCAGCCTGGAAATTCAGATGCGAAATCAGACAGCGGTAGTGAAAAAGGCCAAGGCAGCTGTTGAGATCAAAACACATGTGTTGACTCAGACAGCTTCCCAGAACGCCATTGGGTCCTTGACTACCATGGATGGCTCCACTGAACCGACTGCCTTGGACTTTCATGGGCTGAATGTGGTGATGAATAAGCTTTATGCTATTCATTTACCCATTGTAAAATACGAGCACAGCCTGCCAGTATTCATCAACCCTATGGATACTACCCGCTTCATACCACTCACAATGAATAAGGTCCAAGTTTGGGCCCAGACCATTGTGAGTAGTGTAATTATTGAAACATATTAAATTACACTGGTATTAAAAATATGCCCCTTTTTTTCAGATGAAACCTGTTGAAGGTGTCTCACTTTACTTTCCCCCTGAAGAGCTTAAGTTCCAAAAGCGCTCATCAACTAAGAAACACAAACTGTAATCTGTTGAGAATCCGGCCTTGCCTTGGGAAGGTGCATTGTTGTCTGGGGTTGAATCCATATCTCCTCAGTTGTAGAGCCGGATGAAAATCTAATGGTTGAATATATAAGCTTCATAAAGGTTATGGAGAGCAAGAAGGAAGAAATTTTGAAGATCCTTGCCAACAACAATATCACCCATCTGACCTTTTTCCAATCTGATACCATCACCAGGGAAGATATGAGCCATTGGAGCTTATCTCCTGGAACCATAGTGCAGCTGAAGGACAAGGTGAAGAATTTAAACAAGCACCCTTTTTCTTAAAAAAATCACTTTAATCTCACAGTGTATCATAATCTGTATAAAAAATCTTCCCGGGGGGGTTGTTTTTTTTCTTTGAGTCATCTCAGCCAGAAGGATCAATCTGATCCCCCATCTGTCTGTATTATCTCTCTTGGAGGTCACAGGGATGAATCTGATGTATTTTTTTGACTAGGCTAAGTTGTCATCTCAAAAAATGATCATGTGTTATTGTTTCAGTTTAACTCAAGCGAGCTCGTTTTTGTAGCTAATATGATAATAATAAAACTGTCACAAAGACAGAAATTTTTTTTTAAAGCTAGCTATATGTGACAATGAAGAGGTAGAGGGAGGAGAAGAATCAAAAATAAGGACCAAGAAAAGGCCCAGATTGATTAGTTCCCACAAACATAGTACCCACAGTGAAAGAATAGCTTGGAGCACTTCTCAGCTGTCATGACCTCACCAGCAACCCAGCGGATCTCCCATTTGGGACTGTTTGTTTGATTTAATATCTGTGAGGCTCGTAGGGTCTGCTTGATTGCTGCAAAGCAGAGTTTTATTGGGTTCAATTCCAGGCAGTACAGAGGGAGGAAGATGAGCCGGACACCAGCTGAGAGGCAGAGTTGGTGAACTGCATCACCTCAATGGAATGTAGTGTTGTTGCAAACAAGAACTGAGTTGGGTCCTGGGTACCTATTCATGAGGGGGAGCTACAGGAGGGATGGTCAGCCAAGTGGACCCACAAGGAGAAATGAGAGGTACTTACCAAGTTGAACTGCAAGAAATGCTCAAATTTACAACCATTGAAGGTCTCAAATGTGGTTTTTAGGGCCAGTAGTCAGTTAATTGAGATTTCTGGGAGTAAACTCAAGCGTCCGTGTTTGGTTAAAAACAAACCTTGCCAAAGGTTTCCCTTTCTTTGACCTTGAAAACAATCAGAGAAAATCCTTTTCTGTAAAGGAGATCTCATCTGAAAAAAAAGAAGAAAGAAAAACGCAATGTTAGCCTGTTGTGCCCATGAGAAGCAGTATTTAAAAAAAGGGAAACTTACCAGTGAATACTAGAAAATTTGCAGGGAAGAATTCCATGCGCTCAACATAAGAATACTTTTCTGTGAGTGACTTGCAAATATTCTTTGTCTTTGTTTTCTTCAGAGTTATGGAGAGCCGCTCAACAAGGTTGTGATGAACACTGGATGTACTGGGAAGCACCCCAAAGGCATTTTAGAGCTTTTCGCTTATTTTGTCCAGAAAAAGGCCGGGCTCAGTCTGGATGAGCTTGATCATGAAGTTGACCTCCTCTTGGGTGAGACTAGCTGGTCTTCCATGGCCTTCATAAGTATCTGGATCCTTGATTATGCAGCGGTTTTCTTCAAATAAATGGATCCATCAACAAGATGATTGGAGAGAGAAGGAAACACCTAGTAAGTCCTTTATTGAGGTGGGGGAAAGACCTTTCTTGGACATTCAAACAACCACAATTTTGGTTGCCAGAGAATGTGACTAATAAACCATGGGGACAACTGGTGTTGTTGTTGGTTAATGTTGAGTTTGAACTTGTGGGAAGAAGGGAAATACAGTCAATATCAGTCAGATAGGGGCTGCATAGCAAACCTTGCATTATAACATGATGGTTATGTCAGGCAGAAAACATTGTATTAAGTTTTTATGCATGACATAAGCCCATAACTCTAAATTTTGGAAAATCAAAAAAGTCCAAGCTTTTTTCAAAAGACAATACCTAATGAGAACCTAAAGCAAAGTGCGGACAAAATGTTCTGGGGAAAGGACAATACTTTCAGTACCAAATTCATTGTGAAAGAATTTGCATGGTCTAAAAGAACATGCCCCCTTTTACCCAGGTGTTGTCTGCCAAAGACCCTCCTCTCCATTGAACCAGTTGTTCATGTGACTTGTGTGTGCGAGTTGGAGATCTGTAACCTATCAATTCTTCTACGTCTTTTTTTTCCCAGAAATCTCTTCCTAATGTTATGGGTCCTCTGGGTGCATGTGATACCAGTCAATTAGGGAATTCCTGAGGGTTTTTGAAAGGGAGTAACAAAGAGGTATGGAAGACTGGGTGAATTTTAAAAATATCAGTGGGTAAAATCAAGCGGTGAACATCCTTCCTGAGCACAAGATCTATTTTAAAAGGTCCTAAACATTTGAAATCCAGTTTTCTGGAAGGACAGGTGGAGTGGATGTTTCTTCTTAACAATCAGACCCAATTTTTGGCTTTGTATGTTGGAGCATCTCTGGTGTGTTGATCAAAATATTCTTGCTGAGTCTCCTTTGATTTTTTCAAGTTGTCTTGAAGGGTTTCTTGAACATTGACTAGGTCCAAAACAAACCAATTGGCCGCTGGAACTGCAGAGTCATCTACAAATTGGGAAAAGAAAGGGAAGAGACCATTGAGTAATCTCAAGTGAAATCAATTCCTAAGATTGCAAACTGTTTTTTTGAGTTGGTAAATGCACACCCCTCAAGAGTTTTTTGTTCTCTTCCCTACTTTTGATATCTCTCAGAAAATACCAATTACCTGTTATGGAATATGTACATATGTATTTGGATAGAGATTAAATGAAATGAAATCTTGAAATGAAGTTGAAGCCTTTTTTAATTTAAAGAATTAACACCATTTTTTGAGGGAAATTGCATGCAAGTTCTTGACATAAATTAATCCTGACATCCAGTATGGTTAAAACAAAGCTTGAAAAACTTGGAGCCCTCAATATTGTAGTTTGAGTAATAAATACCAATTAAAAAACCTACACCAATGAGAAAACTACCTTGGATGAGCTAGTAGCTTTGAATGTTCTAAACCCAGCCTATAATTGTATCATCAAAATTCTCAGTGAAACCAACCTTTATCTTGTTAGTACCACCTTTCCAAACAAGGACAAGTTCAATGGTTCTGCCCTCTGGACCCTCCCCAAGAACAAGTGTGCTGGCCAAGCCATTGCTGTTGTCTGCTGCCAAATTCCAATATCCCTTAATTCACTGTCAGGTCATTATAGGTGCATGACCTTGCAACAAGAATATTCTAATCATAAATCACAAGGAAAAAATGTTCTCCATGTTGCAAAGACTATTTTTGGAACCTTGAATTTCACTAGTTAGTATACTTTTGGCTTGTAATGCTTGTTCATATCTCAAATTAAGCTTCCAAGGTGGTGGAAGTGGTGGTGGTGGTTGATACAGCTCTTGGGGTGGTGCATGCAATTTTAAACTATAACTGGCTTATTTCAGACTTCTATGGTCAAGCTTCCCAAGGACTGTAGTGATACACCAAATATGGCTGAACAAATTTCTCATCAAAGCTCAAAAAATAATTCCTATTTGAGAAATTATTTTTCATTTAATTTTGAAAAGAGCTATCATTGATTCAAAATTGATTTTAATATAAACTTTCCTTGCCTCAGAAACTTCTATAAAAAATTGAATCTAGTGAAATGTTTTAGAAAAACTATGTATAAATTCTTCTTTAAATTAGAATTATATGTTGATACATATAGGAAGGTAGATAATATAGGTTCACACCAAGGCTACATAAAAGAATGAGCTGGAATAAGTCAGGAATACATAGAAACCACCTTCATAGGGGTTCCAGATTTTTTTCCCTGGTGTTCCCTGGTGTCAAGTCATCCTTTTTTAGTAGAGGAAACTGAACAAACAGAACACTAAAAAATAATGGTTGAGTATAAATTTAAAACATCTTCTTCAATTAGATATAGTTCTCCATGCTAATCACATTTAGATTCACCATTTTGATCAAGCTAATCAATCCCCCCACTTTTTTTATTTTTTATTTTTTAATTACATATGCACAATATAACATGTGCATATATCTCCTGCTGGATGAATTTGGATTTGTTGTCTAAGGTGTTCGCCTGAATAGAATCCAAATTGATGATGACAATCTGTGGACAATATGTAGATAAATATATTGTATTTTTCTATTTTCTTTTCTTTTCCTCCCTTTCCAGGGTTGTGCTATGTTTGGTTTTAGTTCCAGTGGTCTCGCTGGTGATGAGTCGACGTCCCAGGCCTGTCACCCGACCATGTTACTCATAATAGTCAGCCCTGCCAGCAGTCTCCACCTATCCCCCAGAGTAGTATATCCACAAACCAAACCCAAACCAGAACACACTTTTCAAGAAAATCAAACAAACCAAACCAAACCAAAAACCAAAAACAAACAAACAAAACATCTCCTTCCTCCGATCGGACTCCCATCGTTCCTCTAGACTACCACCGGTTATTCTTGGACGTCCATCGGCCGATCGGAAATCGATTTGCTGACTCTTGGCCCCGTTCGGTTTCCCTGGTCCGGCAGTCACATCCAAACGTCAGTCGACTTACCCTCTCTTCCTTATTATCACTCGATAACTGACCTTCGGACTCATACCCCCAACCGCCGTAGCAAACCACCTGATAATCGTAGAAAACGAACAACATCCATGTCTTCTGCCTCCTAGGCCCCCCCATCCGGTCAGTCTCTCTCAATAACACTTGGCTTTCAACTGACACTGACCACTTATACACCCATTTCTCACAGCTCACCGTCTACCTCGAACCCTCATCATGAACACCACACCCACCCCTCCTCCTGGACTCTCCGTCATCTCCGCACAGCAGCAACGAGCAAACGAACTAGCCAAAATCGCTAAGACTCAAATTGTCTTCAAAATCGGTGGTCTGACCGAAGAAAACTTTGCTTACGCTCAACAGGAGATTCAAGCCGTGAGTCCTCTCAGCTCAGCTAGTCTATCGATTGCCCAGCCAACTAACAACTCACTCATCATCATCTCTCTCCCTGTCTCCCTGTAGGTCGTCCGCCAAAACCCCGGTGATACCGATCTCTTCTACATCCAGCGTCTCATCCACGCCTCAGTCTCAGCTCTCGGATTCCAATCGAACCATTTACTCAGCAACAACCTCCTCCTCAACTCCCCCACTCAGTCTCAGCTCGCTCTCCGATTACTCACTTGCGAACTCAAGAAACTCTCTCGTGATCCATTCTCGGCTCACAAGTTCACTGACGCTCTCAACTCGGGTCTCAACTCTGGTGGTCATGCCGAAGATGCATTTGATCTAAAGACCTTTGTCAACAAAATCCATCTCGTCGGCCTCGAGCTCGTCATCTCCTCCACCCTCTCGTCTCCCTACCACATCTATCCTCCGGCCCACCTCTCACCACCGGCTCCCTTCCCCCCGGTCTTCCCCCTCCTCTTGGCCATAATCCTAATGTGCTCGCCAAAAAGACTCAGATCGCCAAGGACGCCGTCCAAATCCTTCGTGATTCCATCGGAGTCGCCCTCCACAGTCTCTCAATCCCCATTAATTCAACAGGCGTTGGATCTGATACCACATCCGGAAGCGCTTCAGAAGAACAGATGCCAGAGCTCACACCGATCCAACTTTCTAAGCTCTTATCCATCATCATCTCTGATACCTCGGTACCGTCTAGCGAGGACGGCAAAGAACCCGAACTCTTGTGGTCAGCTACCGTCCAGCGTGCTACCGTTCAAGCTATAGTCTCAAGGGTTGGCCAGGAACTTACCTCTCAAATCGCCAACCATTGCTTGGCGGACGCCAAGTTCACCTCAAAACCAAGTCCGATCGGCCTCCTCTATCGAATCTGCTCCGACCCCGTCATTTGCTCAGCCGATCTCTGTAAAACCGTCCTCCTCAAGACCAAGCGAGGAAATGGCCCGGAAACTGAAGAGGTTGCAGATCAGTTGACCGAATTGATCGAATTGGCCAACAAGTATGGTAACGAGTTTCCTATTGATCACGTCAGTTGGATCCGAGCCATCGGAGAGGTATACAATAATCGTATCCGTTGGAGTGAGGTGATCAAACTGACCTTCGATCAACCCGCCGAGCAAGTCACTCTTCCCGATGGCTGGGGACTTCGCTTCTTGGGTAAAGTACTCAGTCTGGCACCTTCTCTTGCTGTATCACCACCCGATCAATCCAGTCCTACCTCAACCACAAACAATCCTCTTCAAGTCGAGGCATCTCAAGGCCCTCCCTCATCCAAAGACCAATCTCTCTCCACATCCTCACAGTCCAGTCTACCTCCTTCACCGACTGTTCACAAAAGTACCCTACCATCCCAGGGTTCCGCAGTTTCCACAGCAGCTATATCGAGTTTATTTGAGAAGTGGGTTCATCATTATACCAAGATTCGGTTGATCGATCGGTTGCTCTACCTTCCACTCGATGCTTCTCCCTTTTTGCATGCCCTCAAACCCAATCCGCTGGCACCCATGAATGGTCCCAGCTGCAAAAAAGTCGTTTCAGCCGAGGATGTATCAAATAATTCACCTACCGTCAGGGTTTTGGCCAAGTCTGTCGAAATGAGCGGATGGAATGTCAAGGAGCTCTTATGTGAAGTCGCCCAGTTGCTTTCCCCACAGTATTCGTTTCAACCAGGCCAAACGGAGAAGGATGAGACCGTAGATAAGATCATCGAAAAAGCAACCGATATTATGGAGAGAGCATGTAAAACAAACCCGGAACTAGTTATGATGGCTTTGATTCAAGTGCCTGTAAGTATGCTAACTTCTTTGTGTGGCCCCATCTGTTTGCTGAATTTCCTCTGCTCCCTGTAGACACCTTGGGCGATGCTTCACAACGACTTGACGACACGACTCCTTCAGTCTTTCCTCAAAGGACACCCTTCCCACCAACTGGTTTTCCTGCGAATATGGCAACTGGACCCCGACTTTTTGATGACTGCTTTGCGCGACTTTTATCATGAAAACGAGATGAATGTTACTCGTGTGTTGGACATCACCCAAGATCTCAAGGTCCTCGATCAGGTATTAAACTATCAGCCTGATGTCAATATGATCATCGATATCGCATCACTAGCTAGTCGACGGGAGTACCTGAATTTAGAGAAATGGCTCGGTGACAGGATTGGGCAATATGGCAGTTCGTTCATCAACGGTTGCTTGGACTTTTTGAGCAAAAAAGTTAAACATGATCTGCTCCGACAGTCCATTGTAAATCAAGATAACAATCCTGCACCCCTTCCGGAATCTGCGACCCTTAGTCTTAGTGCCCCGACTGTATCGATTTTCATCCGCACAATCCGAATGAATCACGAGTTGTTGAGTTTGGAAGAACTGGAGCGCTTCAAAGAAACTAGGACTCAGGCGATTCAGCTGCATCCAAAGCTCATGAACTTCATGCCCGGCAATGAAGACGAACCTGGGATGCAAGTTTCATCGTTCGATTCGAGAATCGAGGCAGAAGTGGATTCGTTTTACAAAAAAATGTATGACCTTGAATTGACGGTCGACCATATCATTTTGATCCTCAAATCGATGCGAGATTCGCAGGACCTTAAAAACCACCAGTTTCTTGCTTGCTTATTATCAGGCTTGTTTGACGAATACAAATTCTTCTCGACTTACCCATCTAAGGAGCTCAACCTGACTGCGTCACTCTTCGGTTCTTTAATCCGAGAGCAACTAATAGGCTATGTTCCTCTTGGAATTGGTGTTCGATACGTTCTAGATGCTATACGGAATCCTATTGAATCCAAGTGGTACGAGTTTGGTAGCATGGCTCTCAGCAAATTTGTCAATAGATTAGAGGAATGGCCCCAGCTTGCATTGGCCGTATCCGAGGTCGAATCCCTAAAGCTGACCCATCCCGATGTTTACCTTCGCGCCAAAACTGTTCTGAATGGCGAAAATTATAAAGACGTTTACCTCTCGACCATCGTTGGTGACCCTGACGAAGATGCCGAGAATAACTCGAAGCCAAAAGAAGCAAACGAGGATGGAGAGGATGACCCCCGAGTTGTCTTCGCTGCTATCAAATCTGACGATGACTTGATCTTACGAGAAATTCGCCGCAGGAAAAAATTGGCCGCCTTGGATGCCGCTAGCGGACGTCCAACTGAGCCTGAAGACCGATCGAGTAATAAGAAATTGATTACTTCAAAGATGGAATTCGTCGAACCTGAGGAACATATTTCTGACAAAATTCTCTTCATCATCAACAACTTGGCTTTCAACAACCTCGAAACCAAGCTAACGGAGATGTCGAGTCAAATCAAGCCAGAACACTACAATTGGTTTGCAAAGTACCTCGTCAATCACCGAGTCTCGATAGAACCCAACAATCATTCACTCTACCTTCAATTTCTGGACAAGCTTGCACTTCCTCACATGTACAAAAAAGTTAATAACGAAACTCTGGTTAAGTGTGTAATAATGCTCAACTCAGAGCAAACGCTTAAATCAGGGACGGATCGGACAATTTTGAAAAACTTGGCATCTTGGCTCGGCTCACTTACGTTGGCGAAAAACCTACCGATCAAGCACCACAACATCGCATTCAAAGACCTCTTACTTCAAGGTTTTAGATCCAACCGATTGATCGTGGCCATTCCATTCGTGTGTAAGGTACTCGAGCAGTCAAGCAAATCGAAGGTCTTCAGACCTCCGAACCCATGGCTGATGGGGATTCTCAAGCTACTCATCGAGCTTTACCATTATGGCGAGCTTAAGTTGAACTTGAAATTCGAGATCGAAGTGCTCTGCAAGGCCTTGGAGGTCGAGTTGAAGGATGTCAAACCGACGGAGATGCTGAAGAAACAAGACGAGCTCAGTCAACAACGCCAAGAGGTTGAAGAGGTCAAAGCAGCAGCCCGATCGCTCGCGGCCGCACAGCAACAACAAGCCGAGCAACAACACAGTCATCTCTCGATAGAAAGCGTCATTGGAAGGGCTACTGGCACTTTGAATCCTAACAGCGTCCCTTCCGGTGCTGCCTCCATCACTGCTGCCCAACCCTTGGACAATACGGGCCCTAATAATCTTCCAGCTGGCTCTCATAGTCTATCCCTTAACGGACAAGCTGGTTATGCTAGCAGCCTTCAAGGTAATTCCTTCCTTTGATCGTCCAACAGGTACATGTTCACCTTGCAAATAGCTGTCGCTCATCACTTTTCATTTATTTAGAACTATTGAAACAGGCCCTGCTCGAGTTACCTTTGTTGATGACATTTTCAACCGAGATTGTCTTGAATAACAACATCCTTTGGAAGCGAGTAGTATTTACCTCTATTGAGAGAGCCATTCGAGATGTTAGCATAATTCACTTAACTCAATGATCATGCTTTCAAGCTCATCCCATTTATTCAAACAGATCATTGGTCCAGTGGTCGAAAGATCAGTGACGATCGCAAATATTTCGACCCGCGAGATGATCTTGAAAGATTTCGCAATGGAAGGCAAAGAAGATCAGATGCGCACCTCGGCCCATATGATGGTCAAAAACTTGGCAGGTTCTCTAGCCTTAGTCACCACTAAAGAACCTCTACGTAACCAAATCTTGGTTAACATTCGCACCCTTTCAGCTCAGAATGGGTTCCCAGAGGTCCGCGCTTTTGCATCAAGTTATATGTTGTGCATATATCATGACTGACGCCATCTCTCATCCCTTAGCACAATGTCTCAGATGAGGAGATTCAACAGGTGACCGCTGATAATTTGGACGTGGCCTGCCAGGTGATTGAAAAGGTAGCCACTGACAAGGCGATCCTTGAGATCGACAACAGTCTAGCATCTGCTTATGAAGCACGTCGACGGCATCGCGAAGTGAGTGAATCGTTCATATCTCTCTCAAGTTGATCAACAATCAGACTGACGTATGTTTTCATCATTTTCTTTTGTCTCGATTAGCATACCAACAGTGCATTTTGGGATACTTCTGCCATGGCCGCCTCACATTACTCTGGAATGTTGCCCAACCCCCTCAAACTGAAACTAGGTGGTCTCGAGCCCGAACAGCTGAGAATATATGAGGAGTTTGCCAATGTTCGAGACGATACCAATCCTTCTAACGCTATGGCCGTCCAACAGCAACAACATTCATGGCAATCGCAACAGCAACAGCAACAGCAGCAGCAGCAGCAGCAGCAGCAGCAACAACAACAACACCAGCAACAGCAACATCAACACCAGCAATTACAACTACAGCAGCAGCAGCAGCAGCAGCAGCAGCAACATCATTTGCAACAACAGCTACATCCGCAAGGCCCTGTCCCAGGTTAGTCCCACTGAACCTGTCTTGCAGACCTGAATCTGAAATTTTGTGTGCGTGAATTCTATTTTTAGGTCTTGATATGACTCGTTCCCCTGCCCTGGCAGAAAACCCACCTAATTTAACCGTTGATCAACCCGAAAACGCGAACCGCTCAACCAATCCGATTTCAGAAGCTTTGGTTCGTATCAACGTGCGTCTGTTTTACTGATTAAATTGCCTTTAATCCATCTCCTAATGCAGTGTTCTTTTCGTTTCAAGTCACTGGCAAGTGAGATCGAGAGGCTGGTTCTGACCATCACAGTTGAAAGCTTGGCGGAGATTGACGAAAATCATGAGATCCGTGGCTTGATAAATGAGATCTTGAAGATGCTTCGCCAAGCCAGCCCGACGCTCAAAGACCAATTGACCTTATCATTTGCTCAAAAGTCGGTCGCAATGCTTTACCGTTCCGAATCCAAATTGGGCCGCGATCTGTTCGTAAACCTCTTGGAAGAGATCTGTGAGATGACGCCCAAGGTCGCTCACGAAGTTAGTCAATGGCTGCTCTACGCAGAAGATGAGGTCAGTCGATCGAGAGAAATGTCTCCAAAACTTTCTCATCATTGAAAGAGATGTATTGAATTTGCGTTCACTCTTACCATCCTTAATATCAGCGCAAGTACAATGTGCCGGTGACATTAGTGCTAATCACCCATCGAATCGTATCACTGGGTGATTTCGATGCCCAATCTGCCAAGTTGATCATTCGTGATTATAAGCCCAGTCTGATGAATTACGTGGCCGAGTTCATTGAGGCATGTGTTATGGGATCAGAGTCTTCTTTGATACCCATTGGACTGTTGAAACATTCCATTCAAGCCCTCCAACGGGCAATCCAAATCGGCCGTACAACACCAAAGTGAGAATTGTTTTCTTGATTATTACCTTTACGTTGTCGTGTCTGGTTTACCAATCCTTTTTTTCGCACTGCGCATTGTATAGGGTATCTTCCATCATGCAAAACATTCAGGATAAGCTTCCAGCTCTAGGCAGTGCTGCCAAAGACTCAGGACCTGTGGCCATCAAATCGATCAACGACGAGGCCGGCCTGCGAGAGCAACTTAGTTTTTGTTTTGCGGAATGGGTTCGGATGTACTCGTCCTCATACTCAGTCGAGAAACCGTTTATCGAGTTCATTAGCTCACTGCAAGCACATGGGATTCTAAAAGGCGAAGAAGTCTCGTCATTGTTCTTCCGGGTGTGTATGGAAGTTAGTATCGATGCCTACATCAAAGCCAAGGCCTCTGGTAGCACAGCCGCTCGAGGAATTTTCCAGCCTGTAGACGCTTTCGCCCGACTGATCTCCTTGATGATCAAGTACCATACTGACCCCACCGGGATCGACATCGAGCGAGCGAAAACCCATTACATGTCCAAGTTGCTGTCGATCGTGCTGATGGTCATGGGTCAGTTTCACAAGGAACTTGGCGAACATTTCCAACAGAAACCTTTCTTCCGGTTCTTCTCTGGGCTCTTGGTTCACATTAACGCATTGGAACTTCACCTGGGAAGCTGCTATCAATCAGTCATGATGACCTTGAGGTGGGTCATCGCATTCTTTCTGGGGCATATTTTTCATATCAGGCTAATGTGATATTCTATTCGTGCATCGCAGCAACCTTATTGAGTCTATGCAGCCATCCAACTTTCCTGGCTTCACGACATCATGGATGGCCCTAATTAGCCATCGGTTATTGATGCCGAAGCTTCTGATGTTCAAGGACCGGGAAGGATGGTCAACTGTACACCGGCTGTTACTTGGTCATCTACGATTCCTCCGTCCGTTTCTTGCCTCGGGGACACTTAATGACGTCGGTCGGACGCTTTACACTGGCACCGTCCGGATCTTCTTGGTCCTTTTACACGACTTTCCTACCTTCCTCTCTGTATATCATCACTCCCTCTGCTCGGCACTACCATCCCACTGTATCCAGCTCTCCAACCTAATCTTGGCAGCTTTCCCACTCGGAGTTCGACTGCATGATCCGTTCGTACCCGGCTTCAATCTCGAGAGCTTGCCTGATTCGCGGATCAGCCCCACGATCATCTCCGACTTCACCCACGTCCTCGAGCAAGCCGAAGTCCGTCAACTAGTTGATAATGCCATCTCTGGTACATCCCCGCAGATGGCGATCGGGCCCATCAAGGACCGGCTGACGAATCCGACCAAAGCCACCGAGGGCACCGTCTACGATATCCCTCTGCTCAACAGCCTCGTCCTCTACCTCGGTGTCCAGGCTATTCTCCGCGTCGAACGCGAATCTGTTTCGTTGTACGACTCCGCTTGTACTTCGGCGACCATCTTTAAACAATTAGTCAATGAGATCGACCCCGAAGGTTTGTCTTGATCTATACCGATCCCTTCAAGCCCAAGCTATATGTTGCTAACTTTTTTCCCTCTTCGCTTACCCAAATGGCAGGACGATATTTACTACTGGTAGCTGCCATCCAGCAGCTCCGGTGGACGAACAGCCACACCCTGTGGTACTCATCCCTCCTCATCGACAGCTTTGTGAGCTCGGATTCAGAGGTGGTCAAGGAACAAATTGCGCGGGTGTTTTTGGAACGCCTACTAGTCCAACGTCCACACCCGTTCGGGATGATATATGCTTTCATCAAATTCTTGAGTCAATGTGGTACTACTACTCATAATCTTAATCGACATCAACGACTTGGCAATAATGGAGCCGATGATGATATCCAGCACCGACCTGCTTCTTCGCTAGAATCCCTCAAGGTCGTCAAAAAGTCACAGGAACTTATGGCTTTGTTCTCCATTTGTAGAAAACATGTTGTCCAGATTAATTAATTACCATCTTCAAAACAAAATAAACTAGACAACTTATTCATCTCATATATACATATATATATCGCTGATCCATTTGATAATTTTAATTCATTTCTCTATCTTCGCTCCATACAGTCAACTAATTAAAACTAACCAAAAAAATTATCATGAAAAACAATAGGAAGAACTTTCTACTACGCATCGATTTTCATTTTAGGGTTATCTTCCACTGTTACGTTCTATCTACTATCTATACATTAGGGCATTTTCTTACAGAAAACCGTGTTTATTGTTGGGGAACATAAGAAGAAAAATATATATCAATAGCTTTTTTTCTTTTTTCTGACTTTTAATCAGTACTAAAATGTTCATAAAAATGGGTTCTTTTATCCTTTTTTTTTTTTGGTTTGTTGATTTCATACCTTTTCTCTCGCGTTCTCTTGGCTCTATCGATCTCATTTTTTCTCGCTCTTTCCATTGTTTTTTTTTTCTTCTTTTTTTCTTTTTTAATCGGTTGTTATACTTTTAATTAGTAATAATAATATATATTTACATACACAAACTTAATCAGTCAGAATTAATAAGGTGGGACCTGTTCCTAAACTTGCCTCAGTTGGGGAAAGAATGAGACAAAAACTCTTTGGTGATGAGGCAGCAGCACAAGTGGGTGGTGGCAACAAGACACAAAAAGCAATCATGAGGCGGACTATTGATAATGAGCAATGATAGCAGTTTGGGAGCACAAATAGACACACTGCAAGAAACAATTGCTCTACTGTTACCAGTTGACATGCAACTCCAGAGGAGCTGCTATTGTAACTCCACTCAATGACACAATAGCCCAGTTCACGTAGGGCCGTTTTATGCAGATGTGGAAAAAACGACATTGCTCGTTGCTACAAGTTCTTGGATAAAATGCCGTAAAATGGCACTGAAGTTAATCGAAGCGTGCATAAACCTTGCTCGTCGCTTTTATTTTATCTGACAACGAGCACCTACGTGAACTGGGCTAATGGAGTTTAGATACCTGGGGGAGTTGCTTAACTTTTTCTTGCAGTGAGAATGGTTGGATTTCATCCTGCACACCTTTGATGATTATACACCTTTGATGATTAGGTGGAAATTCATGCTTACATTTTAACTTCAGAAAATTATGCTCAAGGATGAGAGACAGTCTCAAGAGGGATCTGAGAAAGGAACAAGGAGCAGGAGATAATTTGAAGAGTAGTATATGAAGCTCAGACTGATAATTTTATTTCTTCTGACGAATTTGTCAGATTGAGTGTTACAAGCATACGCTAATACCAGATGAACAAGTGGATATTTAGCCTTGTAACTGAACAATGGATTGAGTTTGACATTGTAACTTAACTATGGAATGAAAGTGAGCATTGTAATTTAACAATGGATAAAAATGAAAAAAAACTGTAATGGAAATGCATCAGTAAATTCTTAATAGACTGTTGAATAATCATCATGTAATATGATTGAAATGATAAAGTGGAAAGGCGGGTTAAGAAGGTTGTGAAATAAAGAAGAGAGTGTGGAGAATATACATAGCTGCCCATCCCATGTTAGCTCTTTTGGTGCACTTTTGCTTATTAGAGCATCCACAGTTGTTTCAATAAAATTTTGACAAATGTGGAGCTCTTAGAAAGCTCAACAGTTAATTTTTTGAGAGTGTCCCCACTCACAGCTCAATAACCAGGCTCTATTGCTGATGTAACAAGCCAGTTCCACACTTGTGCTCCTCTGCAACTCAAGTTGATAACTTGAGTTGCAGAGGAGCACTACATGGGTGGGATTTTACAAGTGGGGAGTTCTTGGGGGTGTTGAATGGGGGGAGGGTTCACAATAAGGTGACTTGTGAAATTTATTCACAAGTTACCTTTTGAGCTCAATAGAGGTCCATAAATTTATGGACCTCTATCAAGAATCCTAGCAATTCAACAGTTGTCAAATGCTATCAAGCGCACAAGTGGGGTGTTGTCTTGATAAAGTTAGCTTATCAAGCCAACTTATTGAGACAACTGTGGATGCTCTTACCCAATGAAATATGAAACCAAGGGGGGTCCCTTGGGTTTATATTTCATCAGTTGATATCAACCAAATTGAAATTGGTTGAGAGCATCCCAGTTTGTCTGGGACAACTTCATCCTAGGCATTTATTCTGGTAGTGTTGTAATATCAACTATTTAATTGGCTCCTACTTTTCTAATTACTTTGAGACAAAGCAATGATTGAATATGTTCTGCCAAAGCTTCTTTTCTTCTTGGGCTAGCTGGATAAGGAGCTTTCCTTAAAACAGTTGCATGAGGTCTATCAATATTCAAAGTGAGTTTTACTTCATGACCTTTAATTGCCCCAAAAGGTTCTTCTGTCATGGCAAACACTGCCAGCATGGTTGTATCAGATTCCCAAATCTGGCATTACATCAGTTGAAAAAATCTGATATTATATCAGACAAGACTGGTATTGTATCTACCCAAACTGATATTATATCTACCTTGCCTGATGTAATGTCTATCATGGCAGATATTGCATCAGTTGATGCAATTAAATATCAACATCCCTGACTTTTTATCAGTTTTTTGCATCTGACATAACATTTTTGCCCATGGGTATTACATCAGATGGAAAAATCTGAGATCAAGTCAGTCATGTTGATATTAAATAGTTTCAATTGATTTAACATCCCTGATGATAGACATAATATTATAATAGGTAGATATAATATCAGTTGTGGTAGATAAAATACCAGCTTTGTCTGATATGATAAAAGATTTTTTCAACTGATGTAATGCCAGATTTGAGAATCTGATACAATAATCTTTGCAGTGAAATGCTGTTTTGCATTTATAAAGCAAGTCCGATAATTCACACTTTTGGATATTGGATAAGTCTGCATTGATTTTGAAATTTCTTAGGACTTCTTTATCAAATGTGTTGCCAGTAGATATATTATTAGCTACTATTTCCGTTTTATCTGACAAAAAAGCATATTTAGTATCATCTTTACCTATCTTGAAGTAACTTCCATAATCATTCATGGTTGAAATTTTAAACTTTCCAAGGTAATCATTTCCTATTAAAAGTAATTCACCACTGCAATTCGAAGGACAACAAATTCCACCAGTAAGACATGATCATGAAATTCAAGATTCACTTTGACTATTCCCATAGTATTTGATTTATTTGAACAACTATGAAACTTATCTTTACATTCTGATTTCACAAATGACTTCCAGTTTTTGCAGAATTTAGAAAAATAGTGCTGACTTACTACTCATTTAAAAGCTCCTGAGTCTAAAAGGACTTTGCAATTTATACCACAGCATTTAATTTCTAAAAACTTGTTACTTCCACTTGTAATTGATTTCATTATTTAATACGCATATTGTTTCTGCAAAACTATCTTGTTGATCTTTTTTGCTTTCAGACTCTGTGTCAGCTTGCTACTATGACAGAGCAACCTGTCACAAGTTTCCTACAAAATTATTATAAAAAATATATAAAAAATATAGAATATCAAACAATAGTTAGAATATTATTTGATATTCTGAATCTACACTAAAATTAACCTAGGGTACCTCACTCACAGGTACCCCTAATTCTCACTCCTTCACTATGTAAATTAGCTTACAAGAATTAGCAAGTACCTTTAATAAAAAAGGCACTTGCATTAATTAATGCTTATATATCTAAATACATATGCTTAAACCCCATTTCCAGTCACGGAAATGAGGTGTTGTGTAAATTAGGGGAGATAGTGTAAATACACCGTGTTTTACTCAAACCCCGCGTACCGCAGTCCGCAGAACTTGAAGTTCAAACCCGCGTGACTGAAGCCCGCGCCAAAGTTGGGATATAAGCCCCTGCGCAAGCATTAAGCCCCTTACAGGCTCTCAGCTTGACATGCGGACTCCACAGTCACTCAGGTACACCCAAATCAGCAAAAACACACCCCAGTGACCTCATTACATATGTTACATATGTAATGAAGAGTACTGGGGACTAAATAATTGAATAAATTGAATGGTATTATTTATTTATACATATAAATAAAATATATTGAGTGAACAAACAGTACAAACAATACTGTGGCTTATTATAAATACAAATAAGCCACTAGTATTAAATCTATAACAAACAGTACTAATGTACTGCAGACTGTAAGTCAATATAAATAAATAAATAATAATAAAATACATTAATAAAATCAATTGGTGACGTTTATTCAAAGCAGGGGCTGCTGAAGCGTCACCAAGAAAGAAAAAATGGCCAAAATGTGGTCCAAAGATCCCACAAGTTGGCCAATAATACCTACAGGGTCCCCAGGGGGAACTCAAGACTATTTAAGGAGCTCTTCAACCGCCCAAAGAAGGCTCCTCATGCTTCCCAATACCCACTAACAACCTTACCCACTTCTTATTAGATATATACATCTTTATAACACAGTCTGGTAAGCTTCTTAGTAGTTATTCTTTAGCCCTGTCTTCCCCAACAACTTCACAGTGCCCATCAAGCTCCACCATCCATCCATCCAAGCGCTTCAAACTGTCCAGTTTCACCCAGAATATCCCCAAGATCCCTCAAGGTTTATTACTAGTAAGTAATAACCCTTTTCCTTGAAGATATTCCCCCATTTCCATTCCTGGGATTAAAACCACCCCTTTTCCAACAGGCCCCAGTGTTCCAGGTACCTAAATCCTCTGCATTTATTTGTAAGATACCTTAGCGGGATCTAAACCACCCCTGATTTATCAGGCCCCTCTGGTTTTAATTATATTAAATTTATTTAATATAATTATTACCTTATTTTCTCTAATTTTTTTTACGGCACAATTCCCCCATATCTTTTGGGAATTGCACCTTTTGTACCTTACCTAGAGTCTTTGTACTCTTTCCATCTATCCTTGCAACCACCTGTAGCTAGAAGGACTTGTCCTTGGCATCAGGGAGGCTGACACTCTGTATCAGATTCATCTTCATCCCCAATAGCTGCTACTCAGATTCTTTTTAGGGAAGTTTTGTGATGTATTTCCAACTTGATCACAGGAATAAAATTTAACTTCCTGGCTGGACTTTTGGCAGTCCTTTTTTTCAGTACTAGTGTTACCAGAATGGGATTTCTTTTCACATGTTTTTTTTTCTTTCCCCTATATTTTTATATCCAGTAATGTATTTGAGTAAATTTATCAAAAAAGTCAGAGTTTGTTTGTACTTAAGTGAATTTTGAACTGCAAACTCACTTCTCCATCAATCTAAGTAGATAATTTGAACATTAAGATTTCATCATTGGTCTATGGTTCACAAGCCAAAATTCTTTTGTATTTTCTTGTAACCCAATTTGCTGCAGGTGTTGAGCCAGGTATGAACTTATCTTTCTGGTAGCTCATTAAGAGTTTCCTCCTCCAGGCTGCAGTGCCATATTTTTTATTAATGACATCTCTCCAAAAAGACCAAGGTTGGTCCCCAACCATATTTCTGACACTAGAAAATCATTCATGTGCAATTCCAGTAAACATGTTTTTTAATCTGAAAGTGATCACTATGTCTTCCATCCTGGAATCTGGAGAAGCACTCATGATTCTTTTTCTCCAAAGAAAATATCTTCTCATTAGTATTTTGTGGTTATTCAAACCAATAGGATAATCTAGTTTAATGTTGACCTCTTGGAGCAATTAATGTTCAAGTTTTAACCCTAAAATCTTTGCATAACAAGAATAAATGGGTTTATCTCAAGTGTTATTCAATTTTGAATAAATTAGTGGGGATTGTTGCATTTCTGAATGGCAATTGATTTATTCTTTGTTCTTTCCCTTGTCTATTTTCAAAGGAATAAATGTATCTTCAGTTTCAAGTGAGTTTGTCTGCTTGGTAGCTGATATATTGGAAGTGTTTGGAGATAATTGTAGCAACTGATATATTGGAAGTGTTTGGAGATAATTTTGACATTGAATTATCCATCTTATCACAATTATCCTCTAACTTATCATAGAAAAGGCTAAAAAGATATCAAATTCCTTTTTAGACAAATCCTCATGGTTATCAATGGATATTAGCATTGGTTGAATTTGTGAAATATCTTTGAGTGGTTCAATGATATTTTTAATTACCTTAAAAAGTGACTTGTTTCCAACTTCTGTCAAATTATGCACTGAGAAGCTTGATGACTCCATGTTTGGCACTTGGCGCTACAACATTAAGTGCACTCTTGACTACATGAAATTGGACAATTTCATCCCTAGAGATACTACAGAGTATCCTAAGAACTGACTTGATTTAAAACTTCATAAAATGCTGTATTACTACTTCAAATAATAACATATCCTAAAATTTTATTTGATAATTCAACTTATGATGTAAAACAAAGTGAGGTTAATAACTCAAACCACCACGAAATTCCTACTCCTTCTAGTATTTTATCATATCTCAAAGTTACTTGGTAAGAAAAAGGAATAACCATATAAAATATGGATTGAACATATTGTCACAAAAGCTGAAAGAAAAGTACTCTATTTGCATAAATATAAGAAGAATAAATTTATGCTAACAAGAATGAAATCACTTAAGTGTGTGGTAATTTACCATTATGATTCTATTATATAGTTTGGCCCATGCTTTGATTGGTTCTACATAAATGTCATGAGCCCACAGGAAAGAAAGCACTGTGCTCAATTAAACTGGGATGCACATAACCAATTTAAGCTTGTTTGATATCAACTTATGAAATTTAAACCCAAGGTACCCCCTTGGTTCTAAATTTCATTGGTTGAGATCAACTTATTTTAAATTGGTTGGTTGCATCCTAGTTTAACTGGGAAAAACTAAACCCAGGAAATTATTCTGGCAGTGGTACAAAGGTGCCTTTGTACTTTTCCATGTCAAATTCCAAACTTTCCTTCATTTCATTTTCCATAGTGATGGGATTTATATTCAAATAAAGATGGTTAAAAAGGCTTTTCTGTATAGTCTTCTGTTCTAAACTATTGGGATCAGCAGAAATAAGCTGTTACAAATTTATGAATGAGGTTGACTAGATTTTACTAGATACAAGCACATGTAAATCATGTTCATAATATAAACAGTGAAAACTAGAGTGTTGAATTTAATAAATTTGTACAATGTGTCACCAGGAAAATTAAATTCTCACTAAAGAAAATTCCAAATTGAGTAAATGTTGAAGAGTTGATAGTAGTGAGAGACCTAAAGATAAAAGCAAAACGGATGTTGATAGGTGCACACCATTTTATTTTGGTGTGTGGGAGTGCACGCCAATTTTTGGCGTGCGGGTCCCACACACCAATTTATTTTGGTGTGTAGGCCCCGCACACTAAAAGAAATTGGTGTGCGGGTCCCACATGCCAATTTTTTGGCATGTGGGATTCCACTGGTTTGATTACGTGAGCAAGTCCCCACACGCCAAAAATTGGCGTGTGGGGAACCTTGTTGGCCCGCCAGGAGGACTTCCTCCTGGCAGACAAGGCTGTATAACCTCATCAGCCAGGAGGAACTCCTCCCAGCTGACAAGGTTATACAGCCTTGTTGGCCAGGAGGAAGTCCTCCTGGCTCACGAGGTCGTATAACCTTGTTGGCCAGGAGGAAATCCTCCTGGCTGATGAGGCTGTATAACCTCGTTGGCCAGGAGGAGTTCCTCCCGGCTGACAAGATTATGCAACCTTTTTGGCTGACAGGAAGTCCTCCTGGCTGATGAAGCTGTATACCCTTGTTGGCCAGGAGGAGTTCCTCCCAGACAACAAGGCTATACAACCTTGTTGGCCAAGAGGAGTTCCTCCTGGTGTGGAAATAAAGGCAACCCCAATGACAGAAAAGGTATGTGTTGCTCTGGTTGCCCTTCTTCCTGGTTGGTTCCAGTAGTTCTTTGACTTCCTCTGCAGAATAAACAGCTGTTAGCAGATGACTAACTGGATTCCCTGCAACACCTTATAGTCAGCAAGGGGACTGTTCCTCTTGCGTCGTCTTCCTGATGATGCCCTTCACAGTTCCGCTTGTCCACACACGCTGAAAGTTGCTAAGAGAGTTGATAACTAAAGAGATTTCTTATGTGCGCTGAAGATGATGTAGCTATCTACTTTGTGTAATAAATGGAGGACAATGACACTTTATTGCAGCTTCAAATATAAGACTAATAGTAGTAAAAAGAGTAAAAAGAGTAAAAATATAAAAAAGAGAAAGTAAAATAGAAAAGTGTGAGATTTGACAAGATAAATACTATAAGATAAATAATAAAGTATATACCTTCTTATTGTCTAACCCTTGCTATTACTCAAAGCAAACATAGTGTAACTTTAGATAGGAATAATGAATGTAATCACAAGCCTAATTGAAATTGAGAAAGTGATTGTTAACATCAAAAATATATTATAAAAAGAAAAAGAAAGAGAGGGAAAGTAGAATTAAGATAGTCAAACCAAGTACCTCCACTTGGATTACACCGCACTCTTGCTGAGTTTTCACTGTTCTGGCTAATGAATAAGCTGTTCAGTGTTGACATGGCAGTTAGGTTGCTTGACGTTGTGGAACTCCTAAAGGATCAGGAAAGAGCTTGAAGGGGAAATAGACAACAAATCTAGTAAGTAGAAGATGTTGAAGCTACAGGTGCTGATGAGGCTGCCCTTCTTGACTAATGCTGAGGGGAAAGGGTTTCACTAAGAAAAAGAAAGAAAAGAGGTGTGGCTATATTTCTACCAATCCTTAGACTGCTGCTACTAATTGGAACTTAGGTTGTTTAATCAATCTGAGGCAGGGACCTTGAGAGGAGTGAGAAAAGCACTGAGAAAGATTATGGGGTATTTGTTATGATTTTTATTTGTGTAAAGGTTGATGCAAAAGTAAATGTAAAAGGTTTAAAGGTAAATGTAAATGTAAACTGTACTTTAATAAAGGGTAGGGTGCATAGGTAAATGCAAAAAGGTTTAAAGGTAAAGGTAAATGTAAACTGTACTTTGGTAAAAGGGGGGGTGCATGCCTCCTCTGAGGGGAGTTCTACTTATACAAAGGGCACAAAAATGGCTGATCCGGGCAGTAAAGAGAAAGGGGAAATGTGTTCAGAGGTATACAACCAAAAGAGAGTGGTGAAAGAGTAAGAAAGATGAGCCAATGTAACTAGTAACTATGTATATAAGGAATGTAATGTGACTAGTAACCAAAGAGGATAATAATGACAGAAGAAGTAATTATGTAATATGGATGACTGTTCTGTACAACTTTATACCAAAGAAGATATAAACTAAAGAAAAGTATGTGATATCTATGTTTTATTTATGTACTGTATATTTATAAATCAATACCTTGTATAATATCTTATGGGGTTGTAGTATTGGTAAAGTTATGTGGTTATAAGTGGTAATATTCTAAGAATGCTAATAACTTCTGAACCAAAGGGAAATCAGGGGTACTTTGAGTGAGTGACTAGGGGTAGTTTTGTATGTAGAAGCTGATTATGTAATAATAATGAAGTATATGTGAGAGGAAATGTAAGTTGTTGATGATTGTATGTGAAAAGGTATGGATTACCACAACGTTGGATTAAGGGAAATGGATGTATGGTTGAGGTGGAAGTGGTCAAGTATTGAATAACTTGTTGAGTGTGAGAGAAGAAAAACTTCATTGTTCCGCAAGGTTGAAGTCGGGAATGATTCAAACCATTTCATCTTGCATACTTGATATTGTATGCGCTCCAGTTTGAATTCAGAGCACTAGAGGATCTGGATTAATCAACAACACTTTGATGATAAGATAAGATAAGATCCCGCAACTCTACTACAACACTCTATTTATACAATGTCCTCCCCCGGTTGTGTCCAAAAACCCCCGGTACCATCCCTGGAACCCTACTTACCTGTCTCCCTAGTTCCGCATTGCACCGCAGCTTGCCCCCAACTGCTATACCCCGTTGACCCCTGCAGTCATCCGTCACCTCTGTGTCTGCCTCCGCTGCTTCTGCCCCCGCTTTGCTTGCGGGCCGGGTGCCCCAAACCTTGTGGTTCCACCCGGTCTCTCAAACTTTGTGCATACTGAAGCGGCCATCATCCGCTCAACCAATTGCCTGCGCCAACTATAGAATGTTGCATGCTGCACCCTCATGTGTTCCCCGCAAAATGTCCGGTGACATTTGGTGTGTACCCCCTTCCTCAGTCTGCCGCTGAGCCCGCACTGCGGGCTCAGCTTCAGTGCTGCACCTCCTGTATATAAGTTCTCCCACACCGGCCAGTGAGGTTGTATAACCTTGTCAGCCGGGAGGAGTTACTCCTGGCTGACCAAGTTATACAACCTTGTCAGCCAGGAGGACCTCCTCCTGGCCGGCCAACAAGGTTCCCCACACGCCAAAAATTGGTGTGTGGGGACTTGCTCACGTAATTGAACCAGTCCACCGGTTTGATTACGTGATACATATCCCACACACCAATTTCTTTTGGTGTGCGGGGCCTACACGCCAAAATAAATTGGTGTGTGGGACCCGCACACCAAAAATTGGTGTGCGCTCCCACACACCTTTTTTTTTGGCGTGTAGGCCCCGCACACCAAAAAAAAAGGCGTGGGGGCCCGCACACCACAATAAAATGGCGACCACAATAAAATGGCGTATGGGTTGGCATTGGGGTGCACCTTTGGCATGCGCCTATCAAAACCCAAGTAAAACATAGAAAATCATAAGAAAATTAATCACACAGAATAAAGAGATAAAAACTAAAAATGTCAGTATGAATCTCTAAATCAAATCAAATGAAAATTCCTGGTTTTTGACCACACCTCTGTCAGTCCACTTTGACTAAATCTACCCTCTCAATGCTTCCATCTCATGATTTAATTTCAAGAGCTTCTTTTTAAAACAAGCCAATTTGCATGCCTCTCTGTAATTTATTTCTCTCTGGAACTTGAATTAAATTCCCCCTGGCTAGCCTACCACTTTTAGGCTCACACCACCACCTATGCCTCATCTATTGCCAATGACATATGCTGCTTCATCTGTTACATATTCTTCTGTGTCCACACCACTACTAGCCAGTCTGGTTTGAATATCTTTCCAATATTCTACTCTACAATTTGAATACATTTTATTATTCTACTTAAAATGACACATTTTCAGGAGTTATTCAGGATCAAGTTTCAAGTGATTTGAATAAACTTCCTAGAAATTTCAAACCATGACTGAGAAGTAAAAAGGTCAAGGGAAAAAATCAAAGAAAGGAATTGAGAGGGAGAAGAGAATACCACAAAGCTAGGATCATAGTGCGATAAAGAGGCTTTTGGAGTACAAAGTGGAGAGGAGGAGTTTGAAAAAAAATCTGAAAATATTATGAAAGAGAAAGAAAGATTAGTTATTTTGAAAAGAAGAAGAGAGGAATAAAGAAAAGGAAGAAGGAAAAAGGAAAAAGAGGAAGAAACAAACAGCAGGACAAGATTTTTTCAAGGATCTGAGTGAGTGGGAAGGGTAATGAAGGACAAAGGGTTATTAATACTTGATCTGTATTGAGTGAGGAAGAATTGGGAAGGAGAGAAAGGGAGGAAATAATAAAAGGATTTTTGATCACAGTAGTAATTTAATGTTTTTAATTCAGAAGTTCTTCTGTAATTGAGTCTTGACATTAAATAATTATTTGATGTAGTTGAACTATTCTTGTCAGAGGTCCCTAAATTTGGGGACCTCTAAAGAGCTCAGTAAGGTAAGTTCTACCCAAGCTCCTCAATCCCCCCTATAGCCCCATTTTCCAACTGACCTGAAGAGTCCCTGAGTGTGGGGATGCTTGGGTTGGAATTTGTGGAGCCCCTGAACCAAGCCACAAGTGTTTGGATTCTTTTTAGGGTGACAATTTTGCTTGCGAATATCTCTGCCTTTGCAGAAAATTTAGCAACATGATTGTGGATTCTCTAAGAGCATCCACAATTTTCTTGATAAAGTGGCTTGATAAGCTAGCTTTATCAAGACAAGCCCCACTCCTGCACTCTATAGCACTCAATAACTATCAAATTGCTATGATTCTCAATAGAGAGAGGTCCCGAAAGTTAGGGACCTCTATCAAGCTTGACAAGGTAACTTGTGAATACATTTCACAAGTTATTCAATAGTGAACCCTCCCCCCAACCAACATCCCTGACTTCTCCCCACTTGATAAATACCTCCCCATGGAGTGTTAAGTTATCAAGCCACAAGTGTGAAAACAGTCAAGCTTGCTAAGGTCTCAACATTTTTCAAATATTTATCAAAACAACTGTGAATGCTCTAAGGAATATCTGATTAAAGAGGGCTACCAAGGGCACGGGGTGGCACACGGGGCCTACACCTCTGCAAAGTTGGCTTACTGAGCCACTTTACAGAGACAATGGTGGATGCTCTTATCCAGTATGCAAATAATTGTCACATAGTTTTGGGGTGATAGTGTCAGTTTGTTAAGCCTGTAATTAACCCTGATTTAGTCCAATTGTATAGTCACAATTTTATTCCTTGTTTTTTATTATTCTTTATTGTTTGAAACTTACAAATTTCATCTTGGTCTCCTTCCCTTTTCTCAAATAATATACTAACTTAAGATTTTAGTCTTTTCAAAAGATACTCTGAGCCTAGTATTTCTACACAGCGTGCCAAGGTTGGAGGATAAGCAATTGTAGAAGCTTTGGGTCTGGAGTTCACAATGAAATGTAAATTAACATCTGTGAACCCCAGTTTGAATTGGAGTGCAAAACAGGGCACTGTAGGGCACCCCCTTTCTAGTTAGAAAAAGTTTCAAAGAGCATTTTTCAGGTCAATTCAACCCAACTGAAGAGACATGCACTCAAAAAAATGCGACGCTTTGGATTCAACTAGTTTTGTACTTCAAAAAAAATCGGGGTAAACATCAGTCACTCGAGATGTGGTGTACATGGAATAAACAATTGATATACGTGTAAGGCTGGCATTTTTTTCTTCACCCTAATGGTGTTCTTTCTAATACTATGTGATCATACAAGGCTACTCAGTTACTATTGTTTCGATATCGCCGAGCCACTAGGTGGCTACTTGAAGTTGAATTTTTGCTGTCTATTTTATCATTCAGGCCCAATGAGTAGTTACTGCCGTCGCAGCTTCCCTTCCAACCTTTAGGAGGAAAGTATCTCGAGGCAGGTGTGGGGTGGTAGTTTCCATAGGTTCCTGGGATGGAGCCAGGGTCCTTGTTGGGCTCGCCTAATTGGTTTTTCATAAGATAGAAAAATGTTTTCATCATTCAGCCCGTAATACATAGTTTTTCAATTTTCACTCTCAGATGTTCAAACAACTCACATGGACGTCCACATTTTGGGTGATAAGGCTCAGGTTGGCCGTTTTCAAACCTTTGAGCCGCGTCTGCCGGCCATGGACTCAATGACTTTTTCATTTGATTCCACATGGGGTAGTTCTCATCATGATCATTCTGCATCCTGGAGTAATTCGGCTTTCCGTCACGGTATCGTCCACTAATACTATCCTCCCATCCGTATGCTCCAGTTGATGGATTTGCTACAAATTGTGGAAATTACTAATAAGATCTCGTGCCCCGCGACCTTCACAATTCTTGAAACACTTACAGATAGGCTTGACACCAGCTAAAAGTAAGTAATGTGTATAAACAACCAATGTGGCCGATTCAGCCCTGTTCGCTCAACATCATGGTAAAATAACATAGACTTACGACCTATATGGCCGCCGAGCTTACTGATTTGCGAATTGCAGAAGAAGAATCAGTCAGCGGTTCTTTGTTTTTCGAATAAGTTGGAGCTTACTGCCAAAAGAAGCTATGGCTATCCGTATATGATGGCTCGAGATCATCAGGCTGGGGGAACGTAGTGAATGCATGGCAGTTCCCGTATGGCTGGGCAGAAATAGACGCGAATTACAGAACAGATACCGATTCAACAACTTTTTGAATCGCAATATGCCTCTCTGGAAAGGTATTCATGATCATATCAACGGATAAGAACGGTTTTTGCTTACACAGCCATGGTAACAGTCATCGGCATGATTGACCTCAAAGAAAGCAAAAACCTGGACTGCAAGTTGAACATAGATGACACAAGGTGGTTCATGTTAGAGACATTGAAAGTAGAGCTTGAAGAAAATAGCCAGGTCTGCAAGGTGAACAGTACTGACCTTTTGGATACGCAAGGCGGGTGTTGCGAGCACATTCTGACACTTGTATATCGAGGGTCATCGCCGAAGCTATCGTTGTAAAAGTGATCAACATGTGATAGGCACGGTACAGGGAGAAAGTAACTCGTCTATATACCCGAGTTTCTACTTAACCATTCCTCAGTGGGTTTATGGTCTCGGATGTACCTGTGGCTTCATCCCAATTGGCCTCTACTCTCAGAGCTAGTACGAAAATACTTGCCCAAGCTAGCCAAGAAATATTCCTCAAGAATGGATGATTCATGACTTGGAATATAATATGATTGAACCGATAAGCTGAATGAAAGGATGAGGATAGCCAATAATACAGTCAATGAGCTAGCTTTACGCCTTGTCGCAGGTTACTAAATGATTGAGTGGGCGTGATGAGAGAAAGATGCAGCGATATCCCCGAGGGTCATATATTTATCAACTTCTAGCGAGAGCACATCACGACGCGTCTTACAACTCGCTTCACCTCGGCCAGCCAGTATTGGCGGAAAGAAGACGCCAACGGTTGGTTTGGCCATAAGAGCCGAAGCACACAATTCTTTGGCTAGATAATTTGACGTGCTAATCTGAAGTCAATCAACCAGATTTGAGGGCCTCGCTTGAAAAATCTGATGAGTTGTCTATTTGGTGGGATGGCAAAGAGCCCACTATTATGTACCGCTGAATCAAGATTGTTACTCACGAAGTGATCCATGATGGTCAAGCTGGATCGCTATGCCTCATCTTTTTCCTAGTTCTTCGCGGGTACGTATAGTTTTTTTTTCCATTCACACCACCGAGAACATGCGGGAAGCTCCTAACTATGAGATTTTTAACCATTTATTTGAGTCGGCAAGAGACATTCTTCTTCAGGCACAATCTGACTGGTGTGTTGCACAAGGTCCAGCAGGTGGTAAAACTGGGAATGGTTCTTGGGTTGAGCAGCGCCATTAGTACTCCTGGCCGAGAAGTAGCAGAAAAGGTACCGGTACCTCATTTGAATAGCATGGCTCCATCGTGCCGAAGCGCAAGGGTACCACAGTCTACGCGACATTCTCATAAATATGTGTATGTCTCCAACTCGATTGCTGGAGTCCCCATCGGCTCACTCGACTGCATTTTCAAGGTTAATCCAGTAGTCCATGTGATCCAAGGGAGCAAGAAACAGGGCGTCTACAATTGTGCTGTCGCGCTGCCGCACTGCCAGCGAGCAGTTGACCGGGATGCACAAGGTTTCCGTGTGGGAAAGGGCGCCGATTCAGAAAAATGACTGTTTACCGATGAGTTGACGCCTTGAAACAGAGCGGCATGCCCAAATCATTTCGGCGACAATTCGGTATTGCAAGTTAGGGTGCTCCCTTACAAGTTATTTGGGACATAGGGGCTGCAAACAGAACGAGAAAACGAAATGGACTCGCGGGCAATCAACGGCGTTCTGGATATACTTTCTGTTGTTGTTGTTCATACTGAGCAAACCTATTTATGTGATTGCGGCAAGAAGATCAACATGTAGTACTCGATAAAGACTATGTATATCTGGTTGATCATCAGTTTCTATCAAAACAAACCGGTTGTCATTTTAAACTCCCTGAGAGTTTTTTTATGCACATTAGAACAGACCGGAACATTTGATCTTAGGCACTTTATTCTCCACTCTTTCCCCAACTCCTCAAGATTGATATATCGGGCAGTTTGATCGTTTTTAATCCCTGTTTGCTAAGCTGACATTGCTCACAATGCTATGGATTGGTTCAGAGTAGTCAATGAGTTACCAATTATTTTGGCTTCCGAGCCTTGCATAACTCAGATGCTGATGGAGGTGCTGTTGCTTGGGATGAATCTGGCATCGCACTGCGACAGTCCGAGACCACGCCAAGCCAGGCATGTACCCGGACAGCCACTTGGTGGCAATAAGCGACGAATGGGGCGTACTATGTTTAACCTTATAAAGGTATCAGAGCCCAATTTTCATTCCTCTTAGTCACTTTAGAATCAACAAAGAGCTTAGGCAGGCATTTGCGGCAAGGTTTTCTTTCAGTGTGTGATATAAATGAAAAAGCAAGGATGAACCAACCTATGAAAAAAATGTGGACAACTGGTTGCAGGTGACTTCGAATGAAACATCTTACAACTCTGCAAGGAATGTGGCAAGGCTCAACTGAAAGAACAATGACCCCTTTGTGGTCATCCGGGAGTCCGACTGAGTGCGGCTTGGAGCATAAATAAAGATTAAAACAAGAGTTTCTTTCACACTCCTTGCCCCAGGTAAACTCATTTCTTTCCTGTTGCCAGTTGTTGACTAATTATGGGAATAAAAAATACAGAGATGGATGAAGTGTTTACATGCAAACAAGCTGTAAGGAGAAGCAGGTGCGAGGCCAAGGTTTGATACAATTCATAGAGCTGTTCCTCGCTCGATATTTTCCCGAATCTCTTCCGTGTATTTGTTGTAGAACCGACCAATCTGCCAAGGAAGAAAGACGATGTGATTAGTGAGTGAGCAAGAAGATCTGAACCAATTACATAGATAATTCACCTTTTGATTGAACGCCTTGTTCTTGTCCTAAAATGATGACAGAGAAACATGTGTGATCAGTATCGTTTGTTGCAGGACGAGGAACAGATGGAGGTATCACTGACGTTGATGTAAGTAATTTCGCCCTCTTCCTCTTTCCTGACACGAGAACGTTTGCTCCTCTTGTCGATACTGCGCAGATACACGGGTAAGTCAGTTGGATTATAAATACCACCTGGTAGATTCTCTGGTGCTCACTCAAGATTAAGTTTGCCAACAACACGATCAACTGCCTCTTCTGTGGGTCGGTGATCAGCATAGACCAGACTGTCCATGTTTCTGTAAAGGTTTTCGGCAGCCGCTCGTTGGATGACTGAGGTCGATGATCCGGTGACGAGTGCTGAGCTGGTCGAGGCCCCAGGACCAGTAGCGGCGGCCCGTTGTTTGTTGTAGCTAACTAGATCGGGTTTAAGGCTATCAATATCTTTTTTATATTTTCGTCTAGCGTAATCATCGTAATCTGAAAGGCAAGGAGTCAATTTAAAACTTGAGTTCTGTTCAAGTGCTAAAAAAAAGGACGTGAGTAGATATATTCAGGAGCCAACCGGTAAATTCATGATTGCCTCTGCTCGCTTTCTGCTTGAGTTTTTTATCCCATCTTTCATTATCTTCAATGCTATATTGCCATGCACGCTTCCGTTCCAAGTCTTCACCCGCTTCGGCTGCCTCTGCTTTTTGACCTAGCGCAATAGCTTGGGCCTTCTTGCGTTCCAGACGGGCAATTTCCTTGGCGCTTACATGGGATCTATTTGCTTCTGCGATAACGTCCTTCCGGTTAGCTCGAGATGATTGTTCCTGATAAAATGAATCCGAATATATTGTCAGCAAAATAACATAAAAAGTGCCGAAGCGCTGCATCTATTCGACCTACCATTCGCTGGCGCAGTTGCTGTAGTTTTTCAGCCCGCGCTTGCATTGCGTCTGTCGTGCTCCTAGCGCTTGAATCAGAAATCGGGGCCTCTGTAGATGACATGGCCAGGATGAACGGGTGGAGCTTGAGATGGAGCTGAGTGAAGTGGCCTGAGTTGAAGCGGGCGGATGTGGTAGTTGTCAGTCTCGACGGAGCACATCAACTGGGCGCGCCCATGATACCGGTGTAATCAGATACGCGAGCTGTCATTCGACTGTCACCAATCGGGACTCTAAGCCTCCTTTCCGGAGATCGGGACCCCCCGGGGAGGCAGCCATCCATTGTGGATGATGCCAGACTCTCAGCCTCCCTTCAGCACTCATCAATCACAAGATGGACCCCAGCTCACCACCGCCGGTTCATCTCGTCCCGTTTGCTCGGTCAGTAGTTGACCTGTTAACGATCTGGCCAGCCCTTCAACTTTCCTTCGAGCAATCGGCTACCCACCAGTCACGAGTGGCACAGGACCAGGCGCGGTCCGAGTTGGCGACCGAGCTCGTTAGCGCTTTCCTTGATGCCCAGCCGACCGTCGAAGAATCTGGCCAGGTAGGAACAGACGATCAGCGCCCAGTACCCGACACCGAAGAGATCGAGGACTTCCTGCTCGGTTGGCTCTTTGGAACTCTAGGCGTACGAATCGAGGATGAATCGGAGATCTCGATTACTCGTGACCTAGTCAGTCTGTGGAACGAATGGTCGACCATGACCAGCCCTACCGATGAGCAAGCCGTCAGATCTAGGGGACAAGTTATCCAAAGGGTCGAACGAGTCGCGATTGGACGACGGACTAATTCTTCTCGGATCACCGCTCAATTGGTCGACGAGGGTCATATCAGCGAGGATGGAGAGAGCGAGGATAATGAAGATAGCAATGCGAGTTGATGATCCTTCTTCTCAATCGCACATTGCTCGCCGCCATCCCAGTCCTACAATCGATGAAGATGGTTTTACACTGGTTACAAAGTCAACCCAACGACATTAGCTCCACACATGTACATAATCAGTAACATCCATCAGGAAAAGTGATTAGAAAGACAAAAATCAACCTCTGCCTTTTTCTCTCGCCAAGGCTAATCTTGCATGTATCTTATCGGTCACCCTCATGCTTAGCAAACTGCGGCTTCTTCATTTTGGCTTCAATTCCACAGTCATATTACCAGTTTCTATCTACACTCAACCCCTTATGAAATACTACAATGATTCAAAATGTAGACATTAGAAGAGAGTCTGTTTTTGTCAAAGCAGGGTTCATCCGGAGTTGATGTTGTGAATGACGAGGTAATAATGAAAAAGAGGCCAAATAAACTCTGCTTTTCTTATCATAAAATATCTGGTTTATCCGGTTCAAAGAAAAGTAACCAAATTGTTTTTTTGGGTAATTCTTCTATAAGATCTGTTAGACAGTGCATCATGATCAAGCGACAGGTATAATAAAGAAAGAAACCATGCAAAGAAAGAGAGATAAAGTAGAGATGGGAGGGGAAGAAGTATCTCAAGCTTCAAAGTTTTTCCACGCGTGTTTCTCAACTTCTTTAAACATTCTGCCCTTTTGGAACCGTTGACCTTTGACCAAGCCAATCTTAGGTCTGGAGTCGAGTTTACCTCTTCTGGTGTTAGATTGGGCCCAGTCTCTCCAAAGGTTACCCTCGGGTTTGAGTCCTCTAAGTCCGGACTCGGTAAGGTCCTCGGTGAGCTGATACTCGTGACGGTCCTCGACCAACTGCAGTCCTTTCGGCTTCCCTCCTCGGACCGCCCGTATTCCGTACTCGGCCACTAGAGCCGCTCGTTTCGCTTTTCGTTCCATCCTGGCCTGTCGAGCTTCTCGTTCGGCCGCAGTTAGGCCTCGCACTAACTTCGGAAGCTCGTGTAACGTATGCGCCACTCGTTTGGCCTCTTTCCGTAGAATATGCATTCGCATCTGTGGATCAAATTCATCAAACGTGGAAACAAAGGTCACGAATTGTTTTGGAATCAATCGGAATAAGAGATAAGCAGACCTGCTCTCGTTCTTTCTCCTGTCGTCGGCGTTGAGCCTTGGTTTTCTTTTTGGGTATTCTTTTCTTGGTGACTGGCTTGGGAGAGGAGCCTTCGGTAGGGTTAGGCTGTTCATCATCAGATTCCCCATCGCCCACAGCTTCCTCACAGATCTCCCAATCGGATTTGGCCTGTGTGAGTTTCAACCCTTTGGTGACACGCTGCTTGACTTCTACGGCTCGATCAACCTCCTGCTGTTCTTCCTCAAGTTTGGCGAGCGTGTGTCGTAGGATGGCTTGGTGATCGCTAAAGGCCGGGTTGTAACTCTGGCCAGGATGGGGGAGAGGGATAGCCATTAGGCCGGCGGCAGGGACAGAGTTAACGACTTCGGTTAAGGTTTCGTTGGGTTTGAGACTAGATGGGGGCTTGATGGGCGTGACGGTCTTGGTGGTGATGGGAGTGGTATGAGCAGTCTGTGATGGAGCTGTCCAGATATCCTGGCCAGGTGGTTGAGGCGGTTTGACGGCAACAGCTGTGCCGTTACGTTTGACGGGATCGATGCTGTTGATTCCGCTATCGTGCCTCTTCCGGATGACCATCTGTTCGAGCCGCTTCTTCTCAGCCGCCGTCAGGAACTTTGTCTTGGCCACGTCCCGAGTCGCACCACGAACTCGGCCGGAAACTGGTGGGGGTCCCTGGCTGGTGGTCTCGCTGAGGATCTGGTCGACTCGTAAGGTGCGTTGGACTCCCTTGCGAGCTCTTGAAGCAAATGCTCCATGGAGGACGGAATGTCGGATGGCAGCCGATCCGCTGGTGTCGACCTCAAAGACCGATGAGTCAATCAGACTGGGGTCTGTTCGTGAGTACTTTGACTTTGACTTGGTGGGGGGCATGACTGTAGATGGTTGGAGGTCCGATGGTTGAAAGAAGATGGAGTAGTTGGAGCAGCAGCATTGACTTAACTGCTGGAACCCTAACCCATACCAGCCCACACGGGGTCCCATCTCGGGAAGCCGAACCGCCGAGATCGCCACAGGCTCTAACCCGCATATGCACTTTTTGTCAACCATTGTGCTTCCACTGCTGCTTAGACTTTTGGAAGATTTACGGGGACAAAGTATATGGGATTAGGGGAACAACCCTATTATAATCTTCAATTTACTGCCACACATAGCACCAGGATGTGCTGATATTTGAGTTTCAGAAAAGATGCTCAAGAGAGGGGCAATCCCAGTTTAAGTAGACTACAAGATGTTCAGGGCGTGGTTAAGCTCACAGAAAATGTATAAGCATATGCTAGTATAGAACTAACATGTGGAAGAGGTGTTGTAAATTAATGATGGATTAAAAATGACATTGTAATGAACAATAGAAATAACTACACATTACAGATAATATAATGGACAGACATCTACTTGTTTATTCATGGAATCAATAGAGAAGAAAAATCACAGATTTTGATGGATAAGATAAGGAGAGGAGAGACTTGTGCACCTATATAATAGACAAGCTAGTTCCAGTTTATGGGGGGAAGGTTTATGTTCACAAAGGGAGAAAATGTTCAGCAGCAAAATGAGTAGTATGAAGAAAGCATGATGTATAAGTCTAGTTCTTAACTGTTCTAGAGAGAATCCTTGTCAGGATAGAGCTCAAAAATAAATTGTATTCATGCTGTAGAAACTTACCATAGACTAAGAAGACTGGGAGCCCATAAACAAACTATGAATTCAGTAATAGGGAAAAGGTGGGTCAGATTTATTAAGAAATGGGAGAGTTATGTATGAGTTTGAAAAAGAGATGGTCCACAATTTCATTTAAGTTATAAAAACAAAATAGAAATGATGTATCTTAGAATAGTATATGCCATAATTTCCATTTACCCACTCTTCCTACTGGTAATTACAATAGGTCCAATTATGGCCAGTATAAATCCAAAAGTGGCGATTATGATATATATAATGAATGTTTATATAGTGAGAGTCCTAGAGATTGAATCTGACTTAGATCAAATAGATTCATATCACTCCAATCAAACACCATATTTGTCATCATTGGTGTGATGGAGACAAAGTGACAGGATAAGTGAAGAAAGAGAAAAATAGGAAAAAATACAAGAGACTGTAGTATACTAGATACATGATTAAGACCTAATCAGATGAGATCCACTAGGTTCCACCTGTTTCATGCCCTTCACCCACTTTACCACAGTTCCCCTCCTAGCACTCTCTGGCCTTGAATGTCACACATTGAATGATTAGAGCTTGGAAATAATTGACAGTCTCAGACCAAGCATTTGTAAAAAAAAAAAATAAAACTTCAGAGCTTACCACTAGAAGGCCAGCTTCTAATTACCTGTGATAGAAAAAATTAGAGCATCTCCAATAGTTTGGGAGTTTCTCCAACCCTGAATCCTATGCCTGGAGAAAATTTCACAGGGTATCATGGACCAAGTATCAAATTGGCTTGCAGCAGTCTCTTCAAGATGTGGAAACCCAAAAAGTGGTGGACCAAAAAATGGCTGGGGCCTTTCAAGTCTATATATGTAAAGCTTGATAGGGGCTTTCAACCATTTTCCTTATTATAGGGCACCACATAAGGCCTGAAGTGGGTGTGGTTTGGGAACCTGCAGGATTGATATGTGAAATAGTGTGGTGATTATTCTCTTAGGCAGGCACCCTTCTCTGACACTTATAGGTGGCTTAGATATTTTCACAATATGCTCAAGCTGCTTGGAGTGCACCTACCAAAGTTGGACCACCCTTCTCATCTCCATTTTGGCATCCCAAGTTCCTCCTTCACTGGAATTTTCACTCCAAATTTGTGCACTTGGATGCATAGAAAAATGGGTACTACATCACCACATTGCTTTTAGGGAATTTCATATGCTTCTGATTTGAAAAGTTCAAAAAAAAACCAAGTTTTAAATCACAGCAGCCTTGCATGGTAAGCAGCACTGAGCCAGCTACACTATCAGTAGCATTTAGCATAGAAGAATTCTGTGCAGAAATTGCACATTTTTCAGGCTCAGCACTAACAGTAGCTGTGCCAACAACAGCAGCTACAGCATATTTTGTGATTTTTTAGGGGTGTTTTGCCTCTAGAGCTGCTGTGTCATGCAAACAAACCAGCTTAAAAAAGGGGATTTAGTTGATTGAAGGATGTGAGGAAGAGGAGGTGAGTTTCAAAGATAACTTCAACAATGTTTTGAAGATAATTTCAAGCCAAAGGAGTTCAAGGATAAATTCAAAGATGAATATATATGGATTCTTGGATGACTTAGTACTCAGCCAGGATGATGAGTAGCTGAATGCTTATTAGGAAATTTGAAACAATATTATATTAATTAACTGAGGAAAGAAGTAAACAGATGAAAAGTATAAGAGCATTTATAATGGATAAATACTGCTTTTATCAACAATAAGTATGAATATGTGTCTCAAAGACTAATGACACTAGATTACACACTCAAGGTGAAAGTTAAAAAGATTATCAAAGATGATCAGTAAAATGAAGAGTACATGATTACCAAAGGTAGGCTATAGAATTGAAAGCACATGATAGTCAAAGATGAGTCTTCAATTTTTTGTTTTGTTTTTGGGTCAAAGGTGATATTTCCCAGATAAGGGGGGGGTAAAGTGAAAGGCTATTGGAAAAGGGTAAGCATCAAGCTGGAAGTCAAGGTGCACTCAAGCTAGTCTGGGGAAGGGTTATTGGATAGCTTCAAATTTGAGTTGGTATTCCATAGTGTTGAATAATTGTTTGAGTAATTGTCAAAGATGAGATTCAAATGTCCACCTTGGTTAGGTGTCACACAAATGGTAATTAAAATTTTCAAAGATGATATGGATTCAAAGTTCAATGAATATGGTAGTGACTGGGCTGTGGTTGGCTTAGCCCATTAGTTTGTGACATGCTGGAGTAAATCATAGCATAGCATAAATGTGCTAAATTTCTGCCAGTGAAGCCATGAGTGTACCAAAAGAAGGCCAATATACTAACAATGTTTTGTAAAAAAGTTTAGTGTAGCATGGAAGCCCACTATTGGAATCCAGAAGAATGTTAATTTTCAAGAATCTCCACTGAGAGAACCTTCAAAATGATTTCCAAATCAGTACTCCTAATTCAAATCAATAAATTCAGGCAAGTGTTTTGTTCAAATGAATTTGCAACCAAATTTTCAAAGCATCCAGATTCATCCAAAATTTCCAAAAAACAACCCCTTTGGTAATTCTGCTACAGAGTAACACCATATTGCACTGTTCCCACACTTGTTTAATCTAAATTTAATTCTCTTTTTTTTATTTTGTTTCTACCTCTTGTAGGGCTGCCAAATCTGGAAAGATCCCTTGAGACAGCTCTGTGATACCCTCTGAAGTTTGCTTCAGGGTTGGGGAAATCCTGGATCCATTGGAGATGCCCTTAGTTTAAACATCAGTCACAATTCCCTGGATCACCTTTCCCTGCCCTAACTCACCATCCCGGCCAACCTCATCCTTTTGCAAGGAGAAGAATATTTGGTCATTTGAGAGGGTTTTTTGAATCTTCTCAAGGGGAGTGTGTAGGTATTGGTCAGACCATCATTTGAAATAAGAAGAAATGATACAGTACAGGACCCCAAGGTATTTTAGAGTCTGTTTCTTATGCACATCATTATATAAAGCTTGGAAGAAACAAATCTGGATGTCACTTTAGAGTAAAATATGAAACAATCCAAATGTATAATGATGTATGGCAACTCCTGAATTTATTTTCATTGCATAGTTAAACTTACAGATGTTTTGAACTTGCCTCTTTCCAATGATGTGAATCTTATAGTCCTTTTATATGACAGGAGCCCTCAATCTACTATTATTATAATAGAATGTGAAGCATTGATTGTAAATTCCCGGGGAGTTGATGGATTTTTCCGCAAATTTTATACTTGAAGAGGCTCCAACTTTAACACCTATAATTCCTTTTATTACATGATCATCTGGCTCACTGACAGCATGATTTTGTAGGTTGGAGTCATCCCAGTTATCTATGAAATGTCAAAGAACTGTCTGTGAGCTATGGTCTGAATGATGGGGCTGAGTATAAGCAAATGGGAAATGAAATGCAACTGATGATGGTTTGGATTGGTGAGAGACAAGAGTGTTTAGTGAGGAAAAAAGAAAAAGAGACACAAGACACAAGACACAACCAGTCATCTATGTACATGCAAATGAAACCTCAATAGATGAGTATTCTAGTTGTGCAACAGTTGTTTCCTCCTCACACACCCCAGGGGACAAATTAATGGACAACAGACAGGGAGGTAATTAATGAAGCTACAGTCCAGCTGTGAGTAATAAAAACATGCAAAAGTGATGATGAAGGCACAAGCACACTATAATATTATGTAAGAATTCAAATTTTTATGTAAAATTAGATTAATTATCTCACTTAAGCAGCACAACACCAAATAAGATCTACTGCTTGAGTTACTTTGTCATAAATCAAAGGTACTCAGTAGGAAAAAGACAACCATGTAAGATATGTATCAAACATATTGTCTTAAGAGCTGAGATTCAAGGATTCTTTGAGCAAGAACATAAGAATAATAAAACTGTGCTTATAAGAAAGAAATTAACCAATGTTTTGGTAATCTCCCAGTATTCTTATATTGGATTGATTGGCCCAGGATGTTATTGGTTATACAAAACCTTGTCCTGAGGACCTTTAACTTGCAGGATACTCTCCCCCTACTAAAAGAGTAGCTTTCTCATGTCATCCCACCCACAGAAAATCCCTGGAATAAGTCACAATTACCCAAAGAAATTCCCATCCTAGGCCTTGAAATATTACTTATAAAGTGGTTGCTGAAAGACACCTCCGACAGTAGCCAATCAGCTTGAGTTCTGTTCAGCTGCTTACCAGCAGTTTATTTTGCTAAGATTATCCAAAAAGGCCCAGTTTCATGCACAGAGCTCAAAGTATATTTGGATAAGATAAGTGTGCCATCTGTAGATGATGATTTCTTAATTTTTTTGCTAACATTTTTTCAGAAGGGCCATGTGTTCTTCTTCTTACAATTGGATTTTTTACAGCACAAAGACTTTCCATAGAAGAGAATTTCAAATTATTAATGTAGAGACTGTAAAATTGAGATGTGTCTGGTGACATTCAAACTCACAAACTCAGCTAAGCTGAGACACATGCTAGAGTGCTGCCTTTACCAACTAGGCTACAGATGCTTGTGACTGCCAGGGTGTTGGTTGGTAGTGCTCATGGTTCAGCTGGTGATACATCATGGTAGCAGACTAACAGGCAACTCAACAATTAAAACAATTACAGCAGTCTGGTATATTTAATCAGTCACTTTTCTGAATATATATTACAATTTTCAAGTTTAACATATTTTGTGAACTCAATCCCAAATATTTAACACTACAAGAAAAACTCTAGACACTGCCAACAGTTGAAATGCAGAAGCTCAAAACAACAAAGCAAGCTTGTGGTGATACTCAATCTTTTCTCAAAGGTTGTTTCAACCAAGCTTCAGTGCACAGTCACTTTGCACATTGCACCGTGACTGTATATGAAAGGGTTCAATGTAATCACATGGAGTTACAATTTCAGTTACACTACAGTATGCTGCATGTCAACTGCTGGCAGTTTCTAGAGTTTTTCTTGTTGTGTAAGCTACTTGGCCTCAACCTTTTTTGCTTGGGCTCACTTGTGAGTGTTTTTTAGTTGAGGGAAGATATAACAGTGGGTTCTGAGGAACTTATTCCTCTTGAAATCCACACTCAACACAATGAAATCAAAAAAAACAATTGAACCCGGATTGAAGGGCTTCCAAATACGTTTTTCTGCGCTACTCGACTTAACAGCACTTGCTGCTTACATAGTGTGTTTTCTTTGATTTTTGGACTTTTCAAACATTTTCACATACCAAGGTTATGGGGTTAGGGGCGCAGCCTCAGTATGATCTTCAGATTTC
The DNA here is from genome assembly GCA_007896445.1 of Puccinia hordei. Taxonomy (NCBI): domain Eukaryota; kingdom Fungi; phylum Basidiomycota; class Pucciniomycetes; order Pucciniales; family Pucciniaceae; genus Puccinia; species Puccinia hordei. Next base: position 345,338 of record RDRW01000125.1, read on the forward strand.
TGCCACACACAGCAACAGAATTCAGCTATGAGAAACTCACTGCCCCTTTCTTGCCTGGCTCTATTCATTATATTCATCACCGTCACACTCTAACTGTAACACAGATCAACTCGAAGTTGGAGGAAAGGTGTCACTTTTGATTGTTGAGGATGTACAACGCCACACTGAGGATAACCTGAACTAATGGGTGATCTCATAAGCCTGCTACATGACTATAGAAGAGCCCAAGCCACTTGATAGATGGGTTGAGACTGGGGCTTGTGATTTGAACCCAGTCAACTGAGGGAACAAGTGCGGAAGTTCGCACCAGTCGTATCATGGGACGTAACGGGGAAAGTCATCGACAGATCGATGAAGGTAGCGTACAGAGCCCCGATTTTGGCACAGCATGTATACTGACAGGGCATGAGAGTGCACAAAAGGTCAAAGAGGTAAGATTGGGATTGCAAGCATATGTTTCTCGGACTCATGAGGACTATTCATTCAATGACAGGGGGCGATACTATCAGAGGGGAGCGTGTGATGTTGGTAGTCGTGGGTGAATGTTCCTTTCTGGTTACACCGAATCGTTCCGGCCGGGGGTCCAACAAACGGGGTGTCATGTTGAAGCCGATTCGTAAAGCGGGAGTCGTGTTGAGCTGTGATGGGTTATGGGCAGACATCGAGCACTGGCGGGTTGATCATTCTGATACAAGCCAAGTTTCACATTAGCACCGATGAAACTATCGACTAAGAGATGAGTCATGGTAAGAAGCTTGGAAAACTTACTGGATCGGGCGCGCATTTTTCTTCTTTTACGCTTCAAACGACGAACACGTTTCTTTTTCCACTTGTCTCTCCTGATGATCGTGAGCCGGTGTTGGGTGGGAAAAGAGGTAAGTTAGTCTTGGGTCTACAAAGAGTCAGAGCTGATGGGTACTGACATGCTGGCAAGCGAGTGCGTGAGATGGAAGCGCTGGAGAAAAGGCCAGACGGGTCGGCGGGTGGCAAGCGAGTTGAAGAAGTGCCCAGCAGCGTTAGGTTTGGAAGACCTAATTGGTGATCTACCCAGCGGGATCCGACCTCGCGCTGACTGTGCTGCGGTTCTGGTTGGCTTAGTGGAGGATGTCACAAGGAGACAATCACACAGGACACTGTCACGCGCCTGTGCATGGTGATTTAAAACGCAGGTCAGTGTTCACCAGCAGCTGGTGTGATTGACTGCCAGGACTCGTAGAAAAGTTGGCCATGAATTTAAGAACCATGAGTGATTTGTGACCCGAAGGAAACTGAGCCCACGGATTGCTGCAATGGGTCTCGGGGCCTATGACTGGTGTTTCATCCTGACTGATAGGAGCAATCTCTATGTATCCATGAACCGTGTGCACAAAAACAACCAAAGCCGATTGATGTCAAAGTTGCTGTTACTTGACTTTATTCATGGAAGCAAACTGTAAAAACTCGTGGATTTGAGCAGGAATAATTTTTCCCGGAAAGAACCTAGACCCCGTCGCTTCTCTTCTCACTTTGCGAACCCTGGCCAAATACAAGCTATTCAAGGGGCACTCCATTTCTGACTAGACTCATGCCGACTTGAGGCTTAATTTTCCGGCACCAGCCCTCCTAGGGTTTGGTTGGCTTACCACGATTGCAGCATTTCATGATAATGATCCGAGCCGCGTGACCAACGTTCCTTGACGACCCTTTGGCCCTTTTGTCGTGTTTCCATTATGATGGGGGTAGCGGGGTATACATGTTAGTTTCCGGTTATCTTTAGTATGAGCATGCCAAGCCAGGCCAGCGTCATCTCGGCCGGGAGCGTGAAGCGAGACTGTGAGTTGACCGTTTCACTTCATGGGTACCATTTCCTCCGATTCTCGTTTGACAACTTGAGTACAGGGTAGGTGTAGCTCAACACCGGTACATAGTCCTCCGCCATGGAGCTAAGGAAGATTTAACCCGACCTCCGTTGCGTCCCATCATCCAGTTTAGGAGAGCCGTGGCAAGTTTTGCATCTCATCTACTTTAATTCAGTTGCACCATTGGATATCCTTTAACACAAAATGCCAGGTGAGTATGACCATCTATGTACCACCCCCCCTAGGACTATTTGCGTTAGTTTAACCTGCGCAATCCTGAGTTTTGAAAGTTGAAGATGACGCTCTCGTCGAACTGAGGTTTACTCAGTCGATATTTTTTTGGTGCTCAGTGAAGCAGCACAATTAGGGCATAAAAGGGGGATCAATCTCGAGTCTTCTCAACCCTCATTCAACCTCCAAAGCCATCATCTGTTTCTTAATAATTCTCTAGTTTGTTTCTTACAAATTATCTACATGCTTGTCCACATTCTTCATTCCTCAGATACCAGCAGCGAGACTCTGTCCGCGCAGAATCACTCACTCCACCCCTCTGACCATCCCTTGCCAATACTCTCGTATCCACACATCCTCCCGACGATGCCAATTCCTAAACCATCAATTAATGGAACCTTAATCCCCTCTGCTTCCCCAAGTTCTTCAACTTCGGCCGATATTCGTGATACAAAACCAGTCTCCACCGTAACTTTAGGGGTCGCTGTAGCTGGGTTCATCATAGTGATTTTGCTCAGCATATTCACGCAGATCCTGGTTATTCGAATCAGAAGACGTCGGGAGTGCGGTAAAATTCACTGGGAATACCCTACCACCAAGTCCAATCTTAGTGGCGTACCACCAGTTTCTGAATCGGGACGAAGCGACCTATCGGCAAGCACGACTCGACTCCCTCTCACAGAAACTGACTCGTCCCAGAAAACGGTTTCCAAGACCAAGTTGCAAGGAATCCTCCGGAAAATATCCCCCTTGACGGTTCATGGCGCCACAAGAGAGTCTATCGGCCTTAGACCCATAGAAGAAAGGCATAATCCGTAAGCTCTCTCTTATAACATCCTTTGTTATATTTTCGCATGGGAAAGAGTAGAATGCGCGCGTTGATTTGTTATCATTTCTTTGCATATCCACCAAAAACTGAGAAGCTCGACCATCTTGCGAGGCACATAAACAAGAACGACGCTAGTCCCGAAATGAGGAATGTCTGTCTACACCTAATAAATCAAGAAGCAGACTCAAAGACAGCTATTCACCGTCACGCCATCGAATCCCAGCTATAAGTCATTTCATCGGGAAGCTGAAAGAACGCATGGAATACGAATTGACGATGAACTGAACCGGCTGCGGCTGTATTCAAGCTTAATCAAAGTTCGATTGGGAGGTGTTATCAATTGCCTCAGTAATTTGAACGCCTTGATCCTGGTGATCATAAACTCCTTATGAATGTTGTTACATGTATTTAGAGGAATAATGGACCTTATCTTTATCTATGTATCGAATAACTAGTATGCTTTGAATAGACCTTCTGTTGAAGATCACATATGATTGCACCACAGAACCAAATGAATGAGTTGAGAGCTAGGGATGTTCTGAGTAGAAACTCAAGAAAGTGCAAAGGGATAGCAAAGATAAAATATAATCAAACGGAAGATGAGAACGGATTGATCCAGACCAAAAGAGATAGAACTAAGACTACATGCCATAACAAGGCACTACAAGTACATATTTTAGGGAAAAATGGAATTTCTAAAATACACATGTGCTTACGACCATATGATTAGAGAAACTTGAAGTCATGAATTTCACCATATCAGGCTTCAGTCAAAAGAGCCTTCAGCTACAAGGCATTCAAAAGCTCCGTTTGGTCGGCACCGGCGCTCAGCTTGGTTCGGCTAATCAAGTCACATCCTTTCTTCCTTTCTTAATCTTTTCTCACTTGATTCCTTCTTCTACATACTGCCACATACAGCTCTCTACAAAACCCACCTAGCTGTCCTGTTTGTCTTCATGTTATCCAATACCTCTCAAGCGGACTCTCTGGATTCCGTCCCCTTGTATTTCCTTGTACCCATCATAGGCTGCGACCATCTTGTACCTAGAACCCGTCGCCCATAAACAGAGACCGCCATTCCCACCGCAATGGAGCACCAGAGGTTCGCGAACTTCCAACTTACTTTCCGTTTCATAATCCGAGCTGAGATCACACCAAGCGGAGTTATTTCCGCCTAGCGATAACTATGGCAACTCCTCGCCGGGGGACGAAAGAAACTTCCTGCATCAGAACTTGGCGAAGTAACACGGAGGTCGCCTCTCAAAGTCTCCGACTAAAAGACTCATAAACAGGGTTTATCAGAAGATACAATCCTATCTTTCCGTTGTGCAGGCCGGTTGGATAGCGTCACAACTTATTCGGCTCACTAGGGTCGATAAAATGAAATCTACCCTAATTAGTTTACGGGTTATATTGGATAAATTGTATGTAACAACAGTTGCTGGTCATCGGAATCTATGCTGCTTGGCTACACACGAACCCATGTAATCATGAATCAATTTGAGCGTTACCCACGACTACCAAAGGCTCACAAGAAAGCTGAACCCCAAGGGTCTTGTGCTCATGAACTGAAAAACCTCTTCCTCTCTGGTTGCATTTGTTAAGTCAAAACAACGAAGAAATAAAACACATCCCGAGTCATCCTCCTTACGCAGTAAAACAATACAAGAGGAAATCGATGAACCACGTTAGAAATCCAGCTGGCTCTGTCGTTGGCAGGACCTCGAAAATCAAAACGGGCCATTCCCTACACGATCCGTTCAGAGACCCGCCTATTACCAAGTTCATCAGGTCATCAACTTTCTGGAAAACTTGGCCTGCTGTCTGTTTCTTTCTATTGGAAGCCGGGATTATTGCGCTTTACAACCGTCCGGCCAAGTCTCTTCAACTGGTACGTAGATAATTGCATAGTTGACTTGTCTTCTAGCTAGCAATTGCAAGTCGAATTGGGATTCCTTGACATTTAGCTCGCGGCGCTAATCAATTACTATTTGCTTAACAGAGTTCGACAATCCTGACAGTCTTGGGTAAAGATTGCATCTCACACTCACATCCTCTATTTCCAGTTACTTCAGGAAAACAAGTAGTATGATATGGATCTAAGTGCATAAAACCTTTTTTTAGGTACCGTCATTGGTTTTGCGATATCGTATCGAACGAGTAGTGCTTACGCGCAATACAATGAAGCAAGGTAAATCGATGAGATATAAAAAACCAATACAATTTATTCTTCTAGATGTGAAATCATTAAAGCAAAATCGTTTTTCGTGATTCCAGGAAGGCTTGGGGAGCTGTGATCCACCATTCCCGAACACTGTCCCGTTTGATATGGCTACATGTGCCCAATGAACTGACCCCTCACACGACGAAAGAACCGGCTACTGAAGACGAGGTAAATGAGCTTTTCTTTCCTGTTGTCAAGCTTTTTATTTCGCTCGAGCTAAACCATCAGTCTGCGTTTTCAGAAAATTCGTGCTATGACAGAGAAGAAGACGATGATCAATTTGGTCCAAGCTTTTTCCGTCAGTCTAAAGCACTATCTGAGAGGAGGTAAGAGCCACGCTTCCTTTTTGCCCATCTTGATTCCTGTTTAAATGGCTGGCGTCACGCTGATCAAATTGATATCTTCTATTGAGACAGAGTATGGGATCTACTATGAGGACTTATACCGTGCGTCTTGAATTCTTGCTTTACAAAGACCTTGTTGGAGCTTCAAAGAAAAAATATTAATAGTGGAATCTTGGATCACTGCAACTTCTTTTGAAGACCTCCTCTGTATACTTCCAAAATATAATCAGGTTGGGCCGAAATCATTATCCGGAGTCCCTCAGCTACCCGGAAAATTTCGATCACAAGATTCGTCTTTCGTTGTAGAAGTGGAGAAAGCATATTCTATTTTGAGTGAAGATGGGGTTCCCAGACCAACAAGTCTCTTCCAAGGTCCAACAGTTCAACCGGCTGATCCCATGAATCCACCTGTCGCATTATTGCCTGGGTATAACCCCCCTCGAAAGACGGTATTTGATCGCTTTCCATTTCTTAGGATATTCAAGTCTTTGATCAAGGTATTTCAATTTTATTCTTTCTCGTATTTTTCAATTTCAAAAGTTTCCCACCTTGGAATACAAGCTCTTTTTAGCGGGTGAAGAAAATGAGCCCAATGATGATGGAGCTTCCCATATCTAATTCCTGTTTTTTTCCCCCGGTTGTAGGGCTCCAAGAACGCGTGTGGTATCAGAGAAGCTTCTGACAGACGTTATTGCCCAGGGGAGAATATTCCTTTAGAAATTTTGTGGCACATGTCAATTTATTTGAGCGCATTGCAAACTCGAAAAGTTATCGAGTTAGTCACTTGTGAAGCTAGCTTCTCTCATCTACTTAGTTATGTTGGAAAGAGTACTTTCATGCTTAATAGTGTGCTTTGGTTGATACTACATAGTGTTCCTACCACAAACACTTTCAACGCTACTCTAGTCGGTCTTTCAGATGCGCTCACCAACGTTGAAAGGGTCCTCACAGTTGAGTAGCTTCAAATTTCCTTTTTGAAGGATGAAATAACAATCAAACTGACAATGTAATTTTAAAATTAATTTCCCCTTCGGTTATTTTCAAAATGTCCTCATAATTTTTTTAGACCCCTATACCTTTTGGTTACTTGGTACATCTAAATGTAAGTTTCCCCCCCCCCTCAACTAAGAATCAAGAGTGGAGGACTTCCCCTTGTCTGAATGGCTTGATTTAGAAGGAGGGCGTAAACCTTGTTTTCTGGTGAAGACTTGGTCTCAATGGATTTCCACTATCAAGTTTTCACCAGCAAGTAAGGTTTAGCCCTTCCTTCTGAATTGACAATTCTAAAAAAGGAAAGTTCTCCAGAAGAGAAGGATCGAACTGAGACTTACATAATTAATTTATGATTAAAAACACATCCAGACTATCATTTATGGATACCTTACTTTCCTACCATTTCAACTGGTTGGAGCCTTCAAGAAGATTGTTGTCCCTGCCACTGCCTTGATTGCGTTTGCATTCTTAGGGTTCATGAAGATTGCCCAAGATATTGAAAACCCTTTTGGATACTCCTCAAATGATTTAGACCTTGATCATTTTTGCAATGATATCATTTTGAGGGAGCTAGGCGAATTGACGTGCGTTGCTTCGATTCATTTCCAAAATTTCGTTCCACAACAAGAAAACGTTTTCAATCTGACTGTTTATATTTTTTAATTAATTGAACATGTGCAGTGCTATCCCGCCTTTAGATCCAATGAGCTACGTTATGAGTTCCAGCAACATCCCTCTGTTTGAAACTGGTTGTTTCCAAACCGCACCGGAGATTTTGAATTCCTTAATTCCGGCTGATTTGGAGTATCTCTTGTCGGAACCTATTCGAATCAGGAAAGAAGAAAGCTCAAATAGTCTTCCACAACAAATAAAAGTGCAAAATAAAACTTAACAATCCAAAGGAAAACACCTGATATAAAAATTTCCTTTTACTAGGGAATAAATGCCTATCCCTATCTAATGACTGCTTGAAAGTCCTGGAGACAAATTTTACAGAAATCATTTCCATATCTGTGTCCAAATTTTACAGAACTTATTTCCATATCTTTTTCTTTAAAATCTTGAGCCCTCTGGAATGAAGAGGAGGGTAGCTGGCTTTAGTTAATTCCATAATCCAGATTCCTTCTTTTTCCTTGAAACTGAAGCCTTAACTTGATCAAGCTTGTAAAATCCATTTGAATCCAAGAAGATAAACAGTGCTACATCATAATTGTTTTGTAAATATTATCTGTAAATAACTGGAAAAATTACACTTTATAAACTTTTTTTTTTTAAACAACACACATTGATTCGTCTGGATTTCCTCAAAAACCAGGACAATGAGATATCATTTAATGAAAAGTAGCATAGAAAATTACAAGGGGAAGTTTCCACTCTGCAATGTCACTTGTCATCAATTGATCACAGATTCCTCCTGGTGACAGCCTCTATTAACTGTATTTCATCAGCTGAGATCAATCAAGTTTAAATTGGTTGAGTGTATCCCATTTTTGCTGGGATAGTCTCAACCCAGTAAATTATTCTGGAAGTGCTAGTCTTTACTATCATCATAAAAAACAAGTTCTTATTGTAACCTGATCAATCTCTCTGAATTAAAGACTTATCATTTTTAAATGCATTGATTCTCAAGAAAATTAACTGTAATAAATAATTTATGTGTTACACAATTATAAAAACATATTTAAAATTTGCATCCTGTTTGAGTGAGGATCAAGCCCCTATCCAGCATTGTAATTGATTTTTGGCTAAATTTAACATTTATATGCTGTGCATCTTTTTGTTGATCTTTCAGTATCCAAGAAATGGTTAATGTGTTTACAATTTCTGTTGCTTGAACCTTGGTGTTTGTAAACAAGTCTAATTGTTACAGTTTTGTCTCCACAAATTTGAAAAAATCACATGCCAGAAAGAGCTTGTGTGCTAACCAAACTCAAAAAGTTTCATAATAATCCTTTACAATCTGCCAAGTTAGAGAATGTGTAAAAGGCATGTGTATTCCAGCACCAAGAAAAATGCCAGAAATCTTACAGTTTTTTGTTTTGGAGTGATTGAAATGGTTATAAAATGATGGGAAGATGTTAAATTCTGATAATTCCCAATCAATTTATCAAATTTAAGTCTGGGGCATATCCAAACAGGATATTGTATACTCTGGGTTATCTCTCAATCCCATTCTCTGAAATTGTTCCTAAAACTGTGAAATCTCCTAAGATTCTAGCAACAACAAACAAAAACTTGCATTATTTCTTTTGACTAAAGCATAAAATTTCAACCAAAATCTAGAAATATGTTGAAGATACCAATCAAATTCTTTGGATGCTTTTTGATCAGCTATGCATGTGCTTCTTCCACCAGTTCTGGTGTTGCCAAAGTTTTCCATCAAAACCCTCAATGGGCACCCATTCCAGGTCCACACATGCCACCCCCACTTTTAGAAAATCAATTCAGAAGCCGCAATTTTTTTGAAGATTATCAATTATATCAAATAGCTCCTAGCCCCCGGAATACAATGCCCAAACATGTTCGGTACCACAAGCAGAATGAAATAAAAAAACAGTATATCTTGTTTTGATATTGGTTGCACTTTTAATTGTGGTGACTTTAATGGGTTGCGGGTTGGAACTGGCAAAAAGAAGAGGTGTGTCATCTAGGATAGCGCCAGTACTAGTAGTATAAAAGGTAAGTATCATGATACAAGCCATCATTTTCAAATGATACATACAGGCAGCTAATAATTTGTTTTATGATGTTTTGATGTTTTGAAGACCCACATTTTCAATCAACAGGAAAAATACATCTCCACTTTTCTGAATGATCTTCAGAAGATCAATATCCATCAAAGTTGAATTTAAGAATGTCACTTTTTTCCCAATTTTTTGAGTATCCACTGGTCTTTTGGATTTTTTCCAAATCATTATGATTTTTACACTCCAATTTTAAATATTACTGCATGGATTCATCAAATCTTAGATTTATTTTCAAAGTAATTTTGAAACACACCAAATTCAATCAGATTTCAGAAGATAAATCTAGTTGCAATAAATATAAATTCATACCATTGCAACCTCAAAGTTGTCATGTTTAATCCCAATTCTCATATTATAAGATCTGTTATATTTGAATCACATATCATCAGATATTCAATAAGAACTTGTATCACTTTGAATTTTTATCATGAATTTTCTGTAGAATCTACTGAAAAAGATTTAAAAAGATGCCTCAAGGCTTAGGTCCTAGCCCCTCAACACCAGCATGGCTGGTGCACCTGGGATAGACCAAGGGTGAATGTGAAACCCTCCAGTAGCACACATAGGCACCCCCCAAATAACTATCTTTTTTGAAGCTATTCTCACATGGGATGCACTCAACCAATGACTTTCAGGTTGGATGAACTTTGATTCCAAGTTGCAGCTGGGTTGGTGTTTTGGACAAAATTAAACCTCAAATTGCACTCCACCTAATCCTAAATAACTTCGAATGTCATTATTTTTTCTTGTTTTTTTTTGAAACCATTTTCTCTTATGTTAGATCTGCGTCAGTCCTACAAGCACAAAATGACTATTCATCATTAAAAATACTCAGCGCTGTCAGTATAAGAATCATACAGTCAAATAAGAACCATGGGGAATGCCCATATTCTATCATTCACTGTTTTGGGAAGTGTTAAATCAATAAGTAGTCATAAGAAACAGCTGCACTTAGTCAGGGTAGTGCGCCATGCCAAATCAACAAGCACTTGAAAAATATCTACTAAAGAACTAAAAATATAGGCCTCTGGAGCCAAACAAATCCTGTACCAAGGGTACAGGATGTATTGATGCAAGCTAAAGGGTTGGTGTCAACCTGTTAGGTTACATGACATATGAAAGGATGCAACCTAACAGGTCAACATCCATCTTTGTCACTTCCCCTCCTCACTGAGAAAAGCCATTGAAAATGGCTGCTCCCAGCAAAGAGGAGTTATTGACTTTGATTTTCACTTTTTCTCTTTGCTGAGAACAGTTATTGACAATGGCTGTTCTCAGAAAGGAGGAGTTATTGACCTCAATTGTCACCTCCCTCTTCGCTGAGAACAATGGCTTCTCCCAGAAAAGAGGAGTTATCAACCTCCATTGTCACCCAAACATGTATGTAGCTAATCAACACTCTATGTAGTCCCTGTGCCTCCTCCAAAAAAATTAAAAAAAAATCTTGAACTACAAATATCAACTTTTTCATTGATTTACCTTTTTTTCCCAATTTTTTCAACAGGTTATCTTTTTTTTTTCCCACACCCATAAAAATTAAATAAAATTAAATAAAATTTGACAAAATTCAAATAAATTTAAAAAAAATTACATTGAACAAAAAACAACAAAATTATATTATACTAAATCTGGATCATTTTATTTACACGCAAAATCACAAATAAATACTTGATAAATTCCCAACTTAAATACTTGGTTGTCTAATTTGTTTTTTCCACAATATATATCCTATATTTCTTTAAAGATGAGCTTCAATTGGGATTTCTGGGGAAGAGCTTATGAAACTGAAAGACAAGAAAAGGGAAGAGCTGATAATTGACAAAAACAATCAAGATGTTATCATACCCAGAGACTTGCTGCTGATGGAAATGTGAATCACTCTAATGTCTTATATAATCAAAACCTTCCTGCAACCTTAATTCACAACCACTATTTCTCACACACCTTCCAGAATGAACCAACAATCCACAACCATGATATTTCCCACTCTCAACCATTTTGGGACCCTTATTACAACCTGAACCACTAAACATCCAACAACCAATCCCAAAGGCTGCATTCACAATCATCACACCACCGCCTTCTGCAACCCAACACTCTCCACCAATATCACCCTTCCAATAATCATGAATCTCAACATCAAAGACCAATGTCTCATTTTTCACACCTCCCTATTTCTCAACCCTCTCATAGCAATCTTTATCAATTATATCAGTCACAATCACCTCATCACCCATCCCATTCTCATCTACATATATTGTCACCTGTTCATCCTCATGATTCCCCATCAGACCCTGATAATCACCCATCACACCAACATGTGACCAACATTCAGAGCCAAAGCTCACATGGGCTTCCCCCCCCTTCTTCTCAATCTCATTTGATAGGCTACTCACAATCCCACACTTCCAAATTTCAGCCACAAAGACGGCACAATGACTCAAGCCCTCTGTTTCTTATGAGTCTCATCAGAGAAGCCATCAGAGAAGCCATCAGAGAAGCCAATCACAATCCCACTACCACATTCTCCACCAAACACATCACACAACTTCAATTGGGGGTGCTCCTCTTTCTTATCAATCTAATCACAGAATCCACTCACAATCCCCCCACCACAACCTTCAGAACTCACTATCACTTGAACTTCCCCTTGGATCCGCTCATTCTCATCATACACAACACTCACAATCCCCCATGGTTCCAGGAGATAACCTTTATTCTCCAAGACTCTCACCTTTTGATGTACCAATAAACTGGGGTGATGAGCTTCCAGAAATTGATCTACAAAACATTGTGGACCACATCAACATCCAAATGTCTCATGATGGGTTTGAAAGTTCTCATCCTGCCATTATAGACAATGAGGATAGCCTTGATCAAATCAGATTAGGAAATGAAGAGCCCCAAATTTTATCCAATCCAGACATTAATTTTTCAGAAACAAGGCAATCACACCCACATAAAATTGTGCACAACATTCCTGCTGCTTGGGGCTGGAGGGAGTTCCCAGGATTCAGGGCTGACTCTATGAGACAACCAAGAAGATGTCCCAAGTGCCAGGCCATCCTGTTTTTAGGTGAAACAAATTCTCTTTGCTGCCGTAATGGAAGTATAAATCCTCCTCACTCACCACAACCACCTGAATTGCTCTTTATGTTTCAAGAGGCCACTCAATCCCGCACACAGGAAGGAAGGCAACTCATTGAAAAAATTCACCTCATCAACCGCAACTTTGCATTTACTTCATTGGGACTCAAAACAGAGACCAGAACAGCTTTGCAAAACCAAGGTCAAGGATTTTACACTTTCAAAGTCAAGGGTACAATCCATCACAGGATTGGAAGTTTACTCCCACTCACACAAGAGCATCCAAAATTCCTACAAATTTATATCTATGACAATTCAAATGAGTTTGACAAAAGACAGCATCATGGTCAACATCTTTGACCAATTTTAATGAGAAATATCCAATCAATTCTGCATGCACACAATCCTCTGATTCGGCAATTTGAATCCCTTGCATCAGATATTACACCTTCACGCTCCATACGCTTGAAAAAAAATGCAATAAATGTGGACCACAGGGTTAACAACCTTCCAAGGGGTGACCACATTGCTGCAATTTGGGTCAAAGGTATTTTTTATTTTTTTGCTAATAATTATCATTTAACAAAACTTCATTCTGAAATGATTTGTTTTAAAGGCAATGACCCTTCATCTCATTGCACTTGCAAGGTCATCATCAAATATTGAGGTGGATCACTTTCAAGGATTTCTGAACTTGACAACAAATATATTATAAAATTGCTAGAGAATATTTAACCCAAACCAGACACAAGGACAACAATGAGAGAAGATAGGGTGCCAGCTAGGCAATGATGAAGATTAGTAGAGTTTTTAGATAAGACTGGAGAAGAGTGTGAAGCAAAGTTGAGTAAGGAGACATCAAGCAGAAAGAGAAAAAAGACAAAAGAAAAAAAGAGCCAAAAGAAAGAAATACAAACTGGAAGAGGGTTGGTTTGAGATGTTTTTTTTATCAGAGAGGTGAGAAGGATAGGGAGTACTGGACTGGGATCTTGAGGAGCAAAGAGATAGAAGGAATGGTGTCAATGTCTTTATCCAAAGAGATGAGAAACATTCTCTTTACATTAAACCAAGAGTCCTGATGAAGTCCTGTTTTTGAAGATTCTTGATGAGAGTTGAGTCTTGATGAGAGAGAGTGAAGACCAAGATAGATTGTTGATCTTAAGTCTCGTCAAGGATTCTCTGAATCTGATGAGTGAGTGCAGTCTTGATGATAAGCCCCCTGGCACCAAGTTGAAGGGTTAAACTATGGCGAATGGCTTTTCAACAAAATATGATCCACTCCATTATGTACTTTTACATCCAACAGGTGACCTTGGTTGGTGTCCTGAGCTAAAGCAGCAGGTGCCACAGGCTACTGAAATGAACTATTACACATATTGTTTGGCATATTGAAACCCAAATCACTCCCTCATTCATTGGGCTGGCCGCCTCTTCCAACAGTACTGCACCAACCAATATGTAAAGATTGAATCAGAAATATTGCTTTACATTTTATTGAATCAAACTGCCTTCCGTGTGTTGCAATACTATGGTGTGGTCAATTCTTATGAGCATGGAGTTCAATAGGGAAATGATACAGGTACATGACTTATTTACTCTTTGCATACAAACATTTTACTGACAGCATATCCACACAGGCCGCCGTATGGTGCTGCCTACATCCTTCATTGGCGGACCATGTGACATGAAGGCAAGTTTTCAGGATGCCATGTCTTTAGTTCAGTCCATGGGAAAGCCCAAACTCTTTTTATAACCATCACCTGCAACCCAGAATGGCCTGAGATCAAGGATAATTTGCTTCCAGGTCAGTTAGCACAAGATCAACCCAATTTAACAGCTTGCATATTCAATGCACGCTTGAAGAAGATCTGTGATGAACTATTCAAGCAGGGTATTTTTGGGAAACCCTTAGGTTGCACCCACATCATTGAATTTCAGAAGAGGGGGCTCCCCCATGCCCACATCTTACTTATTCTTGATCCAAATGACATACCTCAGAAAACTCATGAGATTGATCAATTTTTCAAAGCTGAAATCCCTGAAGATCCACTATCACAGCCATTACTTTACAAATCAGTCACTTGCCACATGATTCATGGCCCCTGCGGACCATACAACCCAAATGCCCCATGTATGGTTGATGGAGTTTGTTCAAAGAGATTTCCAAAGCCTTTCTGTGATGAAACTGTCATCACTGAAAATTCATACCCACAATATTGGAGAAGGCCAGGTCAAGCTGTGACAATAAGGAGGGGAAACTCTGATTTACACATTGACAACAGATGGGTTGTTCCATATAGTCCCTACCTATCTGCAAAGTACCAATGTCACATCAACGTGGAGATCTGGGCAGAGATTTCAGCTGTCAAATATCTGTACAAATATGTTTACAAGGGGCATGACAAGATTGTCTTGGATGTGGGCAGAAGTTTTGATGAAGTCAACCAATTCCGTGATTCCCGTTGGATTGCAGCTCCAGAGGCATGCTGGCGTATATTCTCTTTCAAGTTATCTGCAACATATCCTTCTGTGAACCGCTTGGATATACACCTACCCAACCAGCATAATATTATGTTTTCACAAGATGATCACCTGCATGAGGTAATTGAAAGAGGTGCTAACACCAGAACAATGCTTACAGCATTCTTTGAAAGAAATTGGATTGATTCAGATGCTTGACTTCTGAAATATGCAGACTTCCCTCAACACTATACATGGCATCCAAAGCGCAAGGAATGGAGACCACGCCAACATGGTTATGCAATAGGCAGAATATATGCAGTTTACCCCTCAGATCCAGAAAGATGGCATATGAGGTTGCTCCTGAATAAAGTAACAGGCCTGACTTCTTTTGAGGATCTCTGCACATTTCAGGGTGAGCTGTATCCCAGCTTTTGAGTGACAGCTTTGGCTTGAGGTCTTTTGCAAAATGATCACTACTTGGAAAATACAATGGAAGAAGCAAATGTACACATTTCACCATATCACTTCAGAAAATTATTTGGAACCCTTTTAGCAGCATGTCAACCCTCAGACCCCCTGAGGTTGTGAAATTTTTCTTACTATTGGATGACTGAAGACTGGGTTCATCAAGGCTATTGGGATGATTCATGGATGACAAATAAAATCATTGAAGCAATCAATACAATTATCCTGCAGAATTGTCTCCTTTTTGTGGACCTTTCCTTTTCTGATCTTCCAAGGTATAATCCCTCAGTTGGCAAAAATAACCTCAATCCAATTTGGATGTTGCATGAAGAGGAATCAAGCTTTGATGTACCTCAGCATGAACTCAGCAATGCAGACCTTCTCAACTCCCAGCAAAAACTAGCTTTTGAGAGAATCCTTCTTGCATGTCATTCTGAAATTCCAGCTTGCTTCTTCATTGATGGGCCTGGTGGCTCTGGGAAAACATTTCTATACAACTGTCTCCTTGCAAATGTGATATCAACAAGAAGAATAGCTGTTGCATGTGCTGGAGGTGGTATGTGTAAGCCTCTGTGATTCCAAGAACTGGATTCTTCTAGCTACACAGGGTGCATGGTAAAAACAGCTGCATACTTACTGGTTCTATTTCCAATCAGGGCTTCCTCAGGGAGTTGTAGATGGTCGAGAAGTGCTCAAGATGTTCTGTAAAAGGTGGTTGTTGAGTGCTGAAACAGTTGGAAACAGGTGTTTGATGAACTTCAGGCATAAAACAAGCAGAAACTGTACTATATAACAGGCTATATGACTGGTTGATAAGGTGGGTAAAAGCTGGTAAATGTAAATGAAGATGGGGATATCATTTTGTGGGAAGGAAGGGATTTTTATATATCCATTATGGGCTCTTGGGGGCAAATAAGAAGCTCTGTTTTGCCTAGTCTAGTCTTCTACTAAGCCCTAGTTTAAAGTTACCTGTATAACTGGTTTGGTTACAGTAGGGCTTGGTTACATGTTTCAAAAGGCCTGAAGTGGTTTATAATTCCCAGTAAGGTTGATAAATTTGTTTCATCCTTCTTTTTGGACCATTAGTCCCTTTACAACCAACCAATTAGGCTATCTTGGCCTTAGTAGGAAAAGTATGGCCACAGCATTGGTTCATGGGGCTTTTATTACAGGTGCCATGTACATGTAACTATAGAAATGATGATGCAAAACTTATTTATGCATCATACCCAAACTCTATTAACCTTAATTACATATTCTACTAGCATATATTTGAGGTTTTGTAGATCTTTAAGTGATATGAAAACTTGAAGGCCTTGTGAAGGGATATGAAGGAGTAATAATTACGGGGTGCTTTTTCTGAGCTAACCTAGTTTATGTTACATTTAGATTCAGAATCTGAAATAATATTCTAAGTTTCTCTATACTTTAGAATTTATATGTAGATTCTGTGTTATATATTTTGTTTTAATAATTTCTTTTGAAACAAAAGACCTAAGGTGTGCATTCTTTTGAAACTAAGAATACAAGTTGTATATTTATATAATCTGCTATAGTCAGCATGTCTCTGAATTGGTAGCAGGCTGACATTATGCTTGCTGTCAGAATTCTACCATCATCTTCTGCTCACATTTCTCTCTTTAAAATTAACCACATATAAATTCTTCAATTATCATTAAAGATATAGTTTTTGCATCACTTAGTGTGATGTTTATAATTATTACTCCATCAATATTCTGTTGAAGATAATCCATTACTTGTTTTAATGTTTCATTCCATTGTTAAATAAAATTGCTCTCTAAAAATTCCAGTGTCTTTTCAACAAAGTTGTTCCATATGTTACTAGTTAGTAGCATATT
The DNA here is from genome assembly GCA_007896445.1 of Puccinia hordei. Taxonomy (NCBI): domain Eukaryota; kingdom Fungi; phylum Basidiomycota; class Pucciniomycetes; order Pucciniales; family Pucciniaceae; genus Puccinia; species Puccinia hordei. The sequence continues at coordinate 362,418 of RDRW01000125.1, forward strand.
CTTGCAATGTGTTTCAGCTCAACCACATGTTAAACTCCCTGTAGTAGTCTACTTAAACTGACCAAATGTCAGTGGTAATTAAAACATCAAGTCTGAGCCTTGAACTTATCATTCATGTCCTCCTTGGTACTTTCTTAGGCTCCCTCAAGAAAGCCCCTTCATTGCTTTTTTCATGAGTCTTAATCTTGACACTTGCCTTTTACGCTCTGACTTGCATATTTTTCTGACATTGTAATTATTGTTGATTTTATATTGAACAGGTATAGCAGCAATGAACATGCCCCATGGTAGGACTGCTCATCTCAATTTTGGGATTCCTCCTAAACTGTTACAAAATTCAGTTTCATCAATTGCCAAAAGTTCTCATAAATCTGATGTCCTCAAGAAAGCAAAATTATTCATATGGGATGAAGCACCCATGACTCATAGGCATGCACTTGAATTGGTGGATAGGTTGCTTCAAGACCTTATGGATTCAAACCTTCCCTTTGGTGGCAAGGTCATGGTACTGGGAGGGGACTTCTGTCAGGTTTTACTAGTTTTGAAGAAAGGGTCACGCCCTCAGATAGTCAACGCAAGCATTGTAAACTCTCACTGCTGGATTAAATTTTGACACAACATAATTTGCCTCTCAGTCAACATGCATGCTGCTGGTGATCCTCAGTTTCAGAATTTTCTCTTATCCATTGGAAATGGCCAGAGGCTCACTCATAATTCCAACAGAATTAATTTACCTCACTCAATGGTGGTCCTTGGTGGTTCAGATGACAAAAATCTTGATTTGCTGATAGACAAAATCTTTCCAAATATCAGCACTTCATGTTGGAGTTATTAACAACTGTGCAACAGAAGATTTCTCAATTGAATCACAACCTGAGCGCAAGAGGAATAGAACCTAGGATCCAGAGTGTGAATACTTCAATTCTGAAGATTCACGTCTGAAATTGCCTTCTCATTGAGAACTGATCATGGAAAAGGAGAGAAGAACTCAAACTCATCATTTTAAGCCACTTCAAGAAACACCACACTACAACAACCCTCCTCCAATAAACCTCAAGTCCTGGTCAACATACTCAACTGATTCCACCAAGATTCTCAGAAAGTGAAACTTCCAGAATACAATTACATTATTGAAGACAGACTGCAGTGTTATTATTAAGGTATTCATTCTAATTTTCTCAATAAATCTACTATGATCATTCAATTATTGACCTTGTTTATATTATTATTAAGTTGTCTATTTTATTATCAAGTTTGCAATTCAGCCTTGATCATTCTATCTAAATAAGAAGTACCCAACGCCTAGAAATCTAACACTTCATTCTCCCATCCCAATTATTTTACGGACCGGGCAATCCTCTGCTGCAAAAAGATCTGTCAATCAAATCAATTCAAAGGTCTTGAGTTACATACCATCTGAACTTATTTCTTACACAAGTCATGATTCAGTAGAGGACGATCCTCAAGGTCTTTACTTTCCTGAGTATATTAATAGCATAAACCTATCTGGATTTCCCCCTCACCTCCTTCAAATAAAGCGGGGTGTGCCAATTATCATGCTAAGGAACCTGGATCAAACAATTGGTCTTTGCAATGGAACCAGATTAATGGTTGAAAACTTCAGTCCTTCAGTAATTTTTGGAAAAATGGCTTCAAGAAACAGAATTGGTGAATTGGTTGCCATACCTTGCATCCCATTCATATCTGACCCTGAAGAGACTGGACTCCCCTTCAAGCTACTACACACCCAGTTTCCTGTTAATCTTGCTTTTTGTCTCACAATCAACAAGTCTCAGGGTCAGACCATTGGAAATGGGAAATGTTGGTATTGTGCTTCTTGAACCTGTTTTGAGTCATGGGCAACTGTATGTTGCACTTTCTCAAAGTAAGTCTAGTCACAAAACAAAGGTTGTAATCACTCAGCCAGAATCTGGACCTCCTTCATACCAAACTTCAAACATTATTTACAAAGAGGTTCTCTCACATGTTCAATCACAGTGATATATTTCATGTTTTTGTTTGTTGCTATTTGGCCTGTTTTTTTTAATTGATTTTTTTCTTTTTCTTTTTCTTTTTCTTTTTCTTTTTCTTTTTCTTTTTCTTTTTCTTTTTCTTTTTCTTTTTCTTTTTCTTTTTCTTTTTCTTTTTCTTTTTCTTTTTCTTTTTCTTTTTCTTTTTCTTTTTCTTTTTCTTTTCTTTTTTCTTTTTCTTTTTCTTTTTCTTTTTCTTTTTCTTTTTCTTTTTCTTTTTTCTTTTTCTTTTTCTTTTTCTTTTTCTTTTTCTTTTTCTTTTTCTTTTTCTTTTTCTTTTTCTTTTTCTTTTTCTTTTTCTTTTTCTTTTTCTTTTTCTTTTTCTTTTTTTCTTTTATTCTGCTTTCATTTTTGTGTCATCTGATGGTTTTTCAATGGAAATTTATGTAATTACACCATAATTCTTGGAAAAAAAAAACCCCACTCTAAATAAATTTCACCTTAAGTCCCCAAATTTGGGGGCATTATAATAAAAAGGGTGAAAGGGTAATGAGAGGGTCCCCCGATTTACCCGCCTCAACCCGGGGGGGCTCAGACGCTCACGAACTTCTTGGTAGTAACAACAAGAACTGAACTCGTACACTTATACCAGAATGTCATTCTCATACAAGATTGAGACCTCATACAACAAAAGAACATCATCAAACCACAAGGGCGCCAACTCAAACCATCTTGACTTCAATTCATCCGATGAAGAACCCGCTAAAGACCAACATGGGGATAGGAACAAGAGATCTATCGAATTCATCTCTGACTTCGACTCCACTCGGTTCGTTCTTGATATACAACACACAAAATAATCCTCGTTTCTTCCTCTTCCATTATTCATTCGTTTCATTTGAATTCTGAACTTCATCAAACAAACCTAGGAATGATCAACCTTCACACTCATAATCAACATGGTTTCTCTCCTTGCCGATTGCCATTTGAAAATAATCCAGGGAGTCAACGAGCTTACAGGAGCGGTCGAAGAAACAGATGATCTCGATACCAGCACTGCCGGATCGAGACTTCCGAGCAATCCATTTAGCCAGGAAGCAGAAACGAAACCAGAAAGAGCTATACAGACCCGGGCCGATAAATTCGCAGAAAGGCTCGTCAATCATCGATACCGAAGGACTCGATAAAATGAATTCAAAAATCATTAAAGGCGGACTCAAACCTCCTCCGACTCTTGAGAGTACACCGAGAATCGAACGGGCTGTAATCGAGTCGAAATCTGACGAGCCTGTCAAAACTACTGAGACTGCTGCCTCCTCAACATCAGCCAAACCGTTGACTATTGAAGAACGAGCAGTCAAGGAATTACTCTCCCAAGCGAACTCCGATTCAACACACCATGTTAAGATTGAAGCAATCCCGATGAGGAACGAAGACCGAATGGATACAGGCTCGGATGAAGAAGGAGATGATGGAGACGATTCAGGAGATTCGGGGGACGAAACGGCCCAGTTCCGGAAAGATGTCTCCAAACGACCCGATTCCTCGACGCTAGAGGATTACGAACGGATCCCCGTCGGACAATTCGGCCTAGCTTTACTGAAAGGAATGGGTTGGAAGGAGGGCACCCCGGCCACCAAGCGAGGTAGGGTCGGTATAGTCGAGGCTTACGTGCCACAAGCCCGGCCTAGCCTCTTGGGTATCGGTGCCAAGCCTCTCGTACTCAATTCGGATCCGATGGATAACAGCAAAAAATCCAAATCGTCAAAACCCGATAGAAAGTACGTCCCGATATTGAGGCAAGTGACTGATCATGGAAGAAAACCTGTGAGTTCTTTCCTCCACGGCGATATTTGTGCTATAAAAAATCAATAAGAAGGACCGCAAATTGACTTTAAGATTTTCAAACTCTCAGCGTTCAAGACCTCGGTCACCATCGAATGGAGCAAAATGTTGAGATGTATCTCTTTCTATCTGCTTCATCTTTATTTGTCTTGTTTCTTTATCTCTGTTTCTCTGTTTCACTGTTTCACTTCCTCTTATTTCTTTATCTCATTTATGTCACATTCTGTGACAGGTCATGTATTTCATTTCACTACATAACCTGGGACAGACAGCACTGGAGGGATCCCCTTTCTCCTCATCCTTCCAAACCTCAATCAACACACACTTGCTTTCTGTTCCAGGTATGTTTCTCATTCTCGTTCTTTCCTGCTTATTGAAATGAATTATCCTTCCAAACCTCAATCAACACACACTTGCTTTCTGTTCCAGATTATTCATCTCAACAGGTTATGAGCACCAGTTGTCAGATTATTAATCCACAAGGCCATACAGCTTTACCACAACTTCCCAGTCCTTCTTGGTAAATGTTGATTAAGCCATTTAATTTTCTGGGTGTTTTGTGGGTTTAGGAAGCCAGTTGCTGTTTGTATTGGGGAGAAAAGCAATGCAGGTCCTTTCAGGAATCAGGTGTTTCTGGGAAGGGAGTAGCTTCTGGAACCACTTAGGGTGGTAGAAATAAACTGGCAGAACCTTTAGGAAAGCCTTGTAGGTTGACTTCTGTGGCTCCTTTGGTAATTGAAAAACCTGGTGGCAAAAATAAATAATTTACTGAAGAGTCTTTCTCCGCTGCCTTCTTAATCACAATTTCTAATTGTTGGAAGAAAGGATTGGTGTTGTTTGAGCTGTAGGGAAAGGTCTTGATCTTTAGAATCCTTTCCCTTAAACTTCCTCATTGTCAATTTGGGCCAAGATTGGCTCCAAGATATCATGATAGTGTTGTGGGAACTTGTTAAGAACAGAAAATTTTTGGCACTGTTCCCTCAACCAAATCAAGTACAATTATTAATCCATTATTTACATACTTGGGGGAATAGAAGAAAATGTTTAACATACACTCTCCTGATTGTTGTTAGATTTCTTATTTTTTGCTTGTTGAGCAACTTTTATTTTCTGATTGATTTCCTTGAACTTTTTGTATTGGAGATAATGGCCAAAATTTTTGTAGGCCAGTATGATTATGTTCATTTGTTGAGCCATAACTGGATCAACTTTCAGTTAAGCATTGGAGTTTCTTCAAGCTCTAAGAAAGTTTTCAGAGAAGCAATTTGATTTTCTGTATTTTAGAGGGAAGCTGAATCCTTGTCCAAGCTGGGGCACCAGACATTCAAGCCCAATTGGGCCAAGATGCCTTGATTGTAGCAAACAAAGTTGCTTTTGAGGTGGATGAAAAATCTTCCAAATTTGATGTGGCTACCCTGAGCATCTCTCAAGCATTGGACTTGGACAATGTTTTGGTTGGCCAAGCCAGATAAAACAGAATCTTTTACTTGCTTGGCTTGTCTAAAGAATCAGTAAAAAATTTCAAGTGTGCTTAATTCTGGGGGCCTTGGAATCAAGTCTTGTTTCAGGAGGCACCAGAGGATCTTGAGGTATCAAAATTATGCAGTCTTTGAAGGTTCAAGAGTCAGTAAGCTTGTGGTGGAAAATTTGATGAGGATTACAAAACATTACCTTGGTTGGTCCAAAGGATGCAGGAAAGTGACCTGTTTGCATTTGTTGAAGATGTTGCTTTGGGGAAGGTTTGGAAACAGGCATCTTGCGAATTGACTTGCAGGGTTTTGTCAGACCCATTGATTTGGGTGGGGCTGAAGTGGCTCACTGGTTTCTGATTGTATTTTTTGGCACTGGGTCAGAGCTGGAGGATATGCCGCCAATCTTGGTAGGAGGAATGGCACAATAAGTAATGCTTGGCTGTTTGCAGCAGTGTTTGAATGAGGATTTTAAATGGTTTTCTTTTATAGAGGTTTATGTTGGGGGGAGACTTTGAAGATGAGTAGCTCTTGAGGTTTGTAACAATGATTCATTATTAGGTGGGGTGAGATGTGACCCATACAATTATGAAATACATGAAAGGAAGATGAGTGGAAGCAGTGATATTTTCTAAGTTGAATGGAAGGTGGGATGGCAGCTGACAAGAGAAACAAAATCATGTCTGGCATACATATGCATGATGATGTTTCTATTCATCTGCTGTTGTTTATGGATTTCTTTGCTTCACTTGGTTCTTATGGAAGGAGGATTGATTTTGGGTTCTAGGAGAGATGTTCTAGAATCAAGGAAGATTGGATTACTAGTTAGCTAGAAGATAATAATTAATGTTTATTCAAGTCTCTGCTGAGCTAGGAGGGGCAGGGGGGTTGTGTTTCTTGAAGTAGTTGGTAGGATGAATGATTATGTAATTTCTTGTGAAATCCTATTATCTGCCCCCCTCCCCCTCTTTATGTTGGTAGCAAAGAGTTGAGAGGAGGAGAAAAGGAAAGGAAACAAGGTAAGAGGAGAAGAGAAGAAAGGAAAGTAGAGGGGGAGGGAAGGGAGAAGAAAAGGAAGGATCCTGCCAGTTCTGAGCCGTCCACTTTGGTCCTAGTATGGGAAAATATAAAAATAACAACCTGGTGTTTATGTGCTCACAGTGAGTCCCTTGTGCTCTAATTGGAGGACAAGGTGATGCTAAACTTCATGTGTTAGAGGTAGATCATATGCCTGTGGTGCATTATTGGGAGGAACTTAAACGTTTTTCGTTTACACCCATGCTGGAACCATCCCGTCTGTAAAAGGGTTTGATCTTGGAGATGTGACTAGAATTGTGCCACTTATGGCCTTCTGGGAGATCCAATTGCATATTTTGTCCATTGTTGAAAATGTTCAGTACTTGATACATTCCTTGAAATATTTCATTTAGTTTTTTGGCACCCCCTTGGTGCCTTCCACTTTGTATTGGTGGTAATAAATATGAGAATTGCTGTGATTGGGGGAGGGAAGGATTATATGTAACAGAGCTGGATTGAATTTGAGTGGATCTGGTCAGCAGTCACATATGAATTTCAACCTGGCAATGTATTGGGTGCCTCTCTAATCTACTCTGACAGTGTGGGAGATAGGGTGGGATAATCCAAGGTCAGAAATGGCCAGTCTGGACAAAACCCCAGTTGCAATCTAAGCTAAATGGATGTATCTGTTCTTTGCGTTTGTCTAAGCTTTTTAGTAAAGACAATATAATGTCTAATCATAAGAGATATTGAATCAACTCAACCTATCAGATTTTTCCATCTGATATAATACCAACAAAGTTTCACATGCCAGATGTTAAAATCTGAAATCAAATGTTGATGATCAGTAGATGTATGACATTAGGCATTTCAGGTAGATGATATAATATGATATCCGTTAATGCTCATCAGCTTATATAATATATTTATAAATAATTCTTTAAGCTTCTCCTGTGGGAAATCTCATTCTAGAGATTAACCTGTTTTCTTTTGGCACTGATATAAAAAATATAGGTGATATCATTACTGATTAATTCAATAAACAAATACAAAATTCAACAAAAAGCATCCAAGTTTTTTTTCTAGGCAAAACCTACTGTACTGTTCTCTTCAACTCTGAAATCAGATTCAACTTATTCCACCATCTTCAGCACCATAATACCAATATATTGCTTTTGACTAATATGAAGCAATATAATGGTATTGTGGTGCTGAAGATGGCTGGATCAATTGAATCTGATTTCAAAGTTGAAGAGGAAAAATACTGTAGGTTACCTAGAAAAACAAAATTGGATGCTTTTGTTGAATTTTGAATTTTTCATTGAATTAATCAGTAATGATATCACCTATATTTTTTAGATCAGTGCCAAATGGGGCCTTAATTTTAGTTGTAGCTGTTTGATTACATACATATTTGGTTGTAAGTTTTTACCCCGGGGTGTATGCGTGGATGTCCAACATCAACTTCAGGGTCAACAACAATCCAAACCACTCAACTCAAGACATCAACCTCTGGATAAACACAACACAACCTCTAGTTAGATACATATCATGACCAATAATCCCACCACCTCGACCATCTACGTCAAACAAACTTCTCGAATCCATGCTTCACGACCGGCAAGCTTCGGTCCTCACTTCTCCAATCCTGACGGTCAACCCATGAATTTGATCCCCATCGAATCCTATCTCTATCATCCACTATCCACTGCACTAACCGTACCCGAGATCAAGTCAAGCCAAATCCAAGCCGAATCTCTAAATCAATCAGATCTGTACAAAAATCGTAAAGGATGCCCTCCATCACCATCTCTCGATCAACTCAAAACACCAACGACTACTCTTCCTCAAGATTGGATCGCACTCATCGAACGTGGTACTTGTACATTCATCGACAAGGTTCGATATGCTCAGAATCTAGGCGCTTCGGCCGTCATAGTCGGAGACTGGCAGCAACAGTCACCATCCTCCTCCTTCTCCCCTCACCATCCCTTCTCGATATCCCCAATATTCTCCCTCCCCTCAAAGACGAGCGATAAATTTGGTTTCAACTCTGGTCTACTCACCATGTATGCACCCGGTGACACTAGCGATGTAACGATCCCGAGCGTCTTTGTCGCAAGAGACAGCTATCTGAGTCTCAGGCAGGACTGGAACCGAATTCTCGGCAATTTCCGATCAATCATTACCAAACCAACCTCCAACCGATCTCCACCATCTTCATTCACTTCAAGTCATCATGAGCAAGGACGAATTATGGACGTGGTCTGTCTCGATGATTTTTTTACTACCTCTCCTCTCCCACTGACTCTGACATTTGTTTCTATCCTCTCTAAAATCCTATCAATAATCGGGGTGGTAAAAACTCAAACAATGGAAACCCGCCCCAAAACAGGCCATTTTTGATTTATGTTATCATTCTCTTATTCTTACCTTCGATCCTGACCATAGTCACACTACTTCTACATCGTATCAGTACATTTCGAAAAAGAAGGGCGGATAGGGCACCCAGGGAACTTGTCAATCGATTACCTTCAGTCATCTGGGCCAAAGATATGGAGAAAGGTATCCCACTCCTTCATGATTCACATCTCAACCCACCTCAAGACTTGCCATCATCCTTACCAGTCGGATGGATATCAGGCATTTCTGAATGGCTACAAAACATTCAGCCAAGGTTCCATCCCATCATCTTCACCAACCCTCGATCCGAGCAAACCCCATTACTCACCTCAACCAACCCTCATCATGTTGCCGAGCCCGTGTTGAGGAAGCAGCGACAAAAGGTCTATTTTTCTCAGCGAGAATGTGCTCTGTGCTTGTCGGACTTTGAAGTGGGCGATTGATTAGGATTTTACCCCCTGCGGACATTGCTTCCACCAGTCCCGATTGGAAGAAACAATGTATGGGGATAGATTGCTGGCTGTTAAAATCCAAAAGATTTGTGAGTCCATCAAGCCCCGGTTGTCATGAAAGGAGAGTGTTTGAAAATTTACAGTAGGTTTCTGCAATCTGGTTTGATACTCATATCCTTGATTGACAGTGTCCAATATGTCGAATGTCAATCATTGAAGAACCTGAAGATCCATCTGCGACTAGTACCGTCGATCCAGTTATCCATCCAACCAGCCCGGTGGGAACGAAACCTCATAGGCTTACCATCTGAACCGATCCCGCTTCCCTCCAATCATTGCAATCGACCAGTCCATCACCAGTATTCACCAGGCACCAGTAACGGTCCAATACCTTCTTCCTCAAGTGTCACCTTAGATCATGCTTGTTCTCGTACTCGCATTTGAACTATCTATCTCCCAATCAAAATACCTTTCTTACGAACGGCTCCGTTGGACGGTCAACCAGCCCTCCAGTCTGCATCAGACTTTGAAATTACACTCTGAAAGATTTACACAATGCACGCTTAAAAAAATTTCCCCTTGTTTGGAGGAGGTGTATACCTTACTTTTTCCATGTACTAATAGTCAACAAGAGTTATGGTTTTGCTAATCGTCTAGGGGAAGGACGCTCGCCAGTTATGTAAGGCCTCCATTTTCCAACTAAACCATTCTCCCCAATCTCATCTCATCCTGTTACTCTCTAGTGAATCTATGTTGTATTTGGTCTACCTCTACCTGTTTCATTCTACGTGGCAATCTTTCTTTTTCTTGTACAATCCAGTTTGTTGTGAATTTGTATGATCAGCTTTTTCTCGGCTTTAAGCAGTTATTCCCCCTTCGTCCCATAAGTGTGGTCATCTACTATGCGCACTTCGAACCAGCAATTTTTCTTGCTGCTGTGTCATCATCATTCGTAAAGATGATCCTAGTAGGTTGGCAGCGGTACAAAACCATGTTAAAAAAAAGCCGTTGGATGAGAACAACTTATTTCTCAAGTCTAACATGTTTTTTTTTCAGGCAGGCAATTCCAATCAGAAAGAAAAGAAAGAAAAAAGAGTTTTTCAAACACAAAAAAGCTGAGAAAACTGGAGCATGATAAGAAAGAATGATGTAAATATGTCATATCAAACGCGCGGTATATCTACATATCTACATATAACTAAGGGAATGCCCTTTGCAAGCCAAACAAATCAGGCCAGGTTTGTACTGGATCAATACATGCAACCTAACGGGTTGATGTTGGCCTGTTAGGTTGCATGACACGGATCACAGATTGGTGTTGATCTGTGTCTTTCTACAAGTCCCTCCTGTAAAGAATGTGCAAGGAATTTTGCGAGCCTTGCAAAGTCTTATTTGTCTGATTTATAGTTTAAAACTATTGTCTTGTATATTCAAGTATTATCCTGATATTCTGTTTGTGTGGAGTTTCTGACGCAGGGTAATGACTTTCTGAATTCAGGTCCAAAAACCTGCAATTCTTTTGAAATGAGTAGATGAAACAGGATTGTAATATTTCTGGTAGGGGAGATGTAGTGGTAGAATGGTAGAATAGAGAAAAGAAAAACAAAATAAAGTCTAGGAGAAAAAGTATTTACAAAAGAGTGGTTTTTAAGAGCCAAAGAAAGGTGAGTGAGTGAAATAGTGGATATGTTGGGGGATTTTGGGGGACGAAGAGTGGGGAGAAGCTGAGAGGGGTCGGGGGGAGGGGGGGAGGGGGGAGTGCGGGATGGGGGGTTGGGTGGGGTGGGGGGGGAGGGGGGGAGGGGGGAGGGGGGGCGGGGGGGGTGGGAGGGGGGGGGGGGAGCGGGTGGGGGGAGGGGAAGGGTGGGAGGGTGGGGAGGGGGGGTCGTGTGGCGGGGAGGCTGGTCGGTTGTGGCGGGGTGGCGGGTGGCTGAGGGGGGAGGGGGAGGTCGGTGGCGGGGGGGAGGGGGGGAGGGGGGCTGGGGGGGAGGGGGTCGGGGTGGGAGGGGGGGAGGGGGGCGGGTGGGGAGGGGGTGGTAGGGTGGGGGGGTTGTGGGTGGTTGAGGGGGGCTGTTGGGGGGCGAGTGGGGGCGTGGCGGAGTGGTTGGCGGGGGGGGGGTGGGGGGGAGGGTGGGGCGGGGGGAGGTGGTGTTTCTTTGGGGGGGGAGGGTGGGCTGTTTGGGGGGGGTGCGTTGTGTGGTGGTGGGGCTTTGGATTTTGTTAGGGGCGGGGGGAGGGGGCTGATTGGGTCTTTGTGGGGCGGGGGGTCGGGTTTTGTTTTTTTTGGGTGTTGTTTTCTGGGGGGCGTTGGTTGTGGTTTTTTTGTGCTTTGGGTCGTTTGGCTGTGGGGCGGGGGTTCTTGGGTTTTTGTGCTGGGTGCTGGTTGTTTTTCTTGGTTGTTTTTTTTATTTTTTTATTTTCTGCTTTTTTTTGGTTCTTTCTTTGTTGGAGGTTTGTTCTTTTTTTGTTTTTTTTTCTTTTTTCTTTTTTTCTTTTTCTTTTTCTTCTTTTCGTTTCTCGTTTTTGCTTTTTTTTTTTTCGTTTTTTTCGGTTTTTTCTTTTTTTTCTTTTTTCTTTTTTTTTCTTTTTTTTCTTTTTTTCTTTTTTTTTTTTTTTTTCTTTTTTTTTTTTTTCTTTTTTCTTTTTTCTTTTTTCTTTTTTCTTTTTCTTTTTCTTTTTTCTTTTTTCTTTTTTTCTTTTTTTTTTTCTTTTTTTTTTTCTTTTTTTTTTTTCTTTTTTTTTGCCACACCCAAAAGCTTCATTATCCATTCCAAAATTTTGATTAGAAAAATCACAATATTCAACAAACAACATCAAAATAAAATTATACTAAATCTTGGTCATTTTCTTTACACAAAATCACAAATAAAATACTTGATAAATTCTCAATTAATTTACTTGGCTGTCTAATTTGTCTTTCCCACATCATAAAACTTATATTTCTTTAAGAATGAGCTTCAATTTTGATTACTGGGGAAGAGCTTATGAAACTGAAAGACAAGAACAGGGAAGAGCTGCTAACCAACAAAGACAATCAAGATGGGATCACACCCAGAGACTTACTGCTGATGGAAATGTGAATCATTACAACAACTTATATAATCAAAACCTTCCTCCAACCATAATTCACAGCAACTATTTCTCACCCACCTTTCAGAATGAATCAACAATACACAACCATGATATTTCCAACTCTCAAACATTTAGGGACCCTTATTACAACCTTAACCACTCAACTTTCAACAACCAATCCCCAAGGTTCCATTCACAATCATCAAACCACCGCCTTCTGCATCCCAACACTCTCCACCAATATCACCCTTTGCATCATCATGAATCTCAACATCAAAGACCAATGTATGATTCCCCTTCACACCCTGAGAATCACCCATCACACCCACATGTGAACAACATTCTGAGCCAAAGCTCATGTGGACTTCCGCCTCCTTCTTCTCAATCTCTTTTGATAGGCTACTCACAATCCCACCCTGCCAACTTTCAGTTACAAAGATGGCACTCACAATCACTTGAGCCCTCTGTTTCTTACAAGTCTCATCAGAACAGCCATCAGAGAATACATCAGAGAAGCCAATCACAATCCCATCACAACATTCACCACCAAACACATCACCCAATTTCACTTGGGGTTGCTGCTCTTTCTTCTCAAAATCATCACAGAAGCCACTCACAATCCCACCACGGCAACCTTCATAACTCACTATCACTTGGACATCCCCTTGGATCTGCTCATTCTCATCATAGAAAACACTCACAATCCCCCCAGGGTCTGGGAGATAACCTTTATTCTCCAAGCCTCTCACCTGTTGATGTACCAAGAAACTGGGCTGATGAGCTTCCAGAAATTGATCTACAAAACATTGTGGACCACCTCAACAACCAAATGTCTCAAGCTGGGTTTGAAACTTCTCATCCTGCCAATATAGACAATGAGGATGGCCTTGATCAAATCAGATTAGGAAATGAAGAGCCGCAAAATTTATCCAATCCAGACATTAATTTTTCAGAAACAAGGCAATCACACCCACATAACATTGCACACAACAGGCCTGCTGCTTGGGGCTTGAGGGAGCCACCAGGTTTCAGTGCTTACTCTATGAGACAACCAAGAAGATGTCCCAAGTGCCAGGCCATCCTGTTTTTAGGTGAAACAAATTCTCTTTGCTGCCGTAATGGGAGTATAAATCTTCCTCACTCACCACCACCACCTTAATTGCTCTGTATGTTCCAAGAGGCCACTCAATCCCGCACACAGGAAGGAAGGCAACTCATTGAAAAAATTCACCTCATCAACCGCAACTTTGCTTTTACTTCATTGGGACTCAACACAGAGACCAGAACAGCTTTGCAAAACCAAGGTCAAGGATTTTACACTTTCAAAGTCAAGGGTACAATCCATCACAGGATTGGAAGTTTACTCCCACTCACACAAGAGCATCCAAAATTCCTACAAATTTATATCTATGACAATTCAAATGAGTTTGACAAAAGACAGCATCATGGTCAACATCTTTGACCAATTTCAATGAGAAATATCCAATCAATTCTGCATGCACACAATCCTCTGATTTGGCAATTTGAATCCCTTGCATCAGATATTACACCTTCACGCTCCATACGCTTGACAAAAAATGCAATAAATGTGGACCACAGGGTTAACAACCTCCCAAGGGGTGACCACATTGCTGCAATTTGGGTCAAAGGTATTTTTTATTTTTTTGCTAATAATTATCATTTAACAAAACTTCATTCTGAAATGATTGTTTTAAAGGCAATGACCCTTCATCTCATTGCACTTGCAAGGTCATCATCAAATATTGAGGTGGATCACTTTCAAGGATTTCTGAACTTGACAACAAATATATTATAAAATTGCTAGAGAATATTTAACCCAAACCAGACACAAGGACAACAATGAGAGAAGTTAGGGTGCCAGCTAGGCAATGATGAAGATTAGTAGAGTTTTTAGATAAGACTGGAGAAGAGTGTGAAGCAAAGTTGAGTAAGGAGACATCAAGCAGAAAGAGAAAAAAGACAAAAGAAAAAAAGAGCCAAAAGAAAGAAATACAAACTGGAAGAGGGTTGGTTTGAGATGTTTTTTTTTATCAGAGAGGTGAGAAGGATAGGGAGTACTGGACTGGGATCTTGAGGAGCAAAGAGATAGAAGGAATGGTGTCAATGTCTTTATCCAAAGAGATGAGAAACATTCTCTTTACATTAAACCAAGAGTCCTGATGAAGTCCTGTTTTTGAAGATTCTTGATGAGAGTTGAGTCTTGATGAGAGAGAGTGAAGACCAAGATATATTGTTGATCTTAAGTCTCGTCAAGGATTCTCTGAATCTGATGAGTGAGTGCAGTCTTGATGATAAGCCCCCTGGCACCAAGTTGAAGGGTTAAACTTAATCGCCCGGTCGGTGAGAATGTTTCCTCGTAATCGATTCCCTCCTTCTGTTTGAATCCTCTTGCAACACACCTTGCTTTGTATCTTTTTAGCTGTCCTTCTGTGTTGAATTTTTTGTTGAGGACCCAGCGGGTATTGATTAAGGTTTTTGATTTGTCACGCTCATTTTTAGGGATGATTTCAAAAACACCATTCTCTATGATTGAATCCAGCTCGGTGCAGATAGCCTTTCTCCAAGACAGCCACTCGGCTGATTCTTTCGCAGTTTTGAAGCTATCAGGTGTGATTGCATTTTCTCTTACAAATGTCTGTAAAGCCATTGCTTCAAAATGACAATCATCGACATTGGAATTATGGAATTCTTGTTTGACTGCAAGGTATGATGTCCAATGGCCATATCTATTGACCGGCTTCTTTTCTCGGGTGCTTGTTCGAGTTTTCTGTTGAGTCTGGTTTGTTATAGGCTGACTATTAATTATATCTTCCCCACATACACCCCCTTCATTAATAGTCGGCTGATCTGATCTCGGAACTTCGTTGGTTGAGGCTAATACTGGTTTAGGTGCGTTTGGTTGACTATTATCTGCTTCGGGCTCATCTGAGAATATCTCTCCGGGGTCGTCTTCGGCCATTCTACCAAATACGACATCTCTAGAGCGAACAACTTTATTGGTTTCCGGGTTCCATACTCAATAGGATTTCATTTCCTCATTGAATCCAATCAGTATGCCCTTCCTGCATCTTGGGTCCAACTTGCCAATACTCTCGAAATGATGGACGCTGTACCACGCCTCTGTTCCCACGGGTCTAATATTATCTAATTTCGGTTCGGTCCCCCACATCCGTAAGTAGGGGTTGGTTTTCTGATTGCGATTATACAAGAATACAGCCGTTGATACTAACTCAGCCCACAGCTGTTTGGATAACCCGGATTCGATCCGTATGGTTCGAGCCTTTTCCATGATAGTCCTGTTCATTCTTTCGGCCGTACCGTTATGTTGCGGGGTGTTTCTGGTGGTTATGAGCTGGGTGATTCCTTTTTCTCCTAGCCAAGTATCCATACTGATGTTAACAAACTCTCCACCCCCATTGGTAATTATGCGTCTAACTTTCTTTCCTAACTTGTTTTCAATTAAATTGACAATGAATTTCAACTCCTGCTCGGCTTGGCTCTTGACTTTTAGGGTTCTCAACCATGCATATCTGCTAGCTGTATCGACTACTGTTAGGAAATAGCGAGATCCCCCCAGCGAGACCGGTGATATTGGTCCTACGACATCAGCTGATAATTCTTCGCCGGGGACCTGGGTTCTCTCTCGTTTATTTGAGAAAGGCTGTCTGGTTTGTTTTCCTAGTTTACATGCTTCACAGTCCGCTTGGCCTCCCGGATGTCCCATCCGCTTGTGTTCATCCATGCTGATTTGGCATATATTACGCTTTCGCTCCAAGTTTGGGAAGGGTAACCGGTTCTTAATCTTTCCATCAAAGAGTGTTTTTCCTTCTATGGTGATTTCAAACTGGTCCCCCCTAGTTTTTACAATTTGTGCTCCTCCATTCCACAGAGATGTCTGGGAAATTAAACAATACGGCAACGATGGTACGTGGAATGCATTGCAAAGGGTGACAGTATTGTTATTAGAAGTAAGTACAACATCCCCTTTTCCGATTATCTCGACACTCCTTCCGACTTCTCCTATCTCAACTTTTCCGTGGTGTTCAACATAATTAACAAAGTCGTCTTTGTTGTTAAACATGTGGTCGGATGCTCCAGAATCCAGGATTATTGCGTCGGTAGATGCCATAGCATTGTTAGCTGAGATTATTCCCGTCATTGCTTGGTACGCTGCAACTTCTTCCTCGCTGTAGAAATTATCATTCCCGAGATTCCCAAAAATTGCAATCTCAGTTCCTATTGGGTTATAGAAGCTGATATCTTCTTCATCGGGTTCTTCTTCCTTTATAGCTATGAACGATATGTTCATCCCCTCAGCTTCTCCTATGTTTGCTTTGGGCGGAGCGTATCTGTAGTTAGTCCAGGGCTTGCGGCATTCTTTGGCCGAATGTCCGATTGTGTCACAGTTGTAACACTTTCCTGTTCTCTTTGGTGTTTGTTGCTGTTGACCGACCATAGCAACTTTGTCTGCTTTCTTTAACTTGAACTGTAAGTAGTCTTTCTCGATTTTGTTTATAACTTCCTCGGTTTTTAACGTGCCACTATCTTGGATGATAATGCGGACTAAAGATTCAAATTCCTTTGGTAACTTCTTTAGTATTGATAATGCCAAGACCTGTTCTTTGACGTCTAATCCAGAGGTACGTATTTTGCTAATGCCGTGGCGTATTTCTTTAACAAATTCTTTGGTTTCTTTGAATTCAAGATCGATGAATTCTCCTAAAGCTAACATCTGATGGTGGGCCTCGCTGCCCGCATATTTCCTTTTGAATAGGTCCCATAGCTCGAGACCCTCGCCTTCCTTGTCGGTCCCAAGCTCGCTATTCACGATTGCAACATGTTCCTCGTCGAGGTGTTTCATGATAAGCACATAGAGTTTCATATTCTTTTCAACGACGTCTTCGACTGGTTCTTGCTTTACTAAAGGTAAGCAACCTAAGCCGTACATTTCTGCTCGCATCATGGTGGCCCATGTCGCGTAATTCTTGTTGTTAAGTCTGTATCGCTTGGCTTCTGTGTTTGATTCCATTCTGCTTGTGTTTTTATGTTGATGTCGGTAGTTGTGAGAAATTGGTACTGATAATGTGTTAAACTAATGCTATGAATATTTAAATGTGTGCAATGATTTATTTGTATTTCTGTTTTAATGAGTCTGTTGAGCTAAGGCTACCAGACTGTGCGGTGGTATATACAAGATGATGATAATAATTATGAGTGGTGATGATGAGAATGAATGATAATAATCTAGCTACAAATCCATGCTGTATTTATAGCCTCCCATCTGATGTGTATGTGCCTCTGTGTCATCCATGGGTGACCAAGGATAAAGCATGATAGAAAGCTGGGTCCGATGCTTATTGCTTTTCTCTTTACATGCTGTACTTTCCTCCTCTTATGCTTGCTCAGCTCCCCGGGTCTGTGCTTTCTCTTACGAGCATTTATACTACATATTAATCGCACCTTATTTTCTATATCCTTTGCATTTTGTTGTATGGCATTCCCTAGCTCCTCACTGGAGCTTTGACTTTGTGTAGATCTTGCTTTCTGTATCTTTCTCTGCTTTCTTCGTTGGCTGAATGCGGCCTTGACATGTTCAGCATGTTCTTGAGTCTGTATCTTGGTAAGTCGGGGATTGTCGATATTGAGATCGGATACTCGAATAGGTTTGGGTCCCCGAGGTTGAGTCGAGAGCATACATAGGTTGGCACTAGCCATCTTCTCAACACAGGCTACTGAAATGAACTATTACACATATCGTTTGGCATATCACAACCCAAATCACTCCCTCATTCATTGGGATGGCCGCCTCTTCCAACAGTACTGCACCAACCAATATGTAAAGATTGAATCAGAAAGATTGAATCAACCTAACTTCCGTGTGGAGCAATAATATGGTGTGGTTGATGCTTGTGAGCATGGAGTCCAATTGGGAAATGATACAGGTACATGACTTATTTACTCTTTGCACACAAACATTTTACTGACAGCATATTCACACAGGCCGCCGTATAGTGCTGCCTACACCACGGCCACACCTCGATGACAGGTGAGTCGTCTTCAGGACGATTACAAGGAAAAAGCCACCTTCAAGACAAAAATTGGTCTTGAGGGCGGCTTCAAGACCAATTTAAGGTTTGGCCTGGGAAGCCTGTGAAAATGCGGTCTTCAAGTTGACTTGAGAACCAAATGAGGTTCTCAAGTCGACTTGAAGACTGCTTTGGGGTTCTCAAGTCGACTTGAGAACCTCATGTGGTTCCCAAGTCGACTTGAGAACCAGTGAAGGTTCTCAAGTCGACTTGAAGACCACATTGGGGTTCTCAAGTCGACTTGAGAACCAGTGAAGGTTCTCAAGTCGACTTGAGAACCTCATTTGGTTCTCAAGTTGACTTGAAGACCGCATTTGGTTCCCAAGTCGACTTGAGAACCAGTGAAGGTTCTCAAGTCAACTTGAGAACCTCATTTGGTTCTCAAGTCGACTTGAAGACCGCATGAGGTTCTCAAGTCGACTTGAGAACCAGTGAAATGTGGTTCTCAAGTCGACTTGAGAACAAAATGAGGTTCTCAAGTCGACTTGAGGACCTCATGCGGTCTTCAAGTCGACTTGGGAACCTTCACTGGCTCAAGTCAACTTGAGAACCAGTGAAATGTGGTTCTCAAGTCGACTTGAGAACCAAATGAGGTTCTCAAGTCGACTTGAGAACCTCCTTTGGTTTTCTGCATTATCTTCTTTTTAAAAAAACAAAAAAGAGTGTGAGGAAAATAATAATCTCATTACACACACTGATTTTTGGAAGTAAAAATGTGCACTTTTTTTTTTTCCATTCACATGATTGGCCATAAAGTATAAAAAAAAATGAAGTTAAACCAAAACATGGTTACATTTGTTTTCCTTTTTTCATTCACACAATTGGCCATAAATTATAAGAACAAATGAGGTTAAACCAAAACATGGGTGAATGTAGATTGTTAATCATGTAATTAGCCATAAATCAGCATACATAACAAAGAATTCTTACACATATTTTACAAATAATATTGACCATATCATGACATGAAGAAGATCACATGGAGTACCTTGAGTTTGATGCAGCACTAGGGCCATAATTTGGGTATTGAGGATTATTGGATTCCCTTGGAGCTATATGAGGGCTAAAATAGGGTTGCTGAGATGGGTTTGATGTTGACTGATATGGTGACCTTGAAGCTAAATGGGGGAGGGGGGGTTGATATGTCAGTGGAGTTGAATGTGGGCTCAAATTAGGGTAATTTGATCCAACTCTAGGACTATAATTTGGGTATTGGGGATTATTGGAAGCCCTTGGAGCTATATGAGGGCTATAATAGGGTTGCTGAGATAGATTTGATGTTGACTGATATGGTGACCTTGAAGCCAAATGGGGGGGTGATATGTCATTGGAGTTGCATGTGGGCTAAAATTGGGGTAATTTGATCCAGCACTAGGACTATAATTTGGGTCATACAATGATCTATATTCAACCTGGGGGCTGAATTGAGTGTGGTTGGATCTGCTTGTTGATTCCACATTCTTTCCCTTCTTTTTGCTCTGACTATTATTCCATATTTTCTGACCACAAGAAGCAGCTGTCTGCATGTCATGCTCTGTAATAAAGTCAGCTTGTAATTGGGAAATGCTTCTGTTCATTTCAGAGTGACAATGTGAGAATGCATTCAACAGATAGCTGTTATACGTTTTGTGATGCACTTCACGTGAAACAGTGGTTCCCTCCTGCCGGTGTCTCCTGGATATGTTTTATATCCCTGCGTGACACCCACCATCAAAGCAGTTGTGTTGGGCATTTACACAACAGATAATTTTCTGATACAAATTAATACAGATTCATCAGTTTGTGTTGGAAGGGGATCACATCTGCTAAGAAAGACTGGCCCACAGATGCAGGAATGTAAGTCAATTTTACATCTTTTTCTACTATCCTCAATAAGCTATCTTTTTTTAAGCCACAGAGTTTGCATTCCGTGCATCTTCCTGCAGGTTTCTCAAATTGTATCAGTGTCAAATTTAATGTTACCATCTCCAATCCCAAAATAAAGCAAATCTTACTGACTATGACAAATGAGTCCTTCTGAATTGATTCCTTGTCATTGAGGCTCAATGAACAGACCTGTTTGATTTGAGAATTTGGGTAATACCTTCTCAATGAATCTGGAACCGGTTCAGCTTCATCTTCAGGCACTCTGGATGACTTTACACAGGGGTATTGTCCAATGTTCATTGCTTTTGGGGGGTTGAATCCCATGGCTTTTTGAACAGCTGGGTTTCCTGAAAAGATTCCCCTCACTTGATTTGATTCTTGGTAATACTTTTTTTGATTATGGTCAAACATGTAACCACCTGACAGGATCAGGGGCATGATATGGTAGTTACTGAAACTGATAGCAATATTGTGTCCTGGACTGAGCCGGTTGGTGTGAACAGCAGTGTGCCTGAGCCGGCCATTGAAGCTCTCAAACTTCTCAGTGGCAAATAATGTTGGTGGCCCAAACCGCTTGATTGACTCTGGGAGATGTAATATAATGTGAAGCTTTGGCTTATTTTCCCATTGTGCTGTCATCATGAGAATGTGATACATCAATATTTGAATCTGTTTTTCAAGTTCAGCAATGTATTGATCCATGTCTTCAATAGTTTTCTGGAATATTAAGCTTCCAATTGTGCATAAAGGAATCCATATTTTCTTTTGGGATTCATCCATGAATGGAAAAAACACAAATGGGGCCAACTGTACTATGGTCCTGAAGTCCTTCCCTACAAAACTTTTCCAGTGGGTAATCATGTATTTTCCTTGGATTGGAGGGATGTTGAGGCCATTCAAGTTAACTGAGTTGAACAGGGCCTCCATCTTGGAAAGGTCTTTCTGTTTTTCCATGAAGTCTCTTACCAAATACTTGACAATTCCAAGGGAGAAGACATGTAAAATTTCCACAGGCGTGTCTTGGCATCCATCAAACTCTAAAAGATTTGTAAATACATTGCAAAGTCTGTGAGGTTCAGCTTTTTCAATGGCCTCTATTCTTTGCCGGTCATGAGGATTATTGCGTCTCAATTCAATCAATTTATCTTGAAGTTTGTCAACCAATCCAAACTCATTCATGTGTTTGTCATATTCTGCCTTGGATTTTGTTTTGAGTACATTCCATGCATCATTTGTCTTCTGAACAGTTCGATACCACCTCCGTGGGGCTGGTAAGCTTTTTATCCCAAAGAATCGATAAATGTAATCCAAACCACTCCTTTCTTTAACTTCATCAACCCTCAAATGGCACATTCAGCATGGATTCTTGCAGTTCCCTGGAATGGGTGTATTTGTCACCTCTGCAGCCATTGGGGAGTCTCCCAGATAGCAAAGGACCATACTCATGATCAAAACTTCATCTTGCAGAGTGGCATCATAGGCAAAGGTACCTTCAATTGTCAAAGAGCTATTTCATGCAATATCAGTGAAACAGGCAATACTTTGGGATTTTGGTCAAGATAGAATGGACTTACTTCATCTCTTGGACAACTGACTCTCCCAATTCCAGAGGCCCAGCAACATTAGATGTAGAAACAAAATGGCAGTTGTGGGAAGACCACTAAGCGTGAAATAATAGGAAACATGTTTATTCCATCTCTTAGATTGGTTTCCTGAGGTATCATCTGAGTATAGTGTAATAGGCACATGTCGGATCACCTTGCCTTTTGCCTTATTCCTCCAGGGGTTAGGTACAGGAATGGAAGAATGGTGGCCATATTCATCAACTTCAATAATATGATGGTTGATTTTGTTTATGAATTTCTTTCCATCAATATCTGGAATTTCTGAATAGATCAGGTCAAATTGGTCCACACAAATGGTATGAAGTTCTGGTGAATTGTAACCAATAAGACTGGGTACCATTATGGCCAGATTGGGTGTGCCATATTGAAATGCCTGATTAGGGGCATCATTCAACTTTGGTGTTATACATTTGGCATGTAATTTGTTTTCTACCTTGAAGAAGAATATTGGTACTACAATGTTCTGTCCAGGTCCCTTTAGTGTGATGGGTTCAAAGATGTAATAGTGTTTTTTCCCATTTTCAACCATCTGGACTCTCCCATGGCGGGATAAACATTCACACCATTTCTGACTTTGACTCAGGGAATGAATGTTCTTCCCATATGTCTCATGTGGATAGAACTCTAGATGTTTACTGACATAAGGATTTCCCACCTCCTGAGAGGAAAACAAAATACATCTTTCATCAATTATAGTGGGGCCTATGGAATTGATTAAAAGATCAGGTAGGCACTAGTGACTCACATGACTGATGATATCTTTCAAGCTAAGTGAATAACACTTTTTATTCAAGACTGATAGATTTTCCATGATATTTATGTTCAGCATCTTTTGTGTTTTCTCCCTTCTCCTCCTGATTTTTTCCCAGTGTGGAATATTCACCTGACAGAGCTGAAGTAACAAGCGGATTTGGTGATACATGGCTCGTGACATTATATGATGCAAGTGGCCAAGCATCAGTGCCGCAATGAGGTACTATCAATGAGGAGGATGTCAGAGATATTCCCAGAAACATCAATAAACATTGAACAAAGATATCATGTCTGTGATTATGGATGGATAATATGATCCAAATGAGATAAATGACATACCATTTTTTCTGGAAATGGATACCATTGGGCACTTGGCTCCAATTCCTCTTCAATTTCAGGTATGTCCTCATCACCTGGTAAATTGAAGTTTTCAGGCACCACAAATTGAAAGGCCAATGATAAGGGATCATCCATCAACCACTGATCCCAGTTCAATCTTATTTCTGAGCTATCATCAGAGTTGCCTTCTGATCCACCAAACCCAAATCCTGATTTGTCATTCATGTCCAATGGGATCAAGTAATCCTGAGGACTTGGCAATTCATGATGAGCTGGCTCAAGATGAAGGTCTAATGATTCCTCCAGGCTTGGCTCATTCTGAATTCCTGATGATTCATCCAGTTAAAGCCTGCTTGTGGCTCCAGGTGAAAATCTTGATGATTCATCCAGGTAAATCCTGCTTGTGGCGCCAGGTGAACATCTTGATAAATGAGCAGACCCCTGTGAAACATTTCCAGACCTAATTGGATCCTTTTCCAAGGAGGCTTTCATCTGTTTATGACCAGGTGACTCAAGATGTCTTCAAAGATACCTTAACTCTAGTGATCTACCACCACAATACTCACAAACATATTTCTCGTGCCCATCATGATGCCAAACTGTGAGAAAACCTGCATGGAACAGTAAAATTTAAAACACATCAGGGATGGCCAATCAATGTCTGAGAAATGAACATGTGCAACTGACCAGGCATTTTCAAATTGATTAGATATTCTAATTAGTTATAATGATCAATTGATTAGATAATCTAATTAGTTATAATGATCAATTGCTTAGGTATTCTATTTAGTTATACTGATCCAAGGATTAGGTATTCTAATTAGTTATAATGTTCAAAGTAATAATCAGATTGGTCAGGCGATATTTGTAGACAACCAAATCAAAAGGAGGGAATGAGGGCTTTATAACCCCCTGAGGGCAAGAGCTACTTGGCCTTGTGTTTGCCTTGCTTGTGTGTTCAAACACTTAAAAAGTTGGTTTTTTGTTCAAATGCGTAATCAAACACTTAAAATACTTGCTTGTTTGATGAAACACGTAACATACTCATTTACATACATACAATTGCCCTTATGTGTCTCACTTAGAACAATGAAATAAAAAATTTGGACAAGATTTGGATTGCTATTTTGGAATCAAGTTTCAGATTGCTTTTTTGGTTTCACACCAAAGCATCTGTTGTATCATGGATAAATTTCACTGTGTGCTTTTTACAATTCACACACAGGGGGGAAGATTCACCTGAAACTTCCTGTCACTGTATAATGACAGTGCACACTTTTCTGTGCAGTATTTCACATACAGGTGAAATATGCTGTAGGGCCCCTGTGACAGTGCACTGTCACACGGGCCAGAGCTCTTTCAGCCTGCCGCACAGGCCACGCCTGTGACATTGCAATGTCACAGGCACCACATCCCTTTCAGCCCGCGCGGGCCACACTCAGGTGAAAGTTTCACTTGCTGTGTGACAGTGCACTGTGACAGGCAGCAGGTGAACTTCCAGCCCGGGCCAGAGATATCCAAGTCCGGCTCGCATCCCACCTCCAATCAACAGCCACCCCCTCCAATCAACAACCAACCCCTCCAATCGACAACCACCCCCGCCATCAAAAAATTGTAATTCCCCTCCCTTCACCAATATATCAGTCAAACAAACCAACTAACCTTTTTTTCTCCTACCAGATCTATCCGGCCTACCCCAAAAACAAGACGTGTCAGACAACCAATCTCGAAGACCCCCTTTTCTTGCGCCGTATGAACCACAATCACCATCACGTAAGCATTTCCCCTTCTCAAATCACACCGTCATCCGTTACTAACCATCTGCGACATGTCGCAGATTCCCAATTATCACCCCAGCGGCCCCGCTTACAGCTACGCAAACAATGCCGTGATTGCTTCCTCCACCCCACCAATCCCTTGCTCTAACCCTCCGGCCCCTTCCTCTAACCCTCCGGTCCCATCCTCTAACACACTGGTCCCTTCCTATAACCCCCATTCCTCTCATCCACCCCCTCCAATTTCAGATTGGCACCCGCCTCGCCAACTCGGATGGTCCGCCACTCCTAGCACCTACAGCCCCCATATACCCGGCCTGATCCGCAATAACCTTCCACACCAAGAAGGGCTGCAGCCACAGGAGTCGAGCACCCAAGGTGAGGTAAGGCTTGAACCCACTTCGGCCCGCGAGGGGAACATTGGACCAGTTGGAAACCCCCCTACAAACCGCCTGCCCCCCTCCCCCTCACTTTATCATACCCCAGCCCGCCGCCGAACATTGTTACTCGCAGGCAACACCGAACATGATTTATCAGAGGCAACAGACCCATCTGACACCAACTCCAGTCTCCCCCCCAGCCGACACTCGTCAATATCTTCTCGATCCGACCGCCGCCTCACCCCTAGCTCGATCCAATCCATTCAAGCTCGACTCCAGGCAATGGGAGACCGATTCCAACTCAGTGATGAGACTCTTTGGTGGGCTCAAGGATTATTGGATGTAAGATTCATTCAAATTTCCAGGCCTTATTGCCAGATATTCCATATTAGCTGACCCTTTTCTTTTGTTCTCTCCCAGATGCCTGAAGAGGAGTTGAGGCTGATGACTATCCTCATCAGCCTCAACACTCAGATGACCAGAGAAGTGGTCCCCAATCCCGACCTGCAATCGTCGATTGGGAGGGAATTATTCCCTCCCACATTTTGAATGTTTGTTTGCAACAAAGTGCGCGAGGTCTTACTACGACGGGATATCGAGGCCTATGGACGACGATCAGCCAAGAAGCGCATTGGCGAGTAAACCCCATTCATCATTGTCAAGGTAAGCAATGATTTCTCCAGCTCATCCTCTGATGCATGCTCACTTCAACTCTTTTTCAGGGCCTTATTGAACAGACTCCCGCGGCCTTTAAGGCCGCGAACATGCCAGAGAACTACTCTCAAGACCCTGGATACAAGGCTGATCTCAATCGGCACATAGCTACCGTCCTTAAGGGCGAGAAGAACATCTTTTCAAACCTTGTCCGGATCGGCCTTGCCGGCGAGTCCCCCCCATTCCCGCCCCCCAAACTAGACAGACTGGTGTCTGATGCCTACATCAAAATGGATCAACGCTTCAAGGATGTCACCCCAAGTCAAATCCTAACCGACTCGCGAATTACCCCACCACGCCGGGCCCGGCTGGCTTACCTTAGGGCCATGTTCAACATTAACCAAATCAACCAAATTGCAAACCCAACCGCCAAGCTCCCATGTGCATGGGAGGATATCGACAAGGATCTCGAGGTGCATCGGCACCAATCAAGGGTTCACAACACCGTCTTTGGCCACCTTTTTCTCGAGCTCGATGCCCGCCTTTGGGACGGCACTACTACAGTCAACAACTGGAGTGATCAAAACGGCTCCCTAGCGATGTCAAAGTTGTAGCCCGTATGGGGCTGGAGAATCAATGTGACTCCCACACCGAGGAGGATTTCTTTTGAGGTAGTCATTTCCCTTCCCTGTCTATGCCACCTGCTCCATGTATTCCTTTCACTCTCTTGTGCTGCCTTCCCTTCCTTCCCTCCCTTCCTCTCTCCTTCCATTCGGATCCCTGGGCTTCCTTCCCTCACTTTCCCCTCAATTCCTTTTTTCTAGTCAAATTTCAAATAACTCATATACACCTATACACGCAATGCTACCAACCCAAGTGGGTTTGGCCCCAAACCCACTAGCCCTTGAGTGAGCTGATGAGGATGTGGAGCCATCGAGAGCTCAATGGCTTCGTTCTCGAGGCGTGTTGAGCTCAGCTGGGGCAGAGAATGTTGAGTTGTGGAAGGATTTATTGATTTCAGCTTATTGATGAAAGAAGAGGAAGAGAGAAACAAGAGAACAACTTACCTGGGGCAGAGAATGTTGAGTTTTGGAAGGATGAGGAGAGATTCCTTCCACAAGCTCTGACCCAGGTAAACTACATGATTTGTGAAATGTGAGTGAAACTGAAGAGAAAGTGAGAAGCATAGAAATAACACTGAGATGAAAATAGAAATGAAAGAAGATAAAATCACAAATAGAAAAGACACCATCTCAACAAGGCGTGCCGAGCCGGGCGGCCGGAATATTTTTAAACAGCCTGACCACGGCTTTATGCGTCTTGAAGTCGGCTCTAGGCCAATTCCACTTTGTGCTCAAGTCGTCTCCAAGGCGGACTGGCATCCGCCTTGGAGACGACTAGGGTTGGGTAACGTTTGCAAGACGCCATTGAGGCGCCTTGCAAACCATAAGTGAATTGAATCTTAATTTGGTTTGGTCGTCTCAAAGGCGGACTGGGATCCGCCTTGGAGACGACTTGTGCCGGAAGACGTTTGCAAGGCAACTTCAAGGCGCTTTGAAAACTCCTGATTCAATTGAATCACAAGACGCCTTGAAGTCGTAAACGTCTGCTGACAGGTGCATTGAATTGAAAAGGCGCCATCAAGTCGTCAAAAAAAGACGACTCGAAGGCGTCTGAATGCGTCCGAGGTGTACATCCTTCATTGGTGGAACACATGACATGAAGGCAAGGTTTCAGGATGCCATGGCTTTAGTTCAGTCCATGGGAAAGCCCAACCTCTTTATAACCGTCACCTGAAACCCAGAATGGCCTGAGATCAAGGACAATTTGCTTCCAGGTCAGTTAGCACAAGACCAACCTGGTTTAACAGCTCACATATTCAATGCACACTTGAAGAAAATCTGTGATGAACTGTTCAAGCAGGGTATTTTTGGGAAACCCTTGGGTCGCACCCATGTCATTGAATTACAGAAGAGGGGCTACCCCATGCCCACATCTTACTTATTCTTGATCCAAATGACATACCTCAGACAACCCATGAGATCAATCAATTGGTCAAAGCTGAAATCCCTGAAGATCCACTATCACAGCCATTACTTTACAAATCAGTCACTCACCACATGATTCATGGCCCCTGCGGACCATACAACCCAAATGCCCCATGTATGGTTGATGGAGTTTGTTCAAAGAGATTTCCAAAGCCTTTCTGTGATGAAACTGTCATCACTGAAAATTCATACCCACAATATCGGAGAAGGCCAGGTCAAGCTGTGACAATAAGGAGGGGAAACTCTGATTTACTCATTGACAACAGATGGGTTGTTCCATATAGTCCCTACGTATCTGCAAAGTACCAATGTCACATCAACGTGGAGATCTGGGCAGAGATTTCAGCTGTTGGATATCTGTACAAATATGTTTACAAGGGGCATGACAAGATTGTCTTGGATGTGGGCAGAAGTTTTGATGAAGTCAACCAATTCCGTGATTCCCGTTGGATTGCAGCTCCAGAGGCATGCTGGCGTATATTCTCTTTCAATTTATCTGCAACATATCCTTCTGTGAACTGCTTGGATATACACCTACCCAACCAGCATAATATTATGTTTTCACAAGATGATCACCTGCATGAGGTAATTGAAAGAGGTGCTAACACCAGAACAATGCTTACAGCATTTTTTGATAGAAATTGGATTGATTCAGATGCTTGACTTCTGAAATATGCAGACTTCCCTCAACACTATACATGGCATCCAAAGTGCAAGGAATGGAGACCACGCCAATGTGGTTATGCAATAGGAAGAATATATGCAGTTTACCCCTCTGATCCAGAAAGATGGCATATGAGGTTGCTCCTGAATAATGTAACAGGCCCTAATTCTTTTGGGGATCTCTGCACATTTCAGGGTCAGCTGTATCCCAGCTTTTGAGTGACAGCTTTGGCTTGAGGTCTTTTGCAAAATGATCACTACTTGGAAAATACAATGGAAGAAGAAAATGTCCACATGTCACCATATCACTTGAGAAAATTATTTGGAATCCTTTTAGTAGCATGTCAACCCTCAGACCCCCTGAGGTTGTGGAATTTTTCTTATTATTGGATGACTGAAGACTGGGTTCATCAAGGCTATTGGGATGATTCATGGATGACAAATAAAATCATTGAAGCAATCAATACAATTATCCTGCAGAATGGTCTCCTTTGTGTGGACCTTTCCTTTCCTGATCTTCCAAGGTATAATCCCTCAGTTGGCAAAAATAACCTCAATCCAATTTGGATGTTGCATGAAGAGGAATAAAGCTTTGATGTAGCTCAGCATGAACTCAGCAATGCAGATCTTCACAACTCCCAGCAAAAACTAGCTTTTGAGAGAATCCTTCTTGCATGTCATTCTGAAATTCCAGCTTGCTTCTTCATTGATGGGCCTGGTGGTTCTGGGAAATGGGAAAAAATTTCTATACAACTGTCTCCTTGCAAATGTGAGATCAACAAGAAGAATAGCTGTTGCATGTGCTGGAAGTGGTATGCTTTCCTTTTACACTATTACTTCCATATTTTCCTGAAATTCTAATTATTGTTGATTTTATATTGAACAGGTATAGCAGCAATGAACATGCCCCATTGTAGGACTGCTCATCTCACTTTTGGGATTCCTCCTAAACTGTCACAAAATTCAGTTTCATCAATTGCCAAAAATTCTCATAAAGCTGATGTCCTCAAGAAAGCAAAATTAATCATATGGGATGAAGCACCCATGACTCATAGGCATTCACTTGAATTGGTGGATAGGTTGCTTCAAGACCTTATGGATTCAAACCTTCCCTTTGGTGGCAAGGTCATGGTACTGGGAGGGGACTTCCATCAGGTTTTACCTGTTGTTAAGAAAGGGTCACTCCCTCAGATAGTCAATGCAAGCATTGTAAACTCTCTATGCTGGATTAACTTTTGACACAACATAATTTGCCTCTCAGTCAACATGCATGCTGCTGGTGATCCTCAGTTTCAGAATTTTCTCTTATCCATTGGAAATGGTCAGGGGCTCACTCACAATTCCAACAGAATCAATTTACCTCACTCAATGTTGGTCCTTGGTGGTTCAGATGACCAAAATCTTGATTTGCTGACAAAACAAAAACTTTCCAAATATCAGCACTTCATTCTCCCATCCCAATTATTTTACAGACCGGGCAATCCTCTGCTGAAAGAAAAAATCTGTCAATAAAATCAATTCAAAGGTCTTGAGTTACATTCCATCTGAACTTATTTCTTACACCAGTCATGATTCAGTAGAGGACAATCCTCAAGGTCTTTACTTGCCTGAGTATATTAATAGCATAAACCTATCTGGATGTCCCCCTCACCTCCTTCAAATAAAGCGGGGTGTGCCAATTATCATGCTAAGGAACCTGGATCAAACAATTGGTCTTTGCAATGGAGCCAGATTAATGGTTGAAAACTTCAGTCCTTCAGTAATTTTTGCAAAAGTGGCTTCAGGAAACAGAATTGGTGAATTGGTTTTCATACCTTGCATCCCATTCATATCTGACCCTGAAGAGACTGGACTCCCCTTCAAGCTAATACACACCCAGTTTCCTGTTAAACTTGCTTGTCTCACAATCAACAAGTCTCAGGGTCAGACCATTGGAAATGTTGGTATTGTGCTTCTTGAACCTGTTTTTAGTCATGGGCAACTGTATGTTGCTCTTTCTTGAAGTGAGTCCAGTCACACAACAAAAGTTGTAATCCCTCAGCCAGAATATGGCCCTCCTTCATACCAAACTTCAAACATTGTTTACAAAGAGGTTCTCTCAAGTGTTCATTCACAGTGATATATTTTTTTTTGTTGCTATTTGGCCTGTTTTTTTTTTTTTTTTTTTTTTTTACTTTTTCATTTTCATTTTCATTTGCTTTTTTCAATTGGAATTTATGTAATTACACCATAATTATTTTTGGTAATTTTCCCCCTCCAAAAAAAAACACCCACTCTACATAAAATTCACCTTGAATCCCCAAATTTGGGGGCTTTGCCCTTGTATATATATATATATATATATATGCTTTGCAGTTTTGCCCTAGTTTTGACACCTCCCCCCAAAATTGGGGTCTATATACTTGTATATATACAAAAGAAGAAAGGACTTGGTATTGGTAAATATGCCTCTTATATATTTTTTTGTCATGGTTTAGTTTTAGAGAAAAATTTACTGTTATTGTTATTATTGTTGTAGTTTCTTCTTTCTTCCTTTGTTTTTTTTTAAAAAAAAAAAAAATCTTTCTCTTGTGAGCCAAAAAGATTCAAAGGGGTGATAACAAAACCCCCGTTAAGGAAAAAAGGAAAGGAATCCAAGCTAGAGAAAATTGAATGATTGAATGAATGAAATGTAAATAAAATTGAGAGAGAGAAACAAGCTGGGGTTGATTGAAGACTACTTTGAAGATCTGTGGGCTTTATATACATATATATATAGGATGGGTTTGGGTAACACAAAAAAGTGGGTTAATTTAAAACTAGACTGTTCAAATCAAGAGTATCTTTAACTAAGCTGGCTCGTTGTCGGTCACATTCACCAAGGTTTTTTTTTCCGGGGGTAAGTGAAAGCAAGGGGGGGGGTTGAAGAGTTTAGTGATCATGGCAGGAGGATGGAAGCTTTGGTGTTTTTTTAAGAAGATTGGTGGAGATGGAATGGGGCCGAGTGAGTTGTCAAGGAAGAGCTTGAGGGGGAGGGCAGGATGGAGAAGAAGGCCTTATCGATCAATCGTTTTGAGGACTGACATGGGCCCAATCTTTGGGGACCGGACGTTGGTGATCAGCGGTTTGGGTGGGGGGGTCAGAGGAGGAGAGTCTGAGGAAGAGCAGGTCGACCTTTTCCTGGAAGCGTTCTTCTGCCTTGAGCTGGAGTTCGGGATGTTCGGCGAAGAGTGTCTGGAGGTCCTTGCGGGCCTTGAGGGCGCGTGCACGGTCCTGTTTGGGGAGCTGGCCATGCTGCTCGAGCCAGATCTCGCGCAGGTCGAGCGACATCCGCTTGGCGGTCTCCGGATGCGCCTCGACGTAGGCCTCAACGGTCTCGCTGATTGCTTGGGTGGCCACCAGCTTCACCCTCGCCTCGTAGTCCGAGCCCAACGGACTGTAGTCTCGCCAGTCTATGGGACAGCCCCAGTCGAACATCGTGTTGAACGATAAGGGGCCGATGAGCGGGATAAACACAAAGCCCGGGCGCGGGATCACCCACCGTTTGGTCAGCATCGCAGGCCTTGCCCGAGCAGAACCGTCCACGACCTTGAGACATCTGGTGCTCGCAGGTAGATGGCAGCTTGAAGCGATGACTACCGTGACCCAGGATGCAAGGCTATTGGAGCTAGAGAATTTCATCGTCGAATTATAATCTATAAAACGTCGAGTATTGTTCGGATATTGAGTCAAATAGGCCAACCCTTGTCCGGCGATAAGGTCCAGAGTCTAATTATATCTGAATGAATGAACTGTGGGTTCGAAAAGGCTCTTCAGTGAGTGAGTGTGTCCCTAAATGCAGACCAAAAAGATGGGAGGAAGGGGGGATGGGGATGAGCTTACAACGGACAGTAAGTGGTCTGTGAGGAGTGTTGAGGGGGAGGAAGACGGTCCGAGAGAGTCTAGCTGATTTCCTGAAACATAAACATCATCAAGCTAGAGAAAGGGGATACATCAGACCAAACGACTCCTCGAGAAGCAGCCAAGGCCTGTCTTCATACACACACAGAGAGAGAGAGAGAGGCTGTAGGATAAGCACTTGTCACATCTTCAGTCTTGGGTCCATCATCCCCACTTCTACAATATAGTTCAGTCATCCCCATGTTTTAAGATTAATATCCATAAACATTTCTTCATGTGCCATTTTCGTCGTCAAGCTTGAGCTTGGTTGTCTCAGCGCTCTTTGCAGTTGATCACTTATTTGAATAGATATTATTTCTTCTGGTTGGCATCCAAACCCAGATTATAGTGGTTGAGCTGTATTAAGATTTCAGCTCAAGTCAATGAGGAGGGGACTGGGACCGAGGAGCAGGTTCTGAGGAAATAAGGCTCAGACTCGATACTTTTATTTCATACACGAGTGTATAGCCCCCAATTTTGGGGGGCTTGATGAGAAGGGTGCACAATATTTTATTTGTGGAAATATAAGAACAAAGATAACATTTCATGTTGAAATCAAAAAGCAATGAAATTATGAAGCAAAAAAAACAAAAAGGATGAGAAACTAAAAATATTAATATAACTATTGCCTTGGTACATTTGAAAGAACCTCTTTGTAAACAATATTTGATGTTTCATATGCAGGAAGGCCAAATTGAGGTCGAGGGACTACTACCTTTGTAGTGCGGCTGGACTTACTTTGTGACAATGCAACATAGAGTTGTCCATGACTAAATACAGGATCATGAAGTACAATACCTACATTTCCAATTTTCTGACCTTGAGATTTGTTTATAGTTAGTGAGAAAGCCAGATTTACGGGGAATTGTTTCTGTATGAGCTTGAAAGGCAATCCAGACTCATCAGGGTCTGACATAAAGGGAATGCATGGTATAGCCACCAAGTTGTTGACTCTATTTCCTGAAATTACCTTTGCATAAATGTCATTTGGGCCCAGGTTTTCCACAATCAATGTAGTCCCATTGTTTTATCAAGTTTCCTCAGCATTATTATTTGGAAGCCCCTTTTCAATTTCAGAATATGAGGTGAAAAGCCTGAAATTGTTAGACTATTTATTTATTCCTGTAAGTATAGGTTTTGGGGGTCATCTTCCACTGAATCATAGCTTGTATAATTCCTGCCTTCTGATGGACTATCTTGCAAGATCCTAGCATTTATATGGTTGACTGAAACATTCTTGCAGCAAAGAATAGCCCAGTCCAAAAAGTAATCATGTTGGGAGAAAGACCTGGAAATATGTGGGGATAGTTGTGTGATGAGATGATCCAAATTTTCCTTGTGGGATCCACCATGAATTACCATTGAAGCAGGCAGCTGTATCTTGTTGAAAAATCAGTGATACCTTCTACGTTCCCAACAGATGGAAAATTGCTGAAAGTGAGGATCCCCAGCTGGACACATGTTGATGGATTGCAGAAGGCCAACTTGTAAGCATAATAGTTCAAGGCAGTTAAAAGTGGCATTTCCTGCTTGAGTTCAGGACTCTGACCAAGATCTCCATTTGGATGTAAGAGCACATAATGGAGAGGATCATATTTGCTGTCTAATTCAGATACTTTTGAAAGGGATTGGCCACAATACTTGATGATAACACCCCTTGTGGCTGTCTTCAAAGGGTCATTTCCTTCAAGGTAAGAAATGTCAGAGCATGAAGACTTAGTGAAAGTGAAAAAGAAAGAAATACCTTCTACCCAGATGGCTGCAATTTGGTCCTCTGTTGGGAGGTGATAAACTGTTTGTTCCACATTTGTTGCCGTTTCTGTAAGCTTTATTGAGTGGTTTGGAGTGATTTCAGATTCTAAATGCTCAGATTGCACCGGTGAAGTATTTATTGAATCCTTGTCATAAGCTCTGGGAGATGTTAACCATGAATATGAAGATTTTCAAACTCATGTCCATTATTGTATATGTAGAGCTGCAAGAATTTTGAGACTTCCTGAGACATTGGCATGAAGCTTCCAATGTTGTGGTGAATTTTCCCCTTCACCTTGAAAGTATATATACCTTGTCCTTGGTTTTTCAAAGCAGCTCTTGTAGCACAATTTATACCAAGTGAAGTAAATGCAAAGTTGCTATTTATAAAATGTATGGAACTTATCAGTTGATTTCCTTGAGGCAAGTGGTCTTGAGTTGCATCTTTGAAAAGCTGGAGTAAATCTGGAGGAGGGGGTGGTTGATTTATGTTGATCCTCCCAGAGAAAAAGAAGAAGGCATTGGTCTTGCCTTGAAATAGTATGGCCTGGCATAATGGAAATTGCCCCTCTCTTCTCAGTGTGTGTGGTCTGAAACTTGGAACCTGACCCTGAAAAAATTTATCTGGGGAATGTTCTTGGCTACATAGTTTTCATTTTCATTCATTACAGGATGGTCATCCAAAACAGCACCTGCAGGATTTTCAAATCCAATCTGGGAAAAATGATGATCAACCTGATTTAGATCCTGTTCCAAATTGGTTTCTGGAATATTAGAATATCATCCTCCAAGTGTGGTGTTTGCTCTACAGAAGGAAGGTTTGAGGAGTTATCATAGTTGCACCAGGACAAATATATTGTCACTTGTCTACAAGTGATGTCAACAAGTACAAAGGGGCCTTTGTACTTTGATACATCACTTGTAGACAAGTGACAATAGTTTTTTCCTGGTGAATTGGCGGAGATATTAATCTGATTGTTGGGAGAAAGATTTTGGAAATGGACCAAGTTGGAAATGGAAACCCTGAAGGGGGATTTAGGAGTTTTATGAATTCTATTGGTCTGATTGGTAATTCCACGGGTGTGGTTATGAGACATCAGTTGAGTAATTTGAGACAATGGATGCCTTTGCAATGGGACATGATTTTGATTCAACTGGATTGGGGAGTGAGTTGAATGGTAGTTTTGATAGGAAGTAAGTGAATGGATATGATGAGATCTCTGATGAGAAACTGAGGATGGTAGTTGATAAGATATTTGCTGGGACATTGGGGATGGAACTTGATCAGAGATTTGACGGGACCTTGAGGATTGTAGTTGGT
Organism: Puccinia hordei; assembly: GCA_007896445.1. NCBI lineage: Eukaryota > Fungi > Basidiomycota > Pucciniomycetes > Pucciniales > Pucciniaceae > Puccinia > Puccinia hordei. Next base: position 397,847 of record RDRW01000125.1, read on the forward strand.
GAGAGATTTGATGAGAATGTTTAGAAAATCAATGGGAATGTGGATGGTTTGTTTGAGGGTCATTGTGTAGATGCTGAAGATAGGAAGGGTGATGATTAATGATTAAACTACATTGGAAGTGCTGATGACTTTGAGAATTGTGAGAGTTGAAAAAATAAGAATGAGTTACAGGACATGATGGATGGTGGAAATGGTTGGGATTAGGGGTGGTGGGCAGATTGAGTAGAGAATTCAAGTCCCTTTGACAAAACCTAGCATTTCTTTCCCTGTTGTATGCTCTTCTGAGTTCATCAATATTCAAGTTCATTGTAGATTAATGGGATCAGAAAAGTAAAATGCAATAAGAGTATGTGTCAGATGAAATAAGAGTATGTGGTGGATTATTATTTTGAAGAATGATGGTAGTAAAAGTGGGATATTATTGGGGGGAATGGAAGATTTTAAATGAAGAAGAGCTCTATTTATGGGTGGAGAAAGGGTAGCAGCAGTTTGATCAATTAGTTGTTGGTAGCAACATTAATTAAATAATGTGACTTGGTTGCCAGCAACAGTCTACAATATGTGTACTTTGGTTGGTAGCAACATGATTGGTTGTTATAATGTGTTATTGGTTGTTAGCAACAGTGTTGGTTGCTTTAGTGAAGAAGTGTGCACAATGTCAAAAAAAAACCCAAATAAGTATGTAAAACAAACAGAAAAATAAAGAGAAAAACAAGAAGAGGGACAAAAGAAAAAGAATACAGCTCATGCAAAAAAAAGCAAGAGAAGTAAAAAAGAGCAAAGAAAAAGCAAAGAAAAAAGAAAAAAGAAAAAAGAAAAAAGGGGGGAAAAAACTGCAAAAACAGAAAGCAAAACAAAAAAAGCAAAACAAAAAGTTAAAAAAAGTTTGAAAAAAATCAATTGAGCTTATTTAATGTTGCCCTTGGCATTAGAAACTGAACAGGTAATGTTTCCCTTGGCGTTAGACACCGTACAATGTTGTCAGGGTTTGTTTGGCTCACAAAGGACATTCCCTTAGTTATATGTAGATTTTTTATTTTTTTATTTTTTTATTCTTTTTATTTGTTTTTAACTTTATTTTTTATATGTCTTTGATGTAGAAAAGAAACTTTTACACTGATAGAAATTTGTTCCTGGGTCGTTGTGGTAATCCATACCTTTTCACATACAAACATCAACAACTTACATTTCCTCTCACATATACTTCATTATTATTACATAATCAGATTCTACATACAAAACTACCCCTAGTCACTCACTCAAAGTACCCCTGATTTCCCTTTGGTTCAGAAGTTATTAGCATTCTTAAAATATTACCACTTATAACCACATAACTTTACCAATACTAGAACCCCATAGGATATTATACAAGGTATTGATTTATAAATATACAGTACATAAATAAAACACAGATATTACATACTTTTCTTTAGTTTATATCTTCCTTGGTATAAAGTTGTACAGCACAGTCATTCATATTACATAGTTACATCTTCTGCCTTTATCATCCTCTTTGGTTACTAGTCACATTACATTCCTTATATACATAGTTACTAGCTACATTGGCTCATCTTTCTTACACTATCACTACTCTCTTTTGGTTGTATACCTCTGAACACATTTCCCCTTTCTCTTTACTGCCAGGATCAGCCATCTTGTGCCCTTTTGTATAAGTAGAACTCCCCTTAGTTCTATGGATGAGGCATGCACCCCCCCCTTTTAGCAAAGTACAGTTTACATTTACATTCACCTTTAAACCTTTTACATTTACTTTTGCATCAACCTTTACACAAGTAACAATCATAACACATACCCCATACTCTTTCTCAGTGCTTTTCTCACTCCTCTTAAGGTCCCTGCCTCAGATTGATTAAACAACCTAAGTTCCCATTAATAGCAGCAGTCTAAGGATTAGTAGAAATATAGCCACACCTCTTTTCTTTCTTTTCTTAGTGAAACCCTTTCCCCTCAGCATTAGTCAAGAAGAGCAGCCTCATCAGCACCTGTAGCTTCAACATCTTCTACTTACTAGATTTGTTGTCTATTTCCCCTTCAAGCTCTTTCCTGATCCTTTAGGAGTTCCACATCGTACACCGGCATCAAATGTTGTTTGGCGTTTGGAGTAAGAGAAAGCAAGGCTGTGTGTAAGTCGGAGTTTGGGGTGTGAGCTGAGAAATGTCTCCAAGCCGTGGTGAATCCGGTGTCAAAGGAGGACATGGGAAAGAGAAAAAGAACTGTAGCATCAAACAATAACAAGAAAGGGAAAACAGAACAAGAAATAAATCATTCACCATGAATTCTGTCAGAACGTCATGTAAGTAATACTAAACATCAATGAGAAAGAAAAAGTGTTGTTCCCGGATTGTACACCGGCATCGTAATATGTAGAAGTGGATGTTGTCAATCTGGGTTTTCCACCAGCGTCAAAATCAGCTTTTTGATGGTCTTAACAGCAAAAACAAACCCTTGTTGTCCTGTTTCGTACACCAGAGTTGATGTGTAATCAACTCGGTTTTGAAATAATAAGAATACAAATAAAAAAGATTGAAATAATAAGTTTCTGGGTTGTTAAACGGCATCAAAATATGTTTGCTAAAGGTCTTCACAGGAAACAAAACCTTTTTGTCCTGGTTTGTACACCGGAGTTGATAAATTTTTAAAGATGTCCTCCATTCTTTTTCTTGCTTTTTTTCAATTTTCTCTTTTTTTTTACATATTGTTTTTTCGGAAAACCTTGGACAGCAATTTTCATGTTTCATTTACAAGTATGCATATACCAAATTGCCTGTCTGAGGTTTTATCCAGAGTGGCAGTTTCTGCCAGCTTGACATGCCTGTGTCATCTCCCACATTTCTGGAGGCTCCCACGCTATTGGACAATGGATCAAATAATGATTCCACCCACATCTGACCATTGGATGCCCTTCCTGCTCACCCACCCGATTCATTCCTCCCGTCATAACCAGTTTCTTTCTTCCACATCATTTTTCACAGCATGGTTTTCCGCAAGTATGAAGCCTCCATCAAAGTAGCTACAGTCCGAATGTCACTTCAAAGCCAGTCTCAATCCTTTATCCGCCAATCACTGGGTGCAACCATATCTAGACAGTCATTCGACCGATGGATGGAGCTTTTTCAAGAAACCCAACGAGTTATCCGAGATCCAGACGAATACAGGAGACGTGGCCGAGCAACATTGCTATCCGCTGAGGATCGAGAGTTTATGGTTGACCTTGTTCGCTTAGAACCCAGCCTGTTCCTTGACGAGATCCGCGAACGAATTTTTGATAATAGCGGGACTCTGGTTGGATTGACGACTTTGCACGAAACCCTGGTACAAAAGCTTTGTATCACCTTGAAAAAGCCAGACACGGTCAACACTCGCAAAAGTTTAAGTGCCAAGTTCCGCTTTATAGCTAAAATGGGTCCCTGCGGAGTTTTTGGTGTTTACGGGTAAGCATCCTGTTTTAAAAACATCATTATGATGTTTTTTTCTAACATGGCAATAAATTTCTTTTTTCTCAGACGAATCTGCAATATGCAGTCGAGATTTACTTCGATCGTTCTCCAGGTCAAAACGCGGCACTCACGCCATACGTTATCAACGTGAATCAAACGCAACCCGATTCAGTCTAGTCCCTGCAATCAGCTACCAAGGCATTATTCCCATGACTATAACAGCTCAAACGGTCAAATCACAGAACTTTGAGCACTTCTTAAAGTATAAGTTGGTATGTATCTCTCACTCTATGTCTCAGTCAATCTGCTGTTATCACATTCTAAATGTATGAATTCTTTGACTTTAGCTTCCTCGCATGAATTGATACCCAGCGGTGAACTCCATCTTGGTAATGGATAATGCTAAGATGCATCGAGGCCCAAGGGTAGCTAGGCTCTGTCAGGAGGCAGGTGTGAAGCTAATTTATCTGCCTCCTTACTGTCCTGAACTCAACCCGATTGAGGTCTGCTTCTCGCAAGTCAAAAGCTACCTCCGCCGAACGCAAGCTTTGGTTAATTCTTTAGATGTACCATGGGTCATCCGGGAATCAACACACAACATTGTCTCGGCCGTGTTATGTCAAGAATTGTATCGCCATGCTGGGTACAACTGCCCATTGCCAGATATATCCATTTAGCCCCAAATTACTGTGATTTCCCCAGATCAAAGCCTCAGTTGCCTCGTTTTGATTTATTCAGCTTTGATATTGCGACTTGAATCTACAACAATGTTTCCATTTTTATCTCTCCTCTAGCCTACGGTCTTAAGCCACATGCCTGTTTTCTAAGATTCCCCGGCACCAACAAATAACATGCTTTCAATCTGGCTGGCCTGCTCTCATCTTCCAAATGACATCTGTTAAAGAAATGATATATATATATACACAAGAAGTGTTGATTTTATGATGGTAAATAAGTAGACTTGTGGAACAGATAGAAAATGAACATCAAAAGGTACCAGCCCCTGCTTGAGTAAAATTTGACTATCTACTCTCAAAGTTATCCTCATCACCTAAATTGTGTCCTGCGAGTCATCTAAAGCTAAGGCTGGGCCTCATCCGGATTGTCATGAAAACGAGCTTGATAGCAAGTGATCTGGCAGCAAGTGTTTCTCAAGGAAAAAATCATATCAACATCAGATTGCATGAGAAATAGGTTCGCTTAGACAAGCAGATATTTGTGATTGTATGACAGGTAGAGGTAGACAGGAATAAGATCGCATTGATGAAACACTAGAGCTAGCTATACAGACATGTTATTGTAACATCTAGAGGTAGAGATTGGCATTCTCTTTTTTTGGAATAGATTTGAGCAATTCATCGGAAAACAACGTTAAGATCAAGTAATCTTAAGAATCAGGTGCCTTTAATCGGTCATGGGCCAACTTGGACTTGTATTTTGCAACATTGCTGCGGAGCTTAGTTATTACTCCTACATTGAACCCAAGTGACTTGAGCTCTTCAGTCGAGAGCGACTTGAACATCTGATAGCTGTCAATATCATTGTGGAGTAGTGTCTTCAATATTCTATCACGCTTGTGAGGTGCAATGGATACAAAATCCAAGTAGTCCCCCAGGCAGTTAGAAGTCTCGCTGTAAACGGAAGATGGTGGGGAGGAGTTCTGAGCATTCTTTTGATTCGAGATCCACTTTGAGAGCTCTAGGAGAGAATTTGCATTCAGACCATCAACCGGGGATGGTTTCGGCTTATGTGGCTTTTTACGGTTACAGAAACTTATTGAGGCCGGAGGTGCTACTAAGCTGACGCCTGGGACACGCATACACTAAAAACAAAATAACTATGGGTTAGCTTTTGAAATCTATGAGAGGGGTATCACAAATAAGCGAAATGACTAACCAAATCTTTTGCCCACTTGTCAACAACACCAGCGGTCAGCAAAATGTATCGATTGGGATTGGCTGGGTCAAGATATACCGGATGGAAGCAGTCGTAGTCTGAGTTCATGACATATGTGGCATAAATCTGATCGCTATGGACATCAAGATCCTCAAAGTCAGGTCCACTCGATGCATCCTGTGGAACAGCAAACTAGTCAGGGGGTGTTAAATAGGAAATGTGGATTATAAACAGGACAACTGACCTCTGTGGAATGGTCAGACGAGGAACCACGAGCCCTTTTACCAGGAGTGAGCGACTTATGAGCTGATTGAGATTCTTTTATTGATGTCGAGCGTCCATGCGTTTGATTGTCCTTGCAAGCAAGTCCTCCTTGCGTGCTTGAGTGGCCTTGTCGCGGGGGTTATCCATGCAAAGGATAACTCCCCCTTTGGATTGTTCCGACTTGATGATTTCATCAATCCATTTGAGGAAAGTGATCTCGTCAACAATCGGATGTGGCGACGACTTTGGATAAGTCTTATTCTTCAGGATATAGCCCATCCAGGCAATTGTGCTTGAGGATCCAGAGGTGCCGTCGGCGATCATTTGACCAATGTAAGCGTAATCTTTGTTGCATGCGGTAGCAACTAGATCAACAAAATCAGCCCAGCTGACCCTGTTGCCAGGTTTGAAAGTGATAGAAAGATCGGATCAAGGACGTAATGGCACCCATGTTGTCAAGTTTTGCTTGGTTTTCTCGCTGAGGTAAATGGTGAAGTTGATTGAACAATCAAAGTCGGATGGAGCCACAGAATTCAAAACCCGATGGCCAGCAGCTGACAAATCCGTGGGTGATTTGGGAAGTCCAGATGAAAAGTTTGGAGGTGCAGTGGATGTGATGTTGGACATACTGTCGTATGCAGGTAAAGCTGGGTCAGGGAACATATCAAATAATGCCATGTTGTTAGAAGGTTTTTGACAAGCGGTAAAGGGTTGAACGGGTTTGAAATGAGCCAGGGGTAATAATTGATGGTCTAAGGAGGCTGGTGGCAGGAAAAATATCAGCAAATCCCACCGATTTTATATTTGGGATGAATAGGAAGAAGGGAAATGGTGTACTGACCTGGTAATAACTTGATCATAATACTCCATGCTGATCTAGAATGATCAGCCATACAAAAGAACAAACAATGGGTGCATTTTGGCGGGATTTGAACAGTCCTTGAAGGATGAAGTCTAACTCAATCAGCTTCATAGTTGATCCCAATGTCCATTGATGTGTGGATGAGCTTGAGTGTGTTTAACGTCGATGGTGGTAGCCGGTAGGAGGGAGGTGTCTTTTGCCAGCTGATAGGAGTAGAGGTTGAGCCAGTGACCTCCGGTCGGAACGGAGATTCAATATTGCCACCGTGTGAAAATGCACTTAGGGGTATATGCACAAACATTGTAAATGCATGTTTTTACTGACATGCACTTATACTCTCACCTGCCTGTCTGGCAAAAACCTTGGGGAAAAAAAATATGTGATGGTGTACTGGACTTTTGATGACAAGTGTCCAAGGTTTTCCGAAAAAACAATATATTTATTTACAATCCCACCACTGAGTTCTCCGCCTCTAGCCATTCAATCGCGCCAGTTGATCCCGTTTTGATAGAAAACTGCTACACCAATCAATCAAGGTATTTTTCCATCCATTGCCTTTTTGATGTCCTTGTGTTATTTATTTATTTTACTTGTCTTTTTTCTTTTGTTTTAGTTACCAACCTGTCCTCGTTTGAACTGTGGATGTGTAGCTGGATCCAAACCTGATACTGTAGAACACCGCACCGCGTCTGGACAAGACATTCATCAAAAAATAAGTTGCAAGATTTTGTGTTAATCATATTCTGAAGGGCAAATTTTTTTTTGATAAAAAAAAGAAAAATAAATAAACAACTAAAAAGAAAAGGAAACAATTTTTATTTTTATTTTTATTTTTATTTCTATTTATTTATTTTATTTATTTATTCATTTTTCTGTTTAAAGGACTTGCAGATATACATTTTAAGAAGAAAGGAAAGGACTCCTTGGGGGGAAGTTTTTTTTTTATTAATTTGTCTTTATGAAATTTGTTAATTTGTATAATTTTTGAAACAGATTTTCCTTTTTTTTATATTATTCTTTATTATTTAATTTAGGGCTGACTAGCAAGTGGTCCTGAAAAGTGAGCTGGATTTGAGAGATATGGCCATGAATAAAAATTTGATTGACTGATTATTATTATTAATATTAATATTTTATTTATTTTTCTAGTTTTTCTTTCTGTCAAGGGGAAAAGTTGGAGTCCTGGTCTAGGAATTACTTTGTGGCTGAATTTGCTGGAAGGTTAGTTTCTGGGTCCTGGAATCTGACATGGGGGTCTGTTTCTGGATTCTGGATCTGTATCCTCCCTGATGGAGCTGGGGTCCTGGCCATATATAGTAAGTCTTCTGTGTCCATGTCCATAATGTTGTCCTTTTCTTTCCTGATCCTCTTGTCTGCCATTTTGGGTTCTTCTGGGTCCTTGTTTCCTCTGGTCCTCTTTCCCAAGCCTGCTTCATAGATTGTGGATTGTTCAGGGGTGATTACTTCTTCTAATTGTCCAAAGGAAGATGATACAATGGGTTGGTCCTTGGGGAAAGCTGATACCACAGATTGAATTGGTCTTCTGGGGTCCCATGGAATCATAATTTTGTCTGGAAGTCTGAAATCTCTACCATCTCTAATTACTGATCCTTTGGTAACATTTTCTTCCAGGGCCCTACATCTGGTGGTACTGTGGGTATTTTCAAAACAGTAGTCACATTTTAAGGTATAGTTCCTGGGGGCTGAATTGAATCCTGGGGCTGGTCCAATTAAGTGAGGAGGGGCTGATCTTCCAGCAGTAAGGGCTGCAAGTTGTTTGGTGATTTCTTCTAATTTCTGATTAGAGGTCCATGGCTTGGTAGTTGAAACAGGGTTCAAGGTATTCATTGGAGGACTTGATTTGGGAATTGTACTGTTTGGATTCTGGGTAGGGTTTTCTGGTTCCATTAGGCTCTTTTCCAAGACTGTAGCTGACTGAACCTCTCTGTGTATGTAGGTGAACAAACCCTGGTTACTGGGAAGAATATGGCCTCAATCTTTGAGTCAAACCATCTTGTTGTCCCTGAGAAGTTCCTTGGTAATGGATATTGCTAGAGTTGGTTTAAGGACCTTGAGAAAAAAAATTATGAAATACTCCAAGCTGGTGTAGCATCCTAGTCTGACCAAGTAGTGGGTAATAGTTTCAAATTTGGTCCTAAAGCATTTGAATTCCTGTAAGGTGCTGATTCCTCCAGTTTATGTAGAAAGATTTACCAAGTTCCTCAAGTCTTCTTCAGTGTACTTGACCAAGGGGAGAGAGGATCCAAACCTAAGAATTAGTTGCTCCTTCAATGTCTCCCAGTCTGAGTCCTCATAGCCAGTCATCTCTTCTACCTCATCCTGGATGTCTGATCCTCTTAGAAAGAAAGTAATCTGTTTGCATAATTCATGGGGAGAGGCACCATCAGCTGATCCAGAAATCTCATACCTCTTTATAAATTTGTCCACAGGCTTGTTAGATCCATCAAAGAAAAGGTTCCTGTTCATGGGTTTGATTTTGACTGCTCTGTTGGAAGGCATAGGATATCTGGGCATCCTAAGTTCCTTATCCAAGAAGTGAGTGGATGGGATTTCTGAATGGTGATGACAAGGTACTGGAGACTGAGGCTGTGGTCCAAGTTGATCTTCTGAAGTGTCTTATGAATGGTTGTTGTCCCTGTATCTTGCAGAATTAGGGATGCTGCCAACATTGATCCTGGAAGTCCTGTCTGGGTTTGGGTTGAAGGTCTGTCCTACATGGGTGTTGATTGGTTGACTGACTGGAGGGTAGATACTGGGGGCTGTGTATAATCCTGGGAAGCCTTTTTGAGACATGATTGGTAAGAGGTAGGTTGATAATTGGAAGTGGTATAGGTATGTGGATGTTGAGTGTATGTATACAGAGTGTATTAAGGTATGGGTAGTGAATGTGGATATGTATAAGTCCTTTAAAGAGTTTATGAAGATATATGTTGACTAATGCATATGTAGTTATTATGTTTTGTAGATGTTGAATTTATGGTGAAGAAGAGAGAAGGCAGAGGTGAGGTAGTGATGAAGCTGATAGTATAGTGTTACTAGGACTAAAGATATCTGAAGCAGTCAGGCCACTGTTGGGACACCACTTGTGGATATAAGAGCTGCCTTCCTGACTAATGCTATGGGGATGAGTGTAACACTAAGAATAAAATAAAAGGTGTGGCTGATTTATATCTATTCTTAGAAGACTAATACTAATGTGCTTGCTTACCACACACACCAGGTGAGAGGAATGGATAAAGGGGGGATGAGGTTTTATAAAGTATATTTAATATAAGTGTAATATGGGGCAAGGGTTGTAGTTCTGGAGTCAAGGTGGGTCAAGCAAGAGAGGGGGAAATCTCCTTATATTGAGTCTTATAATCTGATATTTATATTTATATATTTTATAGGTGTGATGGTTACTCTACTATATATGTATACTAGTTTGTGGGATCTGTAATGCTGGTATGTTTAGGGGGTAATCTAGTAAGCCTGGGGAGTCCATAAGGGAACAAGAGGGAGGAACAGGTGTCCTTATATATCTGAGACAGAAGAGTAGCCATCAGGCTGGAGGAAGGAAACAACAAGGCTATGACATGTAGCTGGTGGGAAAAGGAAAAACATGACAGATGAGTGTGGGAAAGTGGTGGGAAAGTGGTGGGAAAGTGACTTATATGAAATAGTCATGATAGTTACAGATGAGTAGTGGGAAGGTAGAGTTTATGTACAGTAGATATGATGTAAGATGTTACTGAATAAAGCCTAGTCATGTGCAGTGTATGTTATGTAGTGTCTATGTATTTTATATAATATGTATTATGTACCTTGGTTGTGTAATATATCTACTTATAATATGTACTTATTCTATTCTATAACTTGCTTTACACTGTAACTTGCTGGATTATTCTTGGGTTTCCTGTAACTCTTGAACCATGAGGAATTTGGGGGTGGTTGTAGCGAGTGACTAGGGTTAAGATGGGGTGTAGAATCTGATTATGCAATAATAATGATGAATATGTGTAAGGTTTGGAATAATATATATATATATATATATATATATATATATATATATATATATATATATATGTAAGGATTTGAGTTTTATAAGTGATAAGTAATCTTTATAATATAGTAATGAAGTGGAATGGATCACCACAGCGGAGAGTGTAAATTGTAGTAACTAATTTTTATCAGATGGGGGGAACTGGTCTGATGATCTCCTGTGATGAGATGAGATCAGGAAAGAGGAAGGGAGAGCCCCTCCTTGTATAGTAAAATGTGAGGCATTTATGCTGGTGTTCTACTTACATGAGGGTTTTTAGCTGGTGTGCTTTTACAAATGAGGCCTTTTAGCTGGAATGCTGTGCAGAATACAGCTGCATACAGGTTGGCAGTGTAGTAATGAGAAATTTTAGCTAGTGATCTAGTTACAAGTGTGGCTCACACAGCCTTCTGATTGCCATGTATTTATCTCAAGTGACCTGCACAGCTTTGTGTATTTCTGTGTAGTCTGCTTGAGTGGCTTTCACTGCCCAAATGGTTACTATTCAGCAGGCTGTATGTGGCTTGAGGTTTCTACACAGCCTCATTTATACAGAAATGCATGTGTAATTTAGATATATACCCTTTATACAGTACACATACTGTAAGTGTATGTAAAATGGAATGACTGTGGTGAAAAAGATAGTGGGGGGTTGATAAATGCACGCCCCCCCGGGCACGCCCACGCCGAACGCACGCCAATAAAAAAAAAGGCGTGCTGCCCGCACGCCTTTTTTTTATCGGCGTGCGGTCGCACGCCCTGTTCAGAAAAGGGTGTGCGAACCGCACGCCCTTTTTATGTGTATAGGCAGGGGCGTGCCCCCTGCCTGTACACATAAAAAGGGCGTGCGACCAACACGCCCTTTCTATGTATATAGGCAGGGGGCACGCCCCTGCCTATACACATGCTGATGTCATGCGTACACAACAATGTACGCATGACATCAGCTCCGGTCGAGGAGGCTGTACAACCTCCTCGACCGGAGGGGGCATCCCTCCGGCCGAGGAGGTTGTATGACCTCCTCGACCGGAGGGAATCCCCCTCCGGTCGAGGAGGTCATACAACCTCCTTGACCGGAGGGGTTGAGGAGGTCATGCAACCTCCTCGGCCGGAGGGATGCCCCCTCCGGTTGAGGAGGTTGTATAACCTCCTCGGCCGGAGGGATCCCTCCCGGTTGAGGAGGTCATACAACCTCCTCGACCGGAGGGGGCATCCCTCCGGCCAAGGAGGTTGTATGACCTCCTTGACCGGAGGGATCCCTCCCGGTCGAGGAGGTCATACAACCTCCTCGACCGGAGGGGGCATCCCTCCGGCCAAGGAGGTTGTATGACCTCCTCGACCGGGAGGGATCCCTCCGGTCAAGGAGGTCATACAACCTCCTTGGCCGGAGGGATGCCCCCTCCGGTCGAGGAGGTTGTATGACCTCCTCGACCGGAGGGAATCCCCCTCCGGTCGAGGAGGTTATACAACCTGCTCGACCGGAGGGAATCCCCCTCCGGCCGAGGAGGTTGTATGACCTCCTCGACCGGGAGGGATCCCTCCGGTCGAGGAGGCTGTATAACCTCCTCGACCGGAGGGGGATTCCCTCCGGTCGAGGAGGTTGTATAACCTCCTCGACCGGGGGGATCCCTCCGGACGAGGGGCTTGCAGTCCTCCCCGGCAGGGCGTGCGGCTGCACGCCCTCCTTGGGGGTGTCGCACGCCTGTAGATGGGCGTGCGAACTGCACGCCCATCTACAGGCGTGCCCACGCCCAAGGATGGGCGTGCAGGACGCACGCCGATAAAAAAAAGGCGTGCGGGTTGCACGCCTTTTTTTTTAAGGGCGTGCGTGGGCGTGGGCGTGCCCGGGGGGGCGTGCATTTATCAACCCCCAGATAGTGGGGTATTGTAAAATACATATGTAAACAAAAAAACTTTAAATTTTCCCTCCAGAACAGAAATGTCTACCACACCGGCCTTTAAGGCTGCCAACATGCCCCATGGCTACAATCAAGACCCATACAACACCAAGCTCAATTGAAATATCACCACTATACTCAAGGGCAAGAAGAACCTATTTGCCAACCTCCTCCGGGTTGGCTTTGTTGGTGATACCTTGGCAACGCCCCCGCCCAAGTTGGAAAAGCTGGTTGTGGATACTTGCAGTGCAAGGGACTTGGCATTTAAGGACCTGAACCCCAGTCAAATCCAAGCAGAAACATGTATCACTCAAGCACGCCAAGGGTGACTGGCCTACCTTAGGGGGATTATAAATGTGAACCGGCTCAAACAGTTTGCTAACCCCACCGCCAAGGTCCCTGGTTCCTGGGAGGATATGGATAACAACTTGGAGGTGTGTCGTCACCACTCTAGGGTTCATAACACAGTGTCTGGCCATCTTCTTCTTGAGCAAAAATCTCACCTCTGGGACAGCACCTCTACTGTCAACAAACTGGACTCTATTCCACAAATAGTGGCGTGTACAGTAAGGAATAAAAGTCTTACACTTTAAAAAAGTGTAATAAAAATAACAATAAGCAAAATTACTTTGGTGGTTTTAATAAAAACACCAAGTATGTAAAAAACAGGTTACTACCCTGCTGCCAGACTTCTGTTATGGGAATAAATATCCTCAGAAGGGCTAACCAGACTTTAACACGTTTCTTCCAATTAAATTAAGAAGTATTAATTTAATTGGGGGGATTTGAAGAACTCTAACTATTAAAGATAGTTATAAGTACAAAAAGGCCAGTCCTCCTGACTTACAGGAGAAGGTGTACGCCTTTGTAGCTTATAATAAGTTATCTAGTAATGGTTAAAGTTGATGGGAGGAGGATGTCTTCAATTTGGTGAAGAAACCTCCTCCTTAAATAATAAATATTTTGTATTCATCCCGCTGTAATTTATTTGACAGTGGGGATTGGGGCTATGTTGACAGGTGAATCTGATCAGCCTTTTTGTGGTAAGAAGTGAAACATGGTGTCATTTTTAATTAAAATGATGCCATATTTATTTCACATTAATTAATTTAATTTAATGTTTATTTTTCTTAATTAAACTAAATAATTATTAATCACATGTACATGTAACTTCCTTTGGGGTTAGTGCTTGGAAAAGTGCTTGCTCTGGAGAGTTAAACAGGTGGGAATTAATTTATAAATCATTATTGCATAATTATTATACTTTACATAAAGATTTACCTTTATTTATGTGTAATTTTATACTATAAATTACTATGGGTTAATCTTGGATCTTCCAGGATTTTCAAGAAGAAAACTATGCCAATAAATGGTTCTCTATCCATTTATTGCATGTTTGAAAATTAATTTTCCAAAGATTGTCAGTAATTAAATTATAACTTAATTTTGGTAAAAAATAGATACAATTTTAAATAAATGTTTTTATTGAATCTGGTCATGAGTGTGGCTTGAACTCAGGTCCTTAGGTTTATAACAGTCCTTACTAAGCCAGTCCTCAACTGTTAGACTATTATACAATTTGATAAAATGTTAGGGCATTGATATTTGCACGCCCATCGGCGCACGCCCACGCCGAACGCACGCCGATAAAAAGAAAGGCGTGTTCCCCGCACGCCTTTTTTTTATCGGCGTGCGGGCTGCACGCCCATCCTTGGGCGTGGGCACGCCTGTAGATGAGCGTGCCTGCTGCACGCCCATCTACAGGCGTGCGACACTGCAGGCGTGCAGTCGCACGCCCCCTTCAGAAAAAGGCGTGCGGCTCGCCCGCCCCGTCAGAAAAGGGTGTGTGGGTCGCACGCCCTTTTTATGTGTATAGGCAGGGGCGTGCCCCCTGCCTATACACATAAAAAGGGCGTGCGACCCACACGCCCTTTTTATGTGTATAGGCAGGGGGCACGCCCCTGCCTATACACATAGATCGGCGGACCGCCGACCTATGTATATAGGAAGGGCGTGCCCCTTCCTATATACATAGAATCGGCGTGCCGACTGCACGCCGATTCTATGTATATAGGAAGGGGCACGCCCCTTTCTATATACATGCTGATGTCATGCGTACAAAACATTGTACGCATGACATCAGCATGCCCCCACCCGCCCCCTCCCCCCATCCTTTGCCGATCGGCCCTCCCCCCCCCTCCTGAAATCCCTCCCCAACCACCACCTCACCGACCCCACCACCCACCCTCCAGACCACCTACCCGTTCCGACCCACCACCCACCCAACCCAGCCTCGCCGACCGCCGACTCAAGCCGCCGGAACGACCCAGCCGCCCGACAACCTCAAGCCAGCCGCCCGACCACCTCAAGCCAGCTGCCAGGACATCGACCAGTAAGTCGATGTCCCCCCGTTTCCCCCGTTCCCCCCAATCCTCCGCGCCCCCCCGTCCCCCCTGCCCCTCACCCAAAACCCCGCCCGCTCCTGGGCCAGCTGGGCCTGGCCCAGAGGGGCCAGATGGGCCAGCTGGGCCTGGCCCAGAGGGGCCAGATGGGCCAGCTGGGCCTGGCCCAGAGGGGCCAGATGGGCCACCTGGGCCTGGCCCAGAGGGGCCAGATGGGCCACCTGGGCCTGGCCCAGAGGGGCCAGATGGGCCACCTGGGCCTGGCCCAGAGGGGCCAGATGGGCCACCTGGGCCTGGCCCAGAGGGGCCAGATGGGCCACCTGGACCTGGCCAAAAGGGGCCAGATGGGCCAGCCAAAAGGGGCCAGATGGGCCACCTGGGCCTGGCCAAAAGGGGCCAACTAGAACCAGTGGCCCCTATGGACACATTCAAGGTGTGAATGTGCCACTAGGCCCCCTTGCAAGCCCCCCTTGCACCCAAGGCCCAGGAAAAATGTGCAAGGGACACATCTTGGCCTAAAGGGCCCCGGGAAATGCCCACAGATGCATATCAGGCCCCAAGTCCCCCGTCTAAGCCCCCTACACACCCAAAGTGCCCCCCCAAACCCCCCGCAAGGGCTGATATTCCCCTTTCTCATATTCTCACTGCAAAAGGTACTTAATTCCAGGAGCAGCAGCTGACATCTGTTTTACTTTGCAATCCAACCAACAGCAACACCGTTTTCTCCTCCTCCATCAAGCTTTAGACGTATTTCCACGCAACAACAATGTCTGGTAGTCATGAACAATCACGTAAGTTCTGTTTCCTCATAAGATGTATGACAATAAACCTCCTGCTTACCACTTTCCACCCCAAAACACTGCAAATCAGGTTTGGACTTCTGGCAAAAATGCACTGAGCTTGCTCAGCATCCCGCATGCAGTCCCGAGGAATACAAGTATCTGGAAGTTCTTGCCAACAAAATAAAAGCCGAATACGAGCAGTCAGACGATGAGGGTCATGAGTCCTCAACTTGCCCAGCTCCAACAAACACGTTTGACCCCCCAGCTAGCCAAACCATCCTACATTCCACTCCTAACGTCAACCAACCACCTCCTAACCTCAACCGATTCATTCCTTGGTTTCCTGATCTTCCCAAAGACCTCCCACCACCTCAAACAACCGCTCCACAACTGTCAGATTTTCTCTCAGCAAACAATGCGGCACCAACACTTCATCGCACACCAGAACCCACTCGAATTAACAACATACCAGCTCAATGGGACAACGAACCCGCTCCATTTGACAACGGCTTGCCCAACGTTATGAACCCGGCATATGGCCCCATCTACCCAATAAGAACACCCAGGCGCAACAGCAAAGGCGAAAGCACCTTTCTCACCACCTCTAATGAGGCTTTCCTTGATGGTATAACTACCGCCATGGAATCCCAAAATGCCAAACGAGCCTTGCATAACTTATCACAAAACCGTGATGACAATATAAACGACCCGGATGCCGAGGGGGAAACCAACCCTGAAGAATTGGGAATCAACCCTCCAGCCTCACAAGACTCTTTGCCGTACAACCATCGTGCAGCCCCACACCCACATTCCACTATTGTTGAAAGTCACCCACGCCGGGCTCGCTACCGCTATCCAACTGCAATATTTGTTGATCCTACATCCAATGATCCTACATCCAAAAAATCCCGGCATCACACCCCAAGTCCAGACAATCCTCCCTCATGTGGTGGAAGCCCAGTCCCTCAACAGGGCTCCTCTACCTCTCATCAACAGATTGTGCGTATCGACCCAAGGGAAACCGGCCCAAACTTCCCAAGCCACCTATTCACTCCTCACCCAACTGTCCTAACGGCCGAACACTTGAAAGGCATGAAGTTCTCCCGCACCGCAACCACTAGTGCAGTGCACAGTTCCAGTTCATTGCCCAGCTCCAGTTCAAACCCCAGCAAGAGGCCAACAGGCCCTCCTCGCCCTGCAAGGTCCACACGGGATGCATGTGAGTCATCCCCCTCTCCTCTAAACATTAAACACTTCTCAAACTCATGTCTGTCTGTCTGTTGCAGCTGTGGAACTATTTTTACCAGGCCCACTGCTTCCAAGATCAGTGGTAGAAAACTTGAACAACGATTTGGCGCGTGGCATTGCATGGTCCCTCACATCAGCTGAGAAGATGATAAAGAACATTGCCTATGTCCTCAATCACCTCCCCCATATGCTCTCTCGTCATGGCCCAATGGACCACAATTTCAAGGAAAGAGTGTGGCGGGACGTTACAATAACTCTGGCTGCTTGCAAATCAGGTAATTCTCCTAGTTACTATCTATTTATTTAAAAATGACACTGACCAATTTTTGTGGTGCGGTTAAGAAAAAATCCTCCACCCTGCTACTTCAATGTCTCTGATCACTCATGACATGATCAACATGGATCAGATTGAAGTTGTCCGGGCCAACAAAAGCAAGACGATAACCAACCAAACTCAGGTACACACACTGGCCTCAAACATGGCATCATTCATCTCTCCTCCTGACACGGCATACCTCCGACTCAAATCTGCTTTACATCAATGCTGGGCTTTTCGTCATCTCGAACAGCAGGGCGCCCAATGGGAACCCCTTCCACTAGATACAACAAAGGTCCACTCTGCTCACTGGGGCTTCCAACGAACCTACGAGAACCTGGGGACATTCGATGCCAATTCACCAAACCTTGGCGGCCTCATGCTTGTGTCACAGCACCTGGTGGGGGCAATGTCAGCTCTGGCGTATATCTGCAGCTTATCCGACTTTACCCGGCCACGTCCAAAGCATACAAGGACGGATGAGTGCTCCACAAGGAATACACCCTCTCAGATCCAGATGCTAGCTGGTCTGCTCGTTTTTGGTCCAACATCAGTCTTCACATTCAACAGACAGACTGCCAGCAATGCCAACGCTTCAGCCTTGCTAGAATTTGGGGCCAAAGTCCTTAAACAAAAGGTGGATGGTGGTATTACTCTCCCAATGCCCCACCAAACTTTAGACAATCTTCGTATATATTTTCTGGACTTCTTGTGTGCTATGGGCTTCAATAAGATTGGTGAGAATGGACTCCCCCAAGTGGATTGGGAAAGAACCTACAAAGAATTTCACCACTACTTTGCTACTCACCACCTACTCCACATTTTTTCTCAAGATATAGAAATAGCTTTGTCCAACTATCACTTCTGACTTGTATGGTATTTAAATCCTATCCTGTGTCTCCAGCTCTACATGTTGCATGTTCTATTGATCACTTCCATCCAAATGATACATTATTTGCCTTTTGGTTTATCTATTTCCTACATTATAGGTGTCAGTCTTGGTGTGCAACTAAAACTTATTATTATACATATGATATGATACTAATAACTGAAAATTGAATTAATGATCAGTTAAAAGTATGATTACCTAACTTTATGCTTACATACTCATATACATATGCTTACCCCCAATTTCCAGTCACGGAAATGAGGTGTTGTGTAAATTAGGGGAGATAGTATAAATACAATGTGTTGTACTCAAACCCTGTGCACTGCAGTCCGCATACCTTGAAGTTCAACCCGTGTGACTGAAAGCCCGCGCCAAAGTTGGAATATAAGCCCCCGCGCAAGCATCAGGCCCCTTACAGGCTCTCAGCTTGGCACGCGGACTGCAAAGTCATCCAAGGTACACCCAAAGTAACAAAAACACGCCCAATTAACTTCATTACATAAGTTACACATGTAATGAAGATTAATGGCGACTAAATAAATGATTATACCAGATTGTATTATTATTTAGACATATAAATAAAATTATATTGACTGAACAAACAGTACAAATAAAACTGCGGCTTATTATAAAATACAAATAAGCCACTAGTCCATCCAGCTCCACCATCCACCCATCAAAGCGGCCAAAACTGTCCAGTTTCACCCTGAATATGGCCAAGATCCCTCAAGGTTTATTACTAGTAAGTAATAACCCTTTTCTTGGAGATATTCCCCACTTACCTTTCCTGGTATTAAGCCACCCCTGTGTCAACAGGCCCCAGTGTTCCAGGCACTTAAATCCTCTGCAATTTATTTGCAAGCACCTGAGAGAGATTTAAACCACCCCTGATTTATCAGGCCCCTATTATATTAAATTTATTTAATATAATTATTACCTTATTTTTCCTATTTTTCCTCTAAAGTTTACGTCACAATTCCCCCGTTTTATTTGGGAATTATAACCTTAAAACCTTACCCAGAGTAATATCACTCTTTCCTTGTATCCTTGCACCACTTGTAGCTAGAAAGACTTGTTGTTGGCATCAAGGAGGCTGACAATATTCAGGAGTAATGTTGACAGCCATTACTCTACTTTGATTTATGGAAACAAATTTAATATAGTAATTACAAATCAGAGGAGGGGTGTTACATTGGCTTGCAAGTTTTGGAGTAAAGAAGTGTGGCTGGTTCAATGATGCTCAACCAACCAGCAGCTTGGCTCTTTGGAAATGATCTAGGTATGGACGGTGGAGGGAAAGGTACTAGGCCACGCTTGACTATAACATGTATCCAGTGATTCCCGTTAATTAGTGCAAGGTAGATTGGGCTTGCTGGTTTGGGGTCGGGTGCAACAGTTGAAGGGAGAAACGTCATGCAGCCAGCTGCTCGGTCGTTTGTGAGGAACACCACTGGCCTATTGTATGCATTAGCCAGAATAGGACCACCATCAAGCCTGCCCATCCACTTGGAAGTGGGCACTGGTCCCTTGGGATTCTCCACGCAAATGCTGTCGTAGGTCTTCTCGAACATATCTGGTCCACCTAGCTTCCTCGTCCAAAGTGCCCTGTTGATCTCCAGCTCGTGTAACATGTCCAATCGCACTTGATACCACCCATTGTCTCTAGCATACGGGCCCTCGGGTTTTTCAGCAGCCAATGCATGTGCCACACAAGAATACCCACAGTTGCCATCGCCTTTTGGGTTATAACTTGATTGGACATACTTAATGACCCAAGGAGGTAACTCCTCAACCTGGGGGAGATGAGGGCAAATTCAGCATGAGCACAAGAGAGTGAGTAAATTGCTTTGCTCTCATCAGTAATCATAATGAATTCACATTATGTTCACTTACTGATTTATCAGACATAACCTCTTTAGAGGCTTGAGCCAGTGTCCCTAAGGTGGGACCACTTTTTACAACCATACTTTCATCCTGAATTCAACCAGAAAAGCCAATCAGTTATAATGTTGACTCATTGAATGGGCTCATCCTAACCCTTGAATTTACCTCCAAAGTCGGTGGCCTGGGGGGGTCATTGGCCTGATAATCACCTTCCGTATGGGACATAGGAATAGCATCCTGATTTGCAAAAATACAACAGAACAATTAGGCCAATCACTATTAGGAGAATCTTGTTGGTTTGATTAAAGGGGCTTACCAGGGAAGTTGACATTGAAGTCCCGGCAAGAGGAATATCAATCGGATTGTCCTCTGCAAATTCACATGCATCTCCTTCAGACCCAAAGGGATCTCCATCACTGCCATCAGATTGATCAATGGATGAGTCTGGTACTCCACTAGATGACCCAGAATGACTGCCTTCTGCGGAGCTCCCTTTTGCCAAAGACATCTGACTCATTGCAGATGATACTGAGGGCTTTTCTTCCATACGGCGTTGGGACTTGGGCCGGTCGGAAGTGGGGGGACTTGCTTTCCGCTTATGTGACGTGCGGCCTGGTTGGTAGTCTTTGTTGGCTGCATACGTAGATGGTAGCTGAGACTTTGGAGGTCGGCCTCGTCGCTTGGCCACACACGGTGGGCTCTCATTGTCTTCTTCAGAAGATGTTGCGGGATCAGGAGCCTTTCTTCGTCGGCCTCGGGGTTTTGGGGCGGTCAGTCTGGCCAAGGTGGGCAGCTCATCAGGGTCTTCCATTGATGAAGAGCTATCTTGTTGCAACTTGTCCGTCCTTCTCCGGCCCGCGCGATTCTGACTGGTCCTTGCGCGCTGTTTCCCTTTGGCTGTCTGTGCCTTTTCAATCTGAGACTCCACGATTTCTGCCTGAGTAGGATCTCGGGTTTGCACACGGCCGCTTCCATTCTTCTTCTTCCAAGGTTGATTTGGTTTGGATTTTTGCCTGATGGGGTCTGGCTCAATCAGTGGGACCACATGTGTGTTTGCAACAACTCGACGTAAATTCTTCATCAGTGCCGGCAAAGCTGAGGAGGGGTGAGATTCCAAGATCTCCTGCTTTAGCGCCTCAAAATCATCGTCAAAGTTATACGGCTCCTCATCAAGGTTCTGTAATTTAAGCAAGGTCAAACAGGATTAGCCAATGGGTTATGGAGGAGGGGGAAGATTTATACACTGACTGGTCCGTCTGGGTTGTAACACAATTGCCACTGGGGATGAAAGTCCTCTGGTTCCACATCACCCTTCTCTTCAAGCAACTTTTCAATCAAGTGTGCACATGGGACCCCCATTCCCGCGTTAAAGTTCCCCGTACACTGCCTGACCGGATCATCATGTTTGGCCTTCTTCATTTTCAAGTACTTATTGTACTCTCCAATGGCCAATTTGAGCGCATGGGTGGAGATCTTGGTGTGAAGCGGCTTGAAAACGTTTGGGAGTCCGGATAGCCCTTTGATCCTTTCATGGCCAATGGTGACCTGTGCTTCGTCCAGTTGCCGGTCCACAGCTGATGAAATGGTCAGGAAGAGCGTAGCAAAGTCGATCTTGCCAGATGTCACGTATGTTTTGAGCCAGCTATGAGCTGATTCACCTCTAGATGACGTCAGATTCCCCAAGTGCGGGGTTTTCCCAGCCCATGCAGCCATGAATTGTTTGCGACAGGGCAGAACATGGTTCTGAAGGTATTCCAGAACATTTGCTCGTTCCCTGAGGTCTACCTGAAGCTTTCCCCAAGCTGTGTCGAATGAGGGTTCGTCCGGTGCGTATGTAACCTCGTGCCATAGCTTCATGAAATTTGTCCATTCGTCTGCAAATCGGATGCAAAAGCCTGTTTGCAGTTGGTGACAATGTTCCGATCAATGTGCCAGGCGCATAGGTTGGAGGTTGCATTTGGGAAGTGCTCCGCAATTGCATTTCGGAGAGCCACCTCTTTGTCCGTCACAAAGACCTTTGGAGAGCTCTCTGGTTCCCATACCGACCTGCAAGAATTGATAGGTGTATGTAAAATTACCATCAGATTATCAATCTCATACTAAAAAAGACAATCACCACACTCACTTCAACTTATTCAGAGCCCAAGAGTATGCCGCATTTTTCTCATTCCTCATGAGACAAAATCCAATTGAGAACGAGCTGTTCGTGCAGGTCTGGCCAACAACATGCAGTAAGGGGTACTTGCAGAGGTTGGTCTTGTAGGTGCAGTCAATATTAACCACATGATGGAACTTGCGAGCAAGTAACATTGATCCAGGGTGCGCAAACCATAGGTAGAGGAGCTTTCCGTCATCATCGTAAACTTCATCGTGAACCCAGTTGGAGCCTTTGAGGCATCGTAGAAGATGGTTGATGGGGGTGTCGCCGGCCCTCCGCTGTATCTTCTGCGCTGCTTTTGTGTTGTAAATTGTCCTGTTTGTGACAAAGCGTCCCTCAGTCGTACTCAGCTGCCGGGCAATTGCCTGTGGTTGCAAACCAAGAGAGGCCAGTCGAGCCACCTCTGCTTGGCCCTCTGCCCCAAGTGTCTTGTGGATGGCCTCGTACTTGTGCTGGATGACATTGTGGTTGTGAGGGACAGTCTTGCTGCGGAGATCCCAATAGTCGTTTTCACGGTTCTTGGCACATGAACAGTGGCCCGAAATCTTGAAGGCGCATCCAACTCGCTTATTACGTGATTCACGAGCCCGACAGGAGTCCACGGTGGTAGTGTCTTCTCCAGCCAGTGAGCAGGCAAGGTAAATGTTCTTCCCCGCCTTGGATTTTGAGACTGCCAGCCGATAACCATGCTCGGTGGCCCATGTGGACACAAATTTCTTCAGATCGTCAACACAGGTGAACAGGTATTCAGGTGGAGGGTCCATTGGCTCTACGAAATTAATTCCCATGAGCATCCATTGGAAACAGTATGATAAATCAATGAGGCACTGACCTCCCACAGAGTAGTCAAACAATCTGACATCCTCACTGGTCAGTAGGGCTTTGGGCAAAGCATTTCCATCCGGGAGATTTGGGGCCATCAACAAGTCATTGGTGTGGTGCGCAGATGCACTGGGATCTGTACAATAAAACATTGGTAAGAACACCGCAAAGGACTTTTCTGAGTGAAATCTACAATCACCTTGGGGATTTTCCTCAGTCATTGGAGAGGGAACAGACATTTCCAGGGGGATTGGGGAGGGAACAGACATTTCCTGGGCGGTTCTTGCAGGAGCCAGGACTGCAGACGGTACCACAGATGTTGTAGAGTTGGAACCACCTGATTCATCAATAAATAGTCAGCTCCCAATAAAGCAACTTTACCAGAGAAACTAAGACCCACCTTGAGCTTGATCCTCATTGGTTTGGGTGGGAAAAGAGGGAGCAGGCAGGTCATTTGCAGAAGGCAGGAAATCAGGGGGAAAAGCTGATGATTTACAGTTTGTCAGCTCTCAATAAATATACATTACAAGAGAAAGTTAGACCTACCTTGAGCAGTATTGTCAGTCATTTGAGGGAAAACCAAGGAAGCCAGTGGATCAATTGATGTAGGTAGTTGCGCGGATGGGGCAGGCGGACTTAAAGAGTCAAGCAGAGAATTGATTTCGACAGCGGATTGGTTGGTGTTGTTGTCCCAGTAGTATGTGGGCTGGTTGACGGACGGGTTGCTGGGTATTGATGCAGACAGGTTGCTGGGTATTGATGGCGGGTGTTGGATTGGTTGGGGGGCATTCCAGTTGTTGGAGTACATTTCCTGCTGTAATGTATAGGAGGTTGGTTGATTGGGTTGGTGGGTGGGAGGAATGTTGGACGTCTGGTGCAGGGGGATTGCTGGATTGGTGTAGTTTGGAAAGTTTGGATTGAGTTGGCCGGTGACTGGAATGTGAGGAAAGGCTGTACTATTGTTATAGGAGGCCGTTTGGGATGATTGGTGGGGGGGAAGGTTGTTGTATGGGTTGAAAGATGGTATTTGGTGGCCCATATGGGGTGCAGGTTGCCCGTGATTTGTAATTGGAAAGGCCATTGAGTTTGACGGGTATGCAGGGTGGCCATGGTTGGTGAAGCTGGGGTGTTGGTTTGTGGGATTATGTGTGATTGGGGGTATTGAGGATGCGGCAGCATTGTGTAGGTAATTGGGGAAGCTGGGGAATTGATCAGACGTTTGAGGAGGGATGGTGGAGTTGGATGGGGCATGGAACCAAGGGGGTTGCCCAAATGGGACTGGTGGTTGCGGCTGATGGAGGCAGGAGGAAGGACTGTGTGAGCCAGTTATTTAAGTAGAAGCATTGGGAAGTGTTTACATACTACATGTTGTGCCAAGTGAGACTGGGTGACATTAGGCTGACCACTGGCATGCATTATTGCATTAGGGTATTGGGGGTGCGGCTGATTGTGGACGCCATATGGGTTGGGAGATACGTGGTAGTAGGAGGAGTTTTGGCCTGGCTGAGACATTTTCTGCTGTAAATAACGGCCAAAGTGAGTAATTTTGGATGATATCTACTTTGATAGACATGCACTTACACTGCTGGAGGGTAATAAAAGTTGATGCGAAGAATACTTGCTGATATCTGTGCGTTCAGAGGAACAAGAAGAAATAATCAGCTGGCATGAAAATAATAATAATGAAGATGTGGAGAGATTGATTGGATCTGAGTGGAAGAACATCAAGTGCTGGTGTGCCCGTCCGGGGCTTGGACAAGGGGAATGGGGCCCTTGGATACCTATGTGGAGATATAAAGGGGACCTTTGGCCTAACATGTCAAACTTGGGCGGCTGGGAAGGGCACAGTTGGCTCCTTTTGGACAGTCATACAGTTGGCTCCTTTTGGCCAGTCATAGTGGGCCCTGTTGGCCCCTTTACTAGGCCCTTTGGGGCTTGTCCCACTGTCAATACAGGGCCTAATGGGCCCTGATGAAATTCTTAGTTTTTGTTATGATCATTATCTTTTTTTTTTGTTTTTTTTTTTTTTTTTTTTCTTGTTTTTTTCTTGTTTTATTTTATTTTATTTTTATTTTATTTTTATTTTACTTTTATTTTATTTTTATTTTGTTTTTATTTTATTTTTATTTTTATTTTATTTTATTTTTTCTCATTTTTTATTTGATCTTACGGGGGCACGGGGGGCACGGGGGGCACGGGGGGCACGGGGGGGCACGGGGGAACAATAGGAAAAATACCCACTTAGGGGTTCGTCCGGTTGTTCCGTGTCGGGTTGGTTGGCTGGCTCGCTTGGATCGGGTCGGGTCGGCTCGGCTCGTCTGGGGGGTTGGTGTGGAGGGCTGGCTGTGAGGAGGGAGGAGGGAGTGATCGTTTGATCGATTGAGCGAGGTGGTGGTTGCGGTTGAAATCCGCTGGGGGGGAGGGGGGGAGGGGGCAGGTGGGGGCATGCTGATGTCATGCGTACAATGTTTTGTACGCATGACATCAGCATGTATATAGAAAGGGGCGTGCCCCTTCCTATATACATAGAATCGGCGTGCAGTCGGCACGCCGATTCTATGTATATAGGAAGGGGCACGCCCTTCCTATATACATAGGTCGGCGGTCCGCCGATCTATGTGTATAGGCAGGGGCGTGCCCCCTGCCTATACACATAAAAAGGGCGTGTGGGTCGCACGCCCTTTTTATGTGTATAGGCAGGGGGCACGCCCCTGCCTATACACATAAAAAGGGCGTGCGACCCACACGCCCTTTTCTGACGGGGCGGGCGAGCCGCACGCCTTTTTCTGAAGGGGGCGTGCGACTGCACGCCTGCAGTGTCGCACGCCTGTAGATGGGCGTGCAGCAGGCACGCTCATCTACAGGCGTGCCCACGCCCGAGGATGGGCGTGCAGCCCGCACGCCAATTAAAAAAAAGGCGTGCGGGGCACACGCCTTGTTTTTTATCGGCGTGCGTTCGGCGTGGGCGTGCGCCGATGGGCGTGCAAATATCAATGCCCAAAATGTTAAGGTCTAATTTCCATTTTTTTAAGACTGTTAATGTAAATAAAAGATAATAATAAAAATAAAGAATAATTATAATTATTCAAGCTTGCAGTTTCAAGTATTACATGTTACATACTACATGTAATATCTTGGTGGCTGACATCTACTGTCAACAACTGGACCAAGGAGGAGCAACATATTGAGGCACTTAGTCGTGCAGATTCTCGGACACGTGACTGTGTATCAAACCTAGTTGATGATAGATCTTAAAACTAAATGTGATGTATATAGTTCACTATTATTTCACTTATTTTGTTCTCTATTCATCTCAGTTTGTTCTTCATCAATCATCAACTCACATCAACTCATCACTCAACTCTGTCCGCAGGTATGCCTCTATCATTTCTCTCATAGCATTGTATGATTCATTTTCTCACTCAGATATTGTCTCCATCAGGTGTGCCTCCCCCTGTGCCTAGTCTCTCTGTTTGCGTAGCTCACAGCGTCTTTGCTGTCTATTCAGGTTAGTATTGCCGTTGTGTTTAGTTATGATTCATCTCAGTTTGTTCTTCATCAATCATCAACTCACATCAACTCATCACTTGACTCTGTCCGCAGGTGTGCCTCCACCTGTGCCTAGTCTCTCTGTTTGCGTAGCTCACAGCGTCTTTGCTGTCTATTCAGGTGTGCCTCCACCTGTGCCTAGTCTCTCTGTTTGCGTAGCTCATAGCATCTTTGCTGTCTATTCAGTTCGTTGTCCATTACAGCAGCTCCTCAGTGACAAGGCTGTGGCCGGGCAGGTTGTTGGAATGTTGTCAGTGTAACACTGTTGTGACACTTACAACTGAATCACAAAGGATCCCGATTCCTCTCTCCATCCAGTCCTCACTTCTCACTCACCATCAAAGTCACTCAAATCATCAAGTCACACATCAGCAAGATCAAGATTCCCCATCTCCTTCAACATTCAACTCCAAGAAGCTTTAACTCTGGATAGCCTTGGTAGCTTCCAACTTGGTGAGAAATGCAACCATCATGCATTTCAACTTCAATCATTCATCATCATCAAACTCGCTAATCCTCTCTTCTTTTATTCTTAGTCACTCAGTCTGATCTTGACCACTACTTGTTAAAACAATAAATTAGCTATCACCTATAATCTTTAGGGTTTGTTGTCATTTCCATTCTTTCTCATTTAAAATCAATAACTGATCTTATCCTCAAATCTCAGTCCATTAGTCTCTTACTATTCAGTCCATCTTATCAATCAATTATCTTAGTTAAAAAAAACCCATTGAGGGTTGGTTCTCTTTTATTCATTTCATTTCCCATCATTATACCTTTCTAATCTTTTGTTATAGTTTCTGGTTCTTATCGTTGAGCAATAAAACAAATAAACAGGCACAGCTTCATTACAATTAACAGTCAAAGTACGCTACCAAACAACGACAATCAAGTGCTCTGAATTTTTCAAAGGACCAGAATACCTCCAAAAAACAATGGACGCTATTAACGCTTCTGTTCTCAAAACTGTCATCAAAGGAATACCCTTACTCACTATGGACAACTATACTCATTGGAGACAACAAGTATACAACTTCCTAGATGTTGTAAAATTGAAAGATGCCATTACTTCAACAGACAAGAAGCTATCTGAAGAAAATAATCACTTCCTTAAAGCGATCCTAGTTGCAAAACTCGAATCCAACATGCAGGCAAACGTAGTCGGCTCAGACAACAAAGACAATGCCAAGCTCATCTGGCTGTCAATTGTAAAGTTTTTTGCCTCAAACCAAGCATCAAACAAATCTCGAGTCTTTCAATTGTTCCTACGTGCTCCATACACGCCTAACAACATACCTGGATTCATACCAACTATGGAAAATTTTCAATCCCAGCTCATTGAAGTTGGCTGGAACTTCTTGGACAACGTGATTGGACACATGGTCATTCATAAATTTCCCCAAGATATGAACAACATTGTGAACCAGATCACTCACTCCGAAAAGGAACCTACAATCAACATGGTTTTTGAACACCTCCGAGTGCATGAACACAACATTGAAATCCATACAAATGCTGCCGGATCAAAGACCAATCCTATTACGCTGTACACAGATGATGCCAAAAAATGTCAAAGAGGAGCTCACAATCCTCTAGCCAACCACACGCAAGAGAACTGTTGGACCCTCTATCCAGACAAACGTCCAGCTCATTTTTCAAAGAAAACCACTCCAAAGACCAAATCCTCTGTCAGTAGCTTTCACTCATCCTTATCTAGGTCACCCCATCTATTCATACTTGACTTGGGATCATCTGCTCATATGACTTCAAATCACAATCTGTTTCACACCCTAGAACTCAAAGAACTAGGACGCGTTCAAACCAGCTCTGCAATGGATCAACTGGAGATAAAAGGGATTGGATCAATTTGCCTAAAAAACGAGTTCGGCAAAATTTTCCTCAATCATGTTTTGTACATCCCCAACATTATTGTAAACCTTTTATCGGTTCGATGCCTAGTGTTAGAAGACTACATTGTCCAGTTTCAAAAAAATTCATTTGAAATTACTAAGAACAACAATTTTAACATGAGCGGAAATTACATAGGAAATCTTCCCAGTCTTGACTTTGAGAATGTCAATCACTCCAGTTTCATATCATCTGCTGAGTTCATCCATAAATCCCTAGGACATGTGAGCTATCAATGACTGAGGATGAAACTAGGAATTCCCCTCAAAATTGTCAACAACTGTGAATCCTGTGCTGTTGTGAAGACCCGGTCACAATCCCATATCCGGAAGCCTAACTGTTCCCTATTATGACCGCTCTCGGTCTTCTTTTCCTTCTTCTCTCTCTATACGCCACTCCCAGCCAACCTTTTTTTCAGTCTTGTAGATTCCTAAACTCTTGTATATTACTGTAAACCTAGTGATCCTGATTATCTAATCTAGATCACTTAACCTTTCTCGGCTTGTAATCAACGGGTTCCATCAGATGGAACTCGTCCGGAACCGGCCACTCACCATGGCCGGCCTCAACTCTCTTGTATTCTCTCTACATTACTCATCGCCTATAAATAGACTCTCTACTGCCAGTAATACAATCGCCAGCTTAGCTACCTCGCATTTTCCCGTGCTCAGAAACTGGCGAGCATCACAGAAATATTTCTGTGAGTCTACAAATCTCTCTTCCTCTCATCTACTTAAAAAAACTAGTGTCCAGGGCGGCTGCGCCACCTGGGCCAGATACAGGGTTGCAACAGGCTGTAATTTTAACATAAGTGATCCAAGGACCGCTACAGGTGAAAATTATGTGTAAAGTAAAAAGTATGTGAAACGGGGTTACAATCAAGAAGCAGTGTTAAAAGCAAAAAAATTATTACCAGGGAAATTTATGAAACATGTGGGGTGCCAAAAGTAACAGCTTGACCTCTGTTGCACAACATTTGATAGATATAGCCACAGCCCCTATTGGTGCACAAATATTCTCTAGTGACATTTGTTCAGCCCTATACTAGAGGCAGAGAGTTGAATGAGCAGAGGGCTTGGTGGATGAATAAGTGTTTAGGGAAGTAACCTCAGCATGAATTTCACTGATTCCATGGGACTGTGAAGGGTGGGAGGGCTTTTTTTAGTAGCCATGCTTGTTTTTTTATAAAGTGGTGGGTGTGGATGAAGACTTGCAGGAGATAGTTGTGTAGCGGTATTTAAAAGCTTCCTTGGAGTGAGTATCCATGGTGGGAGGATACATAGAATGTCATAGGGTGAGGTCAAAGAAGGTAATTTGGTAGGAATTGGATTGAATACATACAATAAAGGAAATTGAATTGGCTAAAAGGGATAACATTTTGTTGGTTTCCAGATCTGCAATTGCAGTAATGCCAGTGAGTCATGGGTCAATGTGCCATATATGATTTTGGGTCCTCCTGAGGGGAGTTGCATGAAGCATTATGTCTATTTGTGGAATCAAAATGTTCACAAATTTGGTTTCAGAGTCCAATGGTTTAACAACTATTACAAATCAGGCATTTGGGTTGAGTAACAATTATAATTGTGAAATCATGTTGTTACAGGTTTAGACAAAGTGGCAGTTTAGGATACATAATCCAATTTGTATTTGTGGCAAGAGTGAACAGCAGAATCCAAGTGAGGATGGGGAAAAAGGAAATGTAAAGTTGTATTGTAATAGTGGCTCATTGTGGATTATGCTTGAATATAAATACTGCACTTATTAGATGAATATCAGGTTGTTTACACCTACAATAAATATGAGCCCAAACACACTTGGATGGTAAGTCAAGGTGTCCAAAAAATCTAGGCAGAAGCCATTGCCAATTTATTCAGGTTTTTCAGGTTTAGCTGGACTTTGGAAAGTGCAAATGATTCTCCTGCATACAATCTCTCCATGAGTGGGAAGCCGTAAGTTGTACCTTGTGCTGTAACCTAACCTAGGCAAAGGGCTCATATCCACAACCTAATGATAAATCATCAGCCATTAGTTTAAGGCTCAAATATTTCAATGAAGTGTGCTTGTGGAGACTAACCATAATGCCCACAGGGCTGTCACATTTGGGGCAATTAGATGGCATGCACAGGATGACAAAGTAATTTGATAAGGTGTAATTGGTCAACAAACATAGGGTTAATTTAACTTGAAAGGTACAATAAATTGGTAGTATCAGTTAGAGCCTGAGTTCTTCAATTGCTTCTTGGTGCCATTCAATATTTTATGCGCCAAGCGCTGCTTGGGGAATATAACACAGAAAGATTGTGGATTAGATTGATTCCATTTCAGGGACTTGAATAAAAGCATGCATATTTCCGGCCAAATTCGTGGCACAAATTCAATCATGAATAGGGAATTGAAACGGGTTGCCTGGGTAAGTTTCAAGTCATTTTGTGCAAAACAATGGTATAGTTCCAGGTATACCAGGAAAGGCCATACATTATTTGTATTAGTGACTATTTATGTTGCTTGGGAACGACCCCCCTGTCTTGAGAACACAAGTTGCGTATCCGCTTTGAAAACTTGCGTCCCCTTTGAGATCACTCCTGGCGCTACTTGTGTGGTATTAAAAGTAAAACCAGGATTATCCAAAGCCAGGCTGGACCGCTTGGATTGAATCACAAAGCAAACATAAAATATTTAATTAATTCTCAAATTGCTTTCCTATCAGAATTCAACATAAGAATTATAAAATTAGACATGATGAGAATTGTCACCATCATGAACCTGAGATCTCATAAGTTGAAACTGCATACAGATACCATTAAAGGAAGAAAATGGGATCACGATGACAGTTTCATGTCTTGATATTGAGAGCAATGATACCATTTTATCCTTTTTCTTTTTTTAAAAAAAGATCTGTTTACGACGAATGTAACAGAATCCTCAAAAGATTAATTGTTGACTCCACACTTCCCTAGATTCAAAAAATTCACCTGTTCCTTTCGCGGCTCTGCTGAGCTTTCTGATGGTCATTTATTTCACCTGCTATAAGCGGTCTTTTTGCAGCACTCAGTTGTACGCCCGTGAGGTACCTGATTGGTATTGTCTTATTCTGTTTCTTATATCCGGCCCTCAACAATGTCTACAAATAGAGACCATCAAGCAATCCACCATTCAACCTTTAACTTTCCACCAAAAATTATTGAGTCGTTATAAGCTGCATCTGGCCCCTTGCTTGGAAATAAATACTTGAGTTCCTTAAATTTACAGACTTTCCTGCGATTAGTTGACCGAGTTCCTTAAATTTACAGACTTTCCTGCGATTAGTTGACCTCTCTCCTGTGCCGCAGCACCCACTATTGTTCTGTAAGAGGGTTGAGTAGGCAGGTGAGATTGTTTGATCAGGCTGTTTGAGATCCAGAGTTGGTTTTTAAATAGTGAGCCTCTCTCTCTCTCTCCCCCTGACTCTGCTGGGCCTGAGAAGTATTCAAACATCTCTAGCATCTCCCATTTGTCCAAGCATTCACTCCAAAGATTATTGTATCAGATTCTCAAATCTGGCATTACATCAGTTGAAAAAATCTGTTATTATATCAGACAAAGCTGGTATTGTATCTACCACAACTGATATTATATCTACCTATTATGATATTATGTCTATCATGAGGGATATTAAATCAGTTGAAACTATTTAATATCAACATGACTGACTTGATCTCAGATTTTTCCGTCTGATGTAATACCCATGGGCCAAAATGTTATGTCAGATGCAAAAAACTGATATAAAGTCAGGGATGTTGATATTGAATTGCATCAACTGATGCAATATCTGTCATGATAGACATTACATCATGCAAGGTAGATATAATATCAGTTTTGGTAGATACAATACCAGTCTTGTCTGATATAACATCAGATTTTTTCAACTGATGTAATGCCAGATTTGGGAATCCGATACAATCATGCTGGCAGTGATTCCAAAGGGGGTAATGTTAGAATATAGTGAAGGGTTTGTTACTTGCTATCACTTTTTCTAGTGTTAGGCAGTCGGTGTATTCAATGGAGGAGCAGGGAGTAGGAAAGGGGTCTTGTGCAGCAAGAAGAAAGCGGCTGCATTTATGCAGTTAGCAGAGGTGAGATTTCGACAATGGAGGTACAAATAGAGGACTCAATGAAGATTAGTTATATTTCCGGCAGCATTTAAGCTACCAATTCAGTTATTTGAGGATCGAGGAGTTGTGAGCATGGATTGATCGCAGTATTTAAATTGACTGTAAATAAAAAATGCACAAATCAGTTGATGCCGAAATCGTAGGCTGTAGGGCCATGACAGGGCAAAGAAAGATTATCACAACATGAGGGGGCGAAGATAGTTCCGGAGATGGCAGTGGAACGATAAAATTGGAACAGACACCAATTGTAGTATTACATGGCTCCGGATATAGCAGTGCAACCGCGATACACTGGAACCATCAATTGGGGTACACTACAGAGGGCAGTCCTTGCAATATGGGAATCACCTATGGCTGGCCAAAATTAAAATAAATTAAAGAGCAAGCGGCATTTGGCCAACGTGGAAGGGGCCAAATGCCGGGTGGGGCAAAAGAATTTTTATCACTCTTGGAAGACGCAAAAGGTAACTTGGTAGCTACAGCGGATAAGGCAGTGGGGGCTAATATGACCGAATTAGGTGGGATCATCTACAGTATACATTCAATGAAATGTCGACTCTCGGTGATCAAATTGAGGGGGAATGCAAGGACGATTAGATTTTTTACGGGTCCGGGCAAAGGTGAAAAAAACAGGGAGACAGGTGCATCGGGCCGAAAGCGTTGAGCAACTTTCCACCGAAAGTGGAAAGCGATTGTGATACTTTGCGCACTTGTGGTACTGTGCAACCTTACCGGGAATAGATGTGTGGAAAGCATTTAGTATGCAACAGTGTAGGGATAGTTCTGGAGATTCTTGTTCAGTTTTCGAGGAAGCAGATGACAAAGAGTTTATACTTGTCGCTTCTTGCATTATAAATAGAGGTAAGAGTTTCGAGTATCCTTCTTGAATCACCTGCCATCAATATGAGCCCACAACCCGCTCGGGTGGCAGGTCAAGTTCCGTTGCCGGCGAAGCCATGTCCAAATTTTCCAGTAGTCTCATGTTTAGCTGGACTTTGTTTTCCAGTAGTCTCATGTTTAGCTGGACTTTGGATCCGAAAAAAAAAACCCTTAAGCTGATTAAGAGGATCTTAGATAAAACTCACAAACTGAAAACAAAAACTACTACTCCCCCCCTTTACTTCCCCTGCCGGCGTCGCGAACCGGTAAGCCTCTCTTCTCTTTTCTTTTACAGTCTCTCTGTTATCCAAATAGCTATCCGAAGATCTGAAAAATACTAGCATAATAATCCCTAGTGTATTGAAAACCTTTTCTTAGAAACACCCAGTCGACTCCAAATCAAAAAAAAAAAAAATGGACGCTGCCATGAACGATGGACAGGCCCACGCGGCACGGAACGCCGCCCGAGACGAGGTAATCCTTAACCTACAACAACAAGTACAACAGCTGATGGCTAACGCGTTACACCAGCAGGTTCATCGCGCCGAAGCCCCCCCTTGAGTCAAAACCATCACAATGCGTCTGCCAGACTTTGATGGTAAGGGCGACGTGGACATCTGGATCAAGAAAGTGGAGTGTATCTTGTCCGGACGGAACTATCCAGAGGATCAATGGACTAACATGACGATCCAGAGCCTCAAAGACACAGCCGAAGCGTTCTGGTTCAACCTGGTCAACGACCTTGGTACCAATGACATACCGTGGCCAACTTTCAAGCAGAAATTGATTGATCAATTCGATTATGCTCATAAACAATACGACGCCCGCTTGAAAATCCAATTCCTCAAATATACTACCGCCAAAGAATACATCAACAAATTCAAACGTCTAGCAATCAAACTGCCTTCCAGCAAGATGACCGACGACGATAAAAAATTCCAGTTCACCGTTACCCTTCCAGGACACCTTTGCATCAAAGTACTTGGTGACAAATGTGATACCTTAGATGACCTATGTCAGTCGTTAAGGGAGCACGACCGTTTGACGAAGAGCAGCCATTACCGCGGGAATATTCCAACAAGCCATACAAACTTCCAAAACTTTGGTTCAAATAATTTTCGCCGCCCTTCCACAAATGGTCACACGTTGGCTAGAAGAGCCTCGGTAGGAAAGACTACTCCCATGGACTTGGATGCTCTAGATGTAAGCAAAGCCTGTTGCTATAACTGTCATAAAATAGGCCACTTATCTAAAGACTTCCTGCCTCCTCGAAAAATCAAGTTCAACACAAATAGACAACAGCAACACAGGGGTAAATCAATGCTCAATCTGATTGATTTAGATCCAGTTGAGCCAGACGCAAAGACTGGTGGAAACCTTTTCTCGATAGAACCCCAAGAAACAAATTATCCAGGAAGGAACACGGCCTTGATCAAAAGAAATATTGAACGCAGCTTTGATCAAAGGATGGAAGAAATTCAATCAGGCTTGAACAAGATTGATTGACCCTCTCAATTAAACCCCCAAGCAATTGAATTTCTCCCTGGAAAATCAAGACACGGCATAACACGAGAGCTTGAGTTAAGCTATCTTCAACCCTCTAAAATGAACAACAAACTCAAGAGGAAGGTGTCCAACTTGATCGAACAGAATAGGAAGAAAATGAAACACTCGGATACCGCGTACATCAACTGGTTACAGATCAACAGCGACCAGGAGAGCTACAATTTCGAGATCGACTCAGAATTGGACCAATCAAGTATCATATGGATTGGAGATAGCCCACCGGAACTCAAGTTAAATCACCTGGGCGAAGATGAAAAAACGTTGCCTCGATATGAGTTCGGTATAGGAGCAGTAATCTGCAATACAATAATAGACTCTGGTGCCGGTGCAATCTATCTGGATGTAGCGGTGGCAGAAGAGTTATACCACCGAAACGAGATAGACATTGTCCATGTCGAACCGCAAAATGTGCGCTTAGCTAATGGGTACATTGAGCAAGTTAAAATGAAAGCCAAATTCGACCTATGAATTGACGGGAACAAGATGAAGATTGAAGCGTTCCTCATTAACCTGCCCGAGATGGATCTAGTGCTTGGCTTACCATGGCTATGCCTAACAAGGGCTGTCCCCGAGTATGACGACCTCAGTTATACCTTCATCAATGACTACAATCAAGTGGTGAATGTTCGACCTTACAACAAAAGTTCGAACGGATCGGGATTGAATTCAATAATGCCATCACCAAGACGCTTCAAAAATGAATTCAGTAAGATAGCCTTTGAAACCGCTCCAAAATGTTTCAGAGAGATTGTTGGATTGCCAAAAGACAAGCAATTTGAACACGACATCAACACAGGCGACGCAGGGCCAGTAAAGGTGCATGGAAGACCATATTTGCCACCTGAACATCTTTTGATAGAACAGTTCGTAAAAGACGGCCTGAAGGACGGGATAATTATACCAAGTAAGTCTCCTTGGTCAATCTTGGTAAAGAAAGCCAATGGCAGCACTAGGGCGTGTGTCGATTATAGAAAACTGAACTCGTTAACAGTTAAGGACTCCTTTCCACTGCCAAGGATAGACAACGCCTATCAGTTCCTGCAGGGAGCAATGATCTTCAGCTCAATCGATCTAAAATCAGGTTTTCGGCAGGTCAAGTTAACAGAAAAATCGATTCCAAAGACGGCCTTTGCAACTAGGAACGGCTCGTACGAATTCTTGGTTATGCCCTTTGGGCTTTGCAACGCGCCAGCAACCTTCCAGCATATGATGAACAATATACTGCAAGAATGCTTAGGGAAATATGCATTGTTATACATGGACGACATAATAGTTTTGTCAAAGTCAAAGGAAGAACATAATGGACTCAAAAGGTGTGTATACAAAGTACACCTGAGACAGCAATGTCGCTGTGAGTGAAACGGACTCGCAAGATGGTGATGAAGAAGGTGAATGCACACCTGAGACAGCAATGTCGCTGTGAGTGAAACGGACTCGCAAGATGGTGATGAAGAAGGTGAATGCACACCTAAGACCGAGTGAATAGAGTTGATTGAGTTGATGAGTATTGGAAACAATAAGAGATGAATGAAAACAACAGAGAGTGAAAACGGTTGAATTAATACATCTACAGATAGGGTTTGCCAAGTCTCACTAACTAGGTTCAGCTCTAGCCGGTCTAAGTCCGCAGCGTGGCGCATGAGAGTATGCCCGGGACCTGGTGCCTCAATAGAACACAAGGAACATGTAAAACAGATCTTCGAGTTACTTAAAGAAAACGACTTGGTGGTGTCCGAGAAGAAGTGTGATTGGGGTAAGGAAAATTTACTCTTCCTAGGACACTTAGTAAACGGTTCTGGTATAAATGGTGATGACAAAAAAAATCAACAAGATCAAGGAATGGCCGACGCCAAGAAACATAACGGAGGTCAGAGGCTTCTTGAACCTAGCGACTTACTACAAACGGTTTATTAAGAACTTCTCGAAGATTGCGACACCACTATACAAGTTAACGGAAGGCTCTCCGAAAAAGGGGGCTGAAATTGAATTGGGGAGGATCAGGCGATAGCTTTTGAAAACCTGAAGTATCACCTGACTTGGACTGTTATCTTACATCACCCTAAGCCATTCAATCCCTTCGTTCTGGACACTGATGCCTCAGGCCAAAACTTAGGAGCTGTCCTACAGCAAGATCCAGACTCAGACCCAATCAGCAAGGACTTCAGCCTAGAAGAATATGCAAAAACCGTCAAGAACCATCTCTTAAAACCAATGGCATACGAATCCCGGAAGCTATCTCGGACGGAACAGAACTACTCCGCCCAAGAAAGAGAACTACTAGCGATTGTCCATGCTCTCAAACATTTCCAAGGATACATTGAAGGATCACCCATCTTGGTACGCACCGACCATGAATCCTTGAAATATTTCAAAACTCAATGGCACGTTAACAGAAGACTAGCAAGGTTTGTCAACGAGATTGAGTTCTTCAATGTACATATCATCTACCAACCGGATCCGAACAAATGGCGGCTGATTCCCTGTCTCGTAAACCCAACAGCGCAGCCAATACCAATCCTCCCGAAGTAGCAGATTCCCTATTAGTACTGGAACCATTTGTGAAAGAATCCTTTGACAAACTAGAAAACCTCAAGAAACAACACAAAACCGAGCTCTTAGAAAAGGGATTCAAGCTGAATGATCAAGGGCTGTTCAAAACAATCCCTGGAAAACCAGATCTTATCATAATCGACGACCTGAATCGAGCAAAGGGGCTTGCCCAAGAAACCCACATAAGGCTCGGACACTGAAATGCAAGAGACATGTTATTCCAGCTAAGGTCCGAGTGTTATTTCCCTTGTATGAACAAGATTGTTGACAATGTTATTAAAAATTGTACATCTTGTCAATTTTGCAGTAACAACTCGGACAGGAACAAGATGCCTTTACAAGTGATCGACGAAAGGCACCCTTTGTCATGTGGGACATGGACTTTGTGGGACCACTACCCCAAGCACCAAGAGGCAACCAGTATCTGGCAACCGTAATCGACTACGGCACCGGTTGGGCCTACGCGGTTCCCTTGAAGGCCAGATCTGGCCTGTCTGATCCTTTCCGTGTGTAGATCATGATGTCGTCTAGGTATGCGGCGGTGTCCTTCCCAATCCGTCCGAGGAGGATGTCTTGCATGAAGTATTGGAAG
The DNA here is from genome assembly GCA_007896445.1 of Puccinia hordei. Taxonomy (NCBI): domain Eukaryota; kingdom Fungi; phylum Basidiomycota; class Pucciniomycetes; order Pucciniales; family Pucciniaceae; genus Puccinia; species Puccinia hordei. Next base: position 435,963 of record RDRW01000125.1, read on the forward strand.
TATCCCAGCGCTCCAGTGGGTCCAAATGGCATGGTAAGCGGTGCGAATTGTCCTGCCCGGCAGATGAAAGCCAGTTTATCTTTGTTGCCTTCCGCAACTCGGAGGTTCCCATATGCCTTCCGGAGGTCTAGCTTTGTAAATGTGTCCGCATCCAAAAGGCTGTCAACTAAGTCCATTGTCAGTGGTAGCGGTGTGGAAATAATGGCGACCTCGGTGACAGAAATGGTAGGTTGCCCTTCTTCCTGGTTGGTTCCGGTGATTCTTTGATTTCCTCTGCGGGATAAACACTGTCAGCGGATAGTCAACTGGTTTCCCTGCAACACCTTATACTCAGCAAGGGGACCGTTCCTCTTGCGTTCGTCGTCCTGATGTTGCCCTACACAGTTACGCTTGTCCGCACACGCTGAAGAATCGCCGAGAGAGCTCTAAACAATGAGATTTTCTTATATGCGCTGTAGTTGATAGCTATCTACTTCGATGATAAGATAAGATCAAACCCGCAGCCCTGGTACAACCCCCTATTTATACCACAGTCCCCCCCGATCATGTCCTGCATTCCCCGGTACTGTCCCTGGAGCCCTACTTGCCTTTCTCCTCAATCCCGCATCACACCGCAGCCTGTCCCCGACTACTATACCCCGTTGACCCCCGCAGCCGTCTGTCGCTCCCCTGCGCACGACTCCGCTTCTTCTGCCCCCGCTCCGCTTGCGGCCTGGCGCCCCGAACCCCGTGGTTCCGCCCGGTCCATTACGTCGCGCATACTGAAGCGGCCTTCGTCCGCTCAATCGATCGCCCGCGCCAACTATAGAATGTCACATGCTGCGCCCTGTGATTTTCCCCGCGGAATGTCCGATGACATTTGGTAAGTACCCCCTTACCTCAGCCTCAGCCTGCCGCTGAGCCCGCGGCTGCGGGCTCAGCTTCAGTGCTGCACCCCTGGTATATAAGTTCTCCCACAGCGGGTACTTGTTCTTCACCGTTACTGCGTTGAGTCTCCGGTAGTCAAAACAGGGCCGCAGGTTTCCGTCCTTCTTCCCAGTGAATAGGACCGGTGCCGCCCAAGGGGATGTGGTCCGCCAAATTGTAAGCCCTGCTCCTCACAGGCTTACACAAACCTGTCACAAGATTACATAAGCTGTTCTGCCTTGTATTTAGTCTCTTCTTTCCCCTTTACCTAGACAGCAGAGATCTTTCTCTCCTGTCTAGGTAAGTACCTTTCCTTCATTCCTTCTCTTCTCAATTCCTTTTCTGATTGCCTTCACTTGTAGATACTAACTAGAGAGATCTTTCTCTCCTGTCTAGACTGCAATTCATCCCACTTTGGTACTAGAACCCTCCAGAGGCTCTTAGCCTGGTTTCTCCGTGCCACATTTCCGACAGCTTCTTCGATAAAGAACAGTGAAGGGACTCAACCCTTACACAAATGGTCCCTTTTGTCAGCCCTTTGTCAATCATAACATCAAGCGCCTGGTTCTCTGCCGGGGATAGCCGGATGATTCTTCCGGCCTTTGGGGTAGCCCCTGGGATCAGCTCTACGCGGAAATCATACTTTCTCCGCGGGGGAAGCCTCATGGCGCTCGATTTCCGGAACATGTCAAGGTGTTGGTGGTAGCACCGCGGTACCAATTCTTTGGTACTCCGTACCGCAGTTGTGGTTGTTCCTTTTTCTGCCAATTGGGCTGATGTTGACCATGACGTTTTGGCCGCATTGATCACTGCTGGGGTATGTCCTAGAGGGGAAAGAGGCTTGCCAGCTGTTTCGGGAATCAAATGCGGGGAACATGTATCAGACTCACATTGCGGGGGTGTTATTGTGCTATAAGCACACACCCCCTCATCACTAATCCTAGCTTTCCCCAAGGGCCTGTAGAGCGTTTGCGGGGATGTTGGCGGAGAGGACAATACTGCCTTGGCATTAGCAATAATTTTATTGGTTGCCTGGTCAAAGCGTTGGGTCTCGGGGTTCCTTGCGGCAATTGGGGATCTATTTACGAGGTGTAAAAGCTTGCCAGCTGTTTTGGGAAGTAAGGTATGGGGTGGGGGTTTGTCAGACTCACATTGCGGGGGTGTTATTGTGCTGTAAGCACACACACCCTCGCCACTAATCTCAGCTTTCCCTGTGGGCCTGTGGACCATTTGCGGGGGTGTTGGCGGATAGGATGATACTGCTTCAGCAGTAGCACCACTTTCATGGGATACGGTTTCATCAGGTATTTGTTTGGCATGTTGGGTTTCAGGGTTCCGCGTGGGGCTCGGGACGCTATCTACAGGGTGTACAAGCTTGCCAGCCGTTTCAGGAGAAATAGTAAACATTGGGGCATCAAACTCACATTGCGGGGGTGTTATTGTGTTCAAAACACACACCCCCTTGTCTATTCTCCTAGCTTTCCCCGGTTTGCCAGTTGGGGTGTTTTTCGGGATAGACAAAACCGCCGAAGTGGCCGCAATGTCGGGGTTCCATAGGGTACGGCTTGTCCAGTTGATTTGGTGTCCATACCGGCGGATCCAGGGCATCCCTAGGATCCCATCATACGAGTCTTTCAGTCTTGTAATGATGAACCGGGATGGGCGGGGTTCATTGTTCAGGATTAGGTCAATCTTGTGGGTCGCTCTGCTTGCGGACCCGTCAAATCCAAAGACGGTCCGCTTTGATGCCAATGCAGCCTCAAGCAGTCCCCATTGGGATGCGTACAACTTGCTCAAAACGTCGTGGGTTGCTCCGGAGTCGATGAGGAATAATAGGGAGGGGTAGGGTTTTTTGGGTGTGGCTCGGGAAGTTGTGATGGTGCATGAAAGGAAACATTGGGGATCAATTTCATTTACATGTAATGTCTGACTAGCACCAATACTACATGAAAACTCCGCTACGCTCGGGAAAGGCACAACCTTCATTCCCGAGCATTGCCATTTTTTGACTTCTCAGCCCGTCCCTTTCCGGTCTTATCCGCCTGTCCTTCTGCTTTACGCGTTGCCAATCCATCGGCTAGCTGTCGGACCTGGTCTTTGAGTGCGGATACTGAGGCGGGCGTCCGTCCTTTCCCCTTCTTGTTTGGACACTCCCGGGAAAGATTTCGACGCGTCCCGCAGCGGAAGCAATGGCTCTCCCGCATCATGCGGACCTTCTTGTCTTCAGACAGTTGGCCGGTGATCACAGATGTGTCCATGGCGTCGGGGTCTGGCTGGATCTTAGTCAATCCAGAGGTTGCCTCCGCTCCGTGTAACTCGGAGTCAAGCTCCATGGCCAGGCTTGCTGCCTCGTTAACGGTAGTGAAGGTAGTGCGGGCCAATACCAGTGCAGTCCAAATGTCACGTTTTAGGCCCTGTCGGTATTGGCTGATGAGGGTCGGGACCTCCCATCCGGTGGCGGTGGCATGGGTGAGGAATTTGTGGGTGTAGTCGGCCACGGTCCTCGTCTGTCGTAGCGCTCGCAACACACGTTCCGCTTTTCCTTTCTTCTCGGAGTCAAAATACATTGCTCCAAAGTCTTTTGTCCACCCGGCGTACAAGAAGTCCGCTCCTTCCGTGACTAGGTCTATGTACGGGGCGGACCACACGGCGGCGGGTCCGGTAAGGTAGGAAGCAGCAAATAACAGCTTGTCCTGTTGTCTGGGAACATGGAGCTGTTGACCAAGGTGTAAATCACCACTTGTTGGACAAAAGTTTCTGCCTTCATCCCGCACTCACCATTGAACTTGTCGGGACATGCAATCTTTGGTCCGCGGAGTGGGGTGGGGATGGTTGGTTGGGATGGTTGGTCCCGTTGGGCTTTGGCCGCTTTTTGGCGGGAACGTTCATTTTCTCTTGCTTGGGTCATCTCCTCAAGCTGTCGTCGGAGTTGCTCCACGTCATCCATCTTTTGGGCGCGGATGAGGTTGGGGTTTCTTGGGTTATCTGTTTGTCAGGTTTGTTCGGGTTTCTTGCCTTTGTCTCCATAGTGTTAGATCCTGCAATATGTTATGGTCTGATCTTGGGAGAGGAAGGCACTGGAGTTCTGGGGTTTCTGGGGTTTTGGGATCCTATAATGTAGATTGCAGGATGAGGAAGGGATGTGGATCCTCGTCCTGACAGACTATATAGTGGCCTGTCTGTAACATGTACGTGACAGACTATCTACATGTGGTGCGGGCTCTGGTGCAGGCGGGCCCGCAATACGGCTCATGACAGTTACTAGGCATGGATGTTGAGAAGACAGAGAGTTCCATTTCTCTATCGCAAGAAAAGTTAATTGCCAAAGGACTAGGCATGCTCGAACTAGATGATTGAAAACCAGTTAAAACTCCACTATCAGTATTGGTGCAACTCAAACCGGCCACTCAAGAAGAAAAAGACGAATTTACTAAACTCAACGTTAACTACAGAACATACACCGGAATGTTAAACTATCATGCTTGTCAAACTAGACCCCACCTAGCTCCCACCGTATCAATCCTCTCCAGCTACAATAACAACCACGGTATCCACCATTGGAAAGAGTTGATTCACTGCTGGAAGTGCATAAAGGGGACAAAACATCTACATCTCACTCTGCGACCTAGTCCTGACGATTCAAAATCAATTCAGCATTTCACCAATGCAACTTGGGCAGACGATCTCGAAACTCGTCTCTCTCGTAGCGGCTCAATCTGTTTCTGGAAACAGTATCCTGTATCCTGGAACAGCAAGCAACAATGTAACATTGCACTATCTTCAACCAAAGCTGAGCTAAATGCCTTATCTGATGGAGTCCAAGAAAACCAATGGATCAAGTTTCTTGCGGAAGAACTGTGGAATGAAGCGCTTCAACCATCAACGTTTCACATTGAAAATCAAGGTTTAGACAAAAAAATCAAGCACTTTGGATCCAACTCAAAGACAAAACATCTCAATATAAAACTGAAGTGGCTACGTAATCTAAACTGGAATTTTGTCAGTGTAACACTGTTGTGACACTTACAACTGAATCACAAAGGATCCCGATTCCAGCAAGATCAAGATTCCCCATCTCCTTCAACATTCAACTCCAAGAAGCTTTAACTCTGGATAGCCTTTGTAGCTTCCAACTTGGTGAGAAATGCAACCATCATGCATTTCAACTTCAATCATTCATCATAATCAAAATCGCTAATCCTCTCTTCTTTTATTCTTAGTCACTCAGTCTGATCTTGATCACTACTTATTAAAACAATAAATTAGCTATCACCTATAATCTTTAGGGTTTGTTTTTATTTCCATTATTTCTCATTTAAAATCAATAACTGATCTTATCCTCAAATCTCAGTCCATTAGTCTCTTACTATTCAGTCCATCTTATCAATTAATTATCTTAGTTAAAAACAAAACCATTGAGGGTTGGTTCTCTTTCATTCATTTCATTTCCCATCATTATACCTTTCTAATCTTTTGTTATAGTTTCTGGTTCTTATCTTTGAGCAATAAAACAAATAAACAGGCACAGCTTCATTACAGGTCACACAGGAGAATAAAAACCAAGGTTTGACCATTGGCAAGGTGTTAAATTAAGATGGTGCCAACCATCTCCCTTTCCCTTTCTGTCCATCCCCTCCCTTTTCCTTTGTGTCCTTCCCCGCCCTTTCCCTTTGTGTCCTTCCCCTCCCTTTCCATCTATTATGCCTGCTTCCTACCCCTTTTCTTATCTCATTTCCTCCTTTTTGGTTTTAGTTTTCCTTATCTCTTCTTGCAATGCTAGCTGTAAGCCCCCAACTGGGGTGATGATGAGGAATTAATTATTTGGCAGAATCCAGTCCCAGCTTCCCTGCTAAGCCAGGCGGGAAGTTTTTTTCATCCACCCTGACAACAACTTGCCACACAAGTCTTGAAGTTGCCTTGGAGATGACTGGCTACTGTTGTGAAGTTGGCTTGTAGCCAACTTGATCTACCTTGCAAGTTGTCTTCAAGGCGGATGTTGATCCGCCTTGAAGACAACCTGGCTCAGGGGCACGTTTGCAAGGCAGCTTGGGAAGTTGTCTTCAAGGTGGATCCAAAACCGCCTTGAAGACAACCTGGCTCAGCATGATGTTGGCGAGGCGGCTTGGGAAGTCATCTTTAATGCAGATCCAAAACTGCCTTGAAGACAACCGGCCTCAGAAAGAAATTTGCAAGGCGGCTTGGATTCAATTGAATCGCAAGTTTGCTTGAAGACAAAAAGCTGGGCTGATAGCTTGCTTCAATTGGAAAAAGACACCTTTGAGGTGTTGTAAAAATATGACTTGAAGGGGTCTGAATGTACCTGTGGTTTATCCAATCTATGATTATAGTACAATCCTAATTATTCCCATACTTAACATTCTTCAAAACCTACAACAACAACAAAAAAAGAAAAATAGTACATAAATATATAAAATTTATAATTAGTTATCTACATGTCAGCAAGAAATCAAAGAAAAATATAGAATACAGCCAACACAGAAAAGCTTGCAGGCTTGCAAGACTGAAGATTCAAAAAAAAAAAAATTGGACTTTCAGACACAGGTTCCATACAGCCTGTACAGGCTGTGGGATCACCTCTGGGAAACCGTTTGAGCCCCAGGGTCTTGCCAGGGCTAGCATGGGGGGGGGAAGCCCTTCAACTCGCTGGAGGTCTGGTTGGTCATGAAATTGCACCAGAATTCCAATGGTGCAGCTCTCCAAGCACCAAAGTTGAAAACAAATAAAATGGAAATTTTTCTCATATCATATTGCTGTATGCAAGCTTACATACAGGAGCTGTACCCGCTCAAAGGCTGAAGTTTTCAGTGGCTGAAAATCAAACAAAATGTGCCTCCCCAACCGCAAGCTTTTCTGTGTTGGCTGTAGTACAATCCTAATTATTCCCATACCTAGGATGCTTCAAAACCTACAACAACAACAACAACAAAAAAGAAAAATAGTACATCAATATATATAATTTATTAGTTATCTACATGTCAGCAAGAAATCAGAGAAAAATATAGAATACATATTTAAATAGATTATTATCATCTACAAACACAGAAGTGGATCATAAAAATAGACAATCTAAATGTTACAAACAAATCTATGTACACAGTTACTATGAAACTGATATCCACAACATTGTAGAAACCTGTCAGGAGTATTGTGACTCCAACGCAGGAAAATCCCTATAAAATAACACTTTACTTTCATCTCTTGTTCCAGATCATGGGATTTATCTTGTTTTCATTTCTATATTTTTATAACATACTTTTAAATATTTACATAAAAATACATGCAAAATTTTATTTGCATGTTCTTTACGATTGTTGCCTGAAGATTTATCTGTTGATGTTGATGTGATCTCAAGAGAAAGATCTGCTCATTCAAAGCTTATCTTAGTACATGGGAGACAGGCCCAAACGAAGCTGATCTTTTGTGTAGGGTGATTAAGTTACATAAATATAGAATACATAAATAAATAAACAGGAGCTGGGAATTATAGGCGCGGGCTACAGGTATTTGACTATTGATTTTTTTTAAACAAATCGGAAAAAACATTAGTGAGTAATAAGATGAAGAGCATGGGATGATGTTATAAGCACAGTGAGGAAGATGGAGTTCAGAAAGTTGAATCGATTAGTCGAACTAGCACTATAAGGAGAATTATATCTTTGACCACCTGGTCGGAGGATCCTAAGATGTTCCAAGGAAAACAAATGTGTTAGGATACTCTTTAAGACATTTTTTTTTGTTTTTTCCAGAGACAGACTGACGTTGGTAAAGTGGATTGAGGCTGGCAATCTGAGCTGCCACAGATCCAGCCTCGCGATAGAGATTTGGACTGCGGTCCGAGCGGGCCACCTTCATAAAAGCACATGGGTCCGATACAAGTTTGATGCTATATTTAGTAAAAAAAGGGGGGGGGGGGAACAGTTATTATCCGAATAAGAAACATAACTCTTAACGAGAAGATGGTCATTGTAGTCTTACCGGATTAGAAAGTTCAAGTTTTTGATCTCCCCAAAAGCCCAAGAAATTTAACCAACCGAGCTTTTGAGGGTCTTGCTGCTGGATGGGGGTGTCAGCGGTGTAAGTGAATCCGTTCTCGTTGGAGAAGAAGAAAGATTGGTAGTTCATTCTGGGGTCCCAAAGATGACCCTTATCGGTGACGTCGTAGATGGCCACTGGCAAGCCGGTGTAGTTCTGTTGACCTGCTTGGGGGTACATCTACTCGCCGGAGAGAAGCGGTTGATGTCACGATCACGATCACGATCACGATCTGAGCGACGAGCTGATAATGGGATCAGACTTACTCCGTGAGTCCCGTTGGCTGAGTAGACCACCGGACGCCCATTGAGACGCTCCAAGACCTCGTATTTGAACGCCGAATTACCCAGCATGACTTGGCCGCCGTGCGCCTCGGGTGTAACGTACGTCGGCTTGCCATTCTTAAACCTGATCATCGTGTTTTCCTGCGTCAAGATTCTATCTGGTTAAGCTTGTTTTCTTTACATAAAAATCTAGAAGAAAAACAAAAACACTCACCCAGTCAGCCACATGATCCCCAAATCGATTATTATAAAAGTAATTTCCACGATTATACGAATAAAAGCTGTTGGATGAAGGTTGTTAATCTGCGCGTTTTTCTTTTTGGAAATTGACTAGTTGCTACATACAATAAATAGAATACGTCGACCCAACCAGGCCCGACTATTGGCCAGGAGAGGATTTAGTATCAACCGGCTCTAGAGATCTACATTGTTTTGAGAGAGAAAGGATAATAACCTTGTTGAGTTTTATCGACGGCAATGATGATAGTTGAAGCGGCCGATCTGCCGCTCTTATCCGGTGGACCGACCCCACGAAGCCTTATAATAATGATAAGAAAGTAAGGGACAGGGTAAGGGGAATGGAAAGAGCTTGAATGAACAATAAGGATGGAGTGAAGTACCATGGAGAGTTATCAAGGTCAAAGATGGGTTGTTTAGAGCTGAGATACGTGATTTCTTGTTGGCTTGGATTAATAGTTTGAAGATTAGTTGATCCCAAATAGTCTTGGGTGGTTTGAGAAGTGGTGAGATAGCTCTGGACGGTGGTGAAATTGATCTGAGGTTGGACGTTGTCGAGGTGTTGATTCAAGTCAGAGGGCCAAAAGATCTCTTCTGAATGTAGATAGACTAATGGGGCGAAGTCGAGTGCGTATTGTGGGAGGCTTTGGTTGGAGGTGAAATAAGGTAATTGACCAGGTATTGTTGTGATTGTTGTTGTGATTGTTGTTGAGATTTGAATAAGGATAAAGATAATAATGTTTAGGGTAAGGAGTGAAGGATTGAGTGACAGCATGTTTGTTGAAGATTGAGATCGTTGACGAGAGGGAAGCAGGTTGTGAAGTTAGTTGGGGGAGGGGGGAAAGAGAATGCTAGTTTGACTAGTACTAAATCAGTACCCTAGGTGGACCTTGAGCTCATTCTACCAATCCAATCCAAAGTTCTAGGTCAATGCGTAAAGTGTGGATTAAGTTAGTCGATTGACTGATGGGTTAAACTTAAACTTGGGTGGTTCTGCTTAATTCTGTTTGATTGTTGTTGTTGTTGTTGTGTTTCTCTTATAACTGAGTGATGCATTGATCGCTCTGTTGGTTTAGAACTGGAATAGTTGATAAAGAGTTAAGTAAAAAATTATTAATGATTTGAAGAAGAAGAAGAAGAAGAAGATTTGAAAGTTTGACTCCTAATCTATAAAATAAACCTCCGAGACGATCAGTTAATACTCTCCGGGCTTTATTTGCCATAGGCTGAAAGGGGATCAAATACGCCGGAGCGTAGAGAAAAACAAGTTTATCGATTCATGTCAACTCTTGGTGGAACATTGACATTTGGCTTTGACCTGTACAAATTCATCTTAGAGCTATTATCTAATCCAGAATCCATTTTGAACAATTCTTCAGTCTTGATACTTTAAGAAGAGTACCTGGTACAGCTTTCAGCATGCGATGTTGGATGATCAGGCAAGAAAAATCCGCCTACTGAAGAACTAAATAGGTCTCAGAAGAAGCTTCTTAAAATGTGCTACTATGATCAAAATCCAGGATCAAGGTCTTTTGATCAATGGTAATTGTCCTACTAACTAACTTATGTCTGTTACAGTCAAAGAAAAGCAACCAAATGAAAGGGTGGGCTGATGAAGCAACGAAAGGAGGTTTAATATATGGGACTGAGGAGGGAGTATAGGATATCGTTCAGAAATTACTACTTTTTTTTTAGAAAGAAACAACTGTGTTACTACATTAAACGAATGAAGGCTGGGCATGATGCTCATCACTAATACTAAATTATATTGGAACGAATATGAGCGACTGGAACGAGTGGAAACAAGATCTTGGAAGATCAAGCTTGAAAGGTGTATCTTGATGGTATTCGCGCAGAGGTTACTGCGATAGGGAAGGGATAAGTCAGATCGTAGTTAGGACTCTAAAGAGAAGAAGTTGACTTACCCAATCACTATGAGAATCTACTCGACTCTAACATTCTCAACCTCATGTAGAGAGGCATGGTTTGGAGAGAAGGAAGGGTCAAAGGATCTACGTTTGATTGCCAATTTGGGAGGCCGAGGAGGGCCGTGGGAGCTCATGGAGCGAGCCGTTCCGGGGGCCATCTGAGGCGAGAGTAATTCGGATGGAAACCGACGAGTGTTGGAGGAGGTCTTGATGGCATCGATAAAGGATGATCTAGGTTGAGGTTCTTCGATGGTACTACGATGAGTAGTAGTACGGGCTGTGATGAGAGTATCAGAGGATAGAGTGATCTGATTGGTTTGATGAGATGAGAGATTTCCTAGTTGTTCCTCCCAAGCGCTCCATGCTTCGTCTCGCATCCTAGAGGCCATCTTCCAACCATTTTCAACTGGTTGGCGGGAATGATCATGGGTAGTAGTAGTAGTAGTAGGAGTAGGGTTTCTATTGATACGTAGAACGTTGGAAGAGCCAACCCGACTATTGCGTATGTCGGGCCTTCTTCCGAGGGGTGATGAGATGGTCATACTGGGCACGGTAGTACTAGGACGATCGAAATAACTACCAGGGTTATGGTTGTTACAAGCAGGTGTGAAGGGGGTAAAGGGTGAGAAGGTGGAGACTGGGGTAGGCATGGTAAATGATATGTATGTATGTATGTGGTCGAAGGAATTATTGAGGTGATGATTTGTTTGGATGGGATGGGATATCTAATTTGGAGGTGGTCAACTGGGGTGTCTGATTGGTGGGTGAGTTAAGAAGAAGAAGAGAGGTATAAGTAATATTTATTTCAAGTGTGAGAGTGAGGAAGTTGATGGGTCCGAGCTGATTTAATTATGTATTAGACTCACAATGCCGTTGAACTGGTGGTGGTCATTGCACCAAGACCAAGTGTATGACGTCAGTCGTTGTCTTATCTCATCAAGAATCATCACCCTATTAGTACAGTAAGCCAACCGGGCCGGCGCAAGTTAAAATTGATGTGCATAACATGTCAACTAAGATCCTCAACAAGCCTTAATCTCCATTAACCATTTCCAACATCAGACTAGGTTGAGATCAAAAATCCAGGAGTTTTGGCGTATTCGAATTATACCAATTCATGGCTCCATCCCACTCTGTTTTTTTTTTCATCAATATGAACGACAAGCAGTAAACAAAAACAAAAAACGTTTGACTAGAGTGGATAACAAGAGTTCAAGCCAATATGAGTACATAAATGGGCATAAAAAAAAAAAAACGTAGATATGTAGTATATATATTTATAGAAAGAAAGAAAAAAAAAATCAAGATATCATCTATGTTGGCGATTGGATTCATCGACTAGAGTGGACTGAGGTTCAACGAGTTTTGATGATTCCTGCTTCGACTAGCTTCATGATTTTTTGTCTTATCATCGGGTTGGCCATGTGTGACTGTAAAGCTTGAGGGTCCTGTTGACCTTGAGATAAGATTTGCTGCATCACAGGCTGAAAGAAGAACAATATCAATCACCTCCAGTCGAGAGTCTCTCAAGGTGGGCGAGCCAAAAACAACAACTTACATCTGACATGATCTGTTGAATTTCTGGATCTCTCATAGCCTTTTCTAACCGCTGTTCATCGGTTTCATTGGCTCGTTCGCCATATTCAGCCATCACACACTTCTGTAAATTCGCTGCAATCTCCTTAGAATGCTTCTTCTCCGGATCATGGTCTTCAGCCTTACGGAGTGTATCGATGGCTTTCTTGTAGTCCTTCATAGCAAATAACGTTAGAGACTTTCGGATATAAGCCTTCGTATAATCCGCATCCGCTTCGATCGCCGCATCGGTATCCTTCAATGCTTCGGGTAGAGCCAAAAGCTTGGAATAGGATGCAGCTCGGTTCGTGTAAGCTCGAGGATCAGTAGGATTACGCTTGATGGATTCGGTGTAATGCTTGACTGCACCAGCAAAATCTCCATTCTGGTCAAAGCAAAAAAAAAAAAAAAAGTTAGATAGTTCTACTTATCCCAATTAAAACTCCAATCATCAACAAACGCACCTTGAAGCAGGTATTACCCTCTTCACGCGCTTTGTCGGAGAGCTCTGGGTTAATATAGGCTTTTCGCTCCTCTTCGGCCTTAGTTTTTTCAGCCTGAATGAGAGAGAAGATTAGGATTAGATCAAGGAGTGAGTTGGGTTGATGTGGGAAACGCAATCTACTCACCTCTTTGAGTTTGGCAAGGGTGTCAGGGGTTCGATGTTCCGTGAGGGATCTTTCAAGGTTTTTGATGGCCAAGTTGTATTCACCTTTCTTCAGATGAGCTGAACCCATTCGAGCGAAGGATCTGGTTATAAACAAAAGTCAGAAAATATTGTGTGAGCATAGATGATCGAGTGAAGAAAAACACTAAGTAAAAGGCTCGATGGAGCTGGACCAACTTTGCAATCACTTTGTAATCTACCCGTTTCTCGCGACCCTCCTCAACGGCACGCTCGCAGGTTTTGATACACTCGTCGAATTCACCTTGTTCAAGGTAAACGGCGGCGAGGTTGTTGAGATAGACTGGATCAGGATTGAGGGAGAAGGCCTTCTGGTATGCAAGAATCGCCCCAGCGAAGTCACGGGACTTATAAAGCGTATTGCCTGACAAGCAACATATTCCGTGAGCTTGGGTAATGTCTGCATTGCAACACGAGAAACGACTCACCTTCATTTTTGTGATTTTCAGCTTGAGCTATCACTTCTGGGTCAACCTCGGTATGTGAAGACATGTCTTCTATCGATCGAGCGGTAATAGTAAGCTGGTATAGAAGTGGGTATGGTAAATATTATTTATGTAAATATGTAGATGAAGTGTGTGTTGGACATGTACTGGGACTGGCTGCTGACTATTTTCTTCGGCAAAATTATCTGCATCCGATGAGGTAAGCAAGGGTAAAGGAAAGTTCTTTCTGGAGTTTTCCAGAGGAATCACACCCAAAACTGGGGCTGTCCCGAATCTGTCACAGATCAGACACTGACAATCTACATATTTATTTACACCCTGGAGTGGGTTATCTGAATCAGATCATTTCGGCCCACATCAATACATTCAAACGCTTGGACTGACTTGCACCAATATGGGTCACACTCCGGCAAAAACAAACAAACACACGGTTTTTAAATTTCAAGCACCATGACCTGGTCATTCATGATCGTATCATGGCTGCTAAATCCTGGTGGTGGGTGTGGCCGCCTAAAGATTAAACTAAGAAGGTAATGAATTGGTTAAGATTTTTTTTTGAAACCAAATTTTCTCAAATCGGAAATATTCATCATAAAATGTGTCAAAATGACTTTTTAACATCACCAATGTGAACCAAGAGAGAATCTAAATTAGATAAATATAATCAGCCCTGCTACAGTCAAGCTTTGAAGAAGGGAAAACAATCCACACATTTTTTTTGGCTTGCTCGTATTCAAGTTCGATCCCAAATTGTGGCACCAGATCTTCACAATTTTATGTATTCAAAGAAAAACCAGTCCATCATGAGAAGAAGCTTTAGGTGTGCAAGACAAGCTAAGGGGAGAGATGCATTGGGAGACAAGCCTCATTTACAATCATTACCTGATAAATGACCATCATCCGTGTTAACTGATGCACTTAACATACAACACAGGTGATTCAAAAATTTTAGAATTAGCAAGTATTCTGAGAGTTATAAAACAGTCTGACAAGTAATAAAATGGCCAAGGCAAAGCTAAGGCCCATTAATGTGTAAGCCCGGGGATCAAGGATCCAATCCGACGTATAGTCAACCTAGCAAACCTGGTAGACTTGCTAAAGGTCCTAGAAACGCCAAGTCAGACAGAGAGCTCCGGATTTGAGTTGAGAAGAGGGGGTCTGAGATTCTTAATCTGGATGTATTTGAGAAAATTTTAGAAGGGAGAATGGGGAGAAGATTTTTGAACAGACTCAAGGGGACTCAATAATGGGGACTGGTTTGATTATGAGGAGAACTGATAGTGTTTTTACTCTGATCAGGCTATGGCTTAAATAGACTAAATACAAGAGTTAAAACTGTGGTTGGAAAAACAATAATGAATAAAGAATGTGGAATAAAAATTGAGAGACAAAAAAATAAGTACTTGTAAAAAACAAACTAGACAAGGCTTCTCAGTCTCTTTTAGTCATAGTCAAGTAAAAATATTTTATGAGTCACAAATGATAAGAGGCGCTATTTCTTACTAATCAATTTTTAGTATCAGAAATTAAGTCAAGAAAAAGAATAAACAAACAATTAGAACTAAGAGTTAGTAGATACAATAAAACTTAATATATAATTGTTGTATTCTAGTTTGAATCAAGTTGATAGAAGAAAAGAAAAAGAAGTGGATTTTTGGGAGGAACAGATGAAGAAAAACTCAACAGTATTGATTTGTGTTGTAACAGAGGCACTGGAGATTTGGCCCACTGTCAGCATATTTGGCTAGGTTTAGGGTATCCCAGTTAGACTGGGATGCCTTCTGGAACTCTTCACCAAGTCACAATGAGGGGCCTAGAAAAAAGGAGAGGTGCTTTGGAGGCCAATTCTAGAACATGGGTTTGTATTGCTATAAGCTAGCTCAGTAGTGAGATAAAATAAGTTGGGTCTCTCTGTTAGTAGTTCTAAAATAATCATAATGAGGGAAAAGAGGACAGGAGGTTAAGGAATATTGTGAGATAGAATTAAGGAAATGGCTGACCTAGCTCAGGAGTGAGATAAAAGAAGTTGGGTCTCAACTGAGCTAGGGGGGGTGCAGGGAGAGTGAGGATCAAATATTGAGCTGAGATTATGTAAGCTTGATTTGTGAAACCTAAGGATGTAGGGTTCACAATCTCTTTCAGGATTTCATTATTTTCTACTATTGCCATTTATTTTTCTTTGAAGCCTTTTTGTTAAGGTTTTGTTAGGATCAGATCATAAGAAGGTATAATCATTTAAAGATCATCCATTCTCCTTTATCATGTTTTTGCTTATGATTTGTTTTCATGTTCTCTTTTCAAGACTCTTTACTGCTAGTAGATTGTAAATCTAGTTGCAATAAAGTGCTTTGAACTTCTCACTTAAATTCCTGCAATAGTTTTATTGAGTTTGATGTTTAAAGAGTTCTATTGCAATGAGCAAACAAGAGACCAATATTCTGCCTCAAGGGAACACCCCTTGAGGAACATGGTCTGCTTAAATAATGTACACACATAATGAGAAGACTTTCTAGAACAACTAGAATGTGAAAAAAGAAATAGAAACTCATGGAAAACTGAAACACAACCTTCTGGAAGATTGAATGACATGAGATTGAATTCTCCTTTGCAAACTAGAAAGCATCAGAAAATAGTCACAGATGATTCCCATCCCAGATAATCATAACACTAAATTTCTGCTTCATTACACTATGGGAATGAAGTTTGAATAAGTTGATTGATGAATGGAAAAACAAGAAACTTGGTCAAAATAGGTTTAAACTCAATACATCCAACCTGGTTGCAATTTGTTGAAGTTAGAAGGCACTGGTTCTGCATCCAGAGATCACAATTTGTGCAGAATGCAACAAAGTCATCATTTTCAAAATGTATCAATGCCTGTATAATTGCCTAGGTTGTGGCTGTTAAACTGGGAGGGAATCCATCATTTTAAACATGGTTGATCTCAACTGATGAAATATAAGCCCAAGGGACCTCCTTGGGTTCATATTTGATTTGTTCAGATCAACCTGATTCAAATTGGTCATCCTCCTAGATGCCTAGCAACTCAGTACCTTGTGACTCTATGGCATGCATGTCATCTTGTCTTCTATCTTCAGGATTCACAGAGACCTAATTATTTTCGCACATTTTCACCCAGATAACTTTTGGTTGTGCTAGTTAAGGTCTCGGTAACCACTCACCTCCGCAGCTATTTCTTGTCTGGGTTGATTGCCCAAATAGCTCATGGCCACCAACCCAGCACCCATAGTACAGAAATAACTATTTACATCCTATTATATACATGCCTTTCATTCATCGGCGCACAACTTTCACTCGAAAGACACGATTTTATGTTCGAAAGGGAAGGAAGGAATGATAAGGCTCGAGGATTTAGAAAAACATCAAATGATTCAACAGGCAGAGAATCGCAAGGGAACTATGTACCTCAACAATTAAAAGGCGATTTGGCAATCTGCGTGTTTACACCAGGCTAAACAAGTTTGCGACCTCAATTTTCGAAAGAAGGACTTAGAAAAATAAGAATTTGCCCAAGAGGGAATAGCAAGGCTATGTCGATGTAATCTAGTTACTAGCACCAGTGCCACCGCCTTGGACAGCACGATCAGCTGGATTCCATAGCAATTCAACTGCTTCTCTGCCCTGTGAGCCGATTCCACCAACGGCGCTGCCACCAGCAGAAGGTACAACAGCATCTTGACTGCTATCGTTTTGATGATGTTGAGGATGGCCGACTTGTTGAGCTCCAGCACTGACGACTCCAAGGTTCAGAGTGTTGTCGATTAACTTGGGCTTAAACTCCAAGTTCGATAATAAAACAGACCAGATTTCACTGAAGCCTGAGCATACTTTTCCACCATCGCTTAGCATCTTCAAGACAGTCTTCATCGATCTTCCATCTCGAACTTCGTTCCAATGCGTCAACATGTAGTTGACTTCGATTTTTCTTATATCTTCATATGCCGATGTAAAACTGGAGAATACTTCCATTGGTATGCTGTGTTCAAGTAAGTGAGAGAATACAAAAAAAAACGGTTCAATGGAAAATCGTCAATTGAGTAATGTACACAGTTTGCTTACTTTTGGACCGTCAAGGACCGTGTGATGTGTTCAAAGGCTCTCGTCTTGAGTTCGATCAGATTCAGCTTATCGGCTAATCTGTAGGACGATGTGCAGATAATTTATAAAAGCGAAACACACAATTTCAGAAGTGACCAGAGGTAGGTAGGAGAGCGACGCCTTACCGATAAATGGCTTTCGCACTGCATACTAGACTGGGATCTACTGCAGATCCGCTCGGGACAGATTGACCCCCACTGCCGATGAAGGCCGCCTTGGCTATCACCGCATTCCCATAGGCTTTTCGAGACGGATAACAGAATGGGACCCCAGCTTCTAATGCTTCATCTTTCAAACAATGATAAGTTGAGGACAATGGCGCAAAAGATATTGAGCTAATCCAATTAACCAATCAGAAAAGGGAAATAAAACATCTGTTAGCCAACACGGATAATTGCATCAGGAAGTTGCTTGTGAAGTTGTAACGCACTCAGTGTATAAGAAATATAACAAAGCCTTGAAAGTAGTGTAGGCTGAGTCTGTAACTTCAATCACCGTCATTTTCCGTGATGATCTCAAATTAGTAGGCTTTCGTGCTGTTTTGGGCTGTGAGCCTGATGTGGTTTGATGAGCGGCCCGAGCAGGAGAAAGATCGATGGAACAATTGATGTTGGCGACTTTCATTGCAGCTCGTTGATCTTGGCTGGGGTGATTGGCATTGGACTGGTGTGTGATTTTCAAGCCGGGGGAGGTTGATGAAACAGGCGCCACATTGAGGGTAATCGAATGAGCAGGCGGAGATTCAGGTACAACATCGGTGCTGTTATCTGCAATTGTGCCATAGTTGACTGATTGGCTGGTTTCTTCAGTCATTCCATCGCTCGTCAGGATATTCAGCGATCTGTCGGCATTCCCATCCGATTGAAGTATCTTATTCTGGTTCGCTGTGCCGAATGAATCGACATTTTCTGTTTGAAACCTAATCAACGCGTGATCACCCGAATCGCGCTTTGCTAGTTCGGCGCCTGCCTCGTAAGAATCCAGCTCTTGTTCTTGAAGCATGGGTTCAACTATCATTTCTTCCTCGTCAAAATCTTCATTCTTCGCATTCTCATCATCATCGCAAGCATCGGAATCTTCCTCCATTAAATCATCGTCGTCGTCATCATCACAGAATTCTCCTGGAGCAAGTCGCTCCAAATTGTTGAAGTCCCTCAAGTGACCCGAATCATCGCAAGAATCATTACTAAGGGTGACGGTGGACTCGGCAAAACCGGAGTCGAACATCGTGCTGAAGTACTCACTACGTCGAATGAGAATCTTTTTACTGGCATACAACCTGCGAATAGCAAGATTGGAGCTGCCTTTCTCATCCGAAGTTCCATCGCGATGGCGTCGGCGTCTGATTATCTTGAAACATATATCAGAATACAAAGGATCGTTGAAAAGAGAGGAATACGCTTCGAGGAGATCCAACGGCATGAGCTTCTTGATCGTTTGAGTGGTTGGTTGAGCTGCTGGTGGGGTTGGACTGAGGCGACAACAGGTTGGAAGCCGAGGCAAAGGGGAAATGAGATCAAAGTCAGCAAATCTGGTCAGTTTGCAAGCTGGAAGTTCAGAAGAAGGTACATTGTTGGATGAAACAAATACTTACGAGTAAACTATAGTACAGCAGATCAGAAATGCATCATTGTACTTTGCCTAGCGATGAAAAGGTGTATGGGTTCAAAGTCAGTACAATTGAATCATCGAGCCAAGATGTCGGTTACCGGGCCCAGTAGAAGGGCTGCTTAAATGGGATGGCACATCTGATTAAAAGCAAAAACTCAACAGAAGGATTGGAGTAATAAGCATCGTTTCTTCTCCAATATTGAGCCCATCCCCAGTTGCGAGCTTCATGACTGAATGCATGATCATTGGCTTCCATAGTTTTGTAGGTCGTCCGACGATCCAAACTTTTGATCTTTTTTTATGGCCAAACAAACCAACTTTTGTTAGAGATATGTGATGGAGTAATCTTTTGAGAGAAACAAAAAAAACTACCTCAAAAGTGAACTTGAAGAGTCCCTCTCTTTGCCATGGTACCTGATTTGGATCAAGTTGTTTGAGATGCGTAGAATTGGCTAGATCATTGATATGTGAGGGATATGTAGTTTTAAAGGATAGTAAATCAGCTTGAGTCGAGATTATCAAGATGACTAACTTACGGCTGAGGCTTGAGCTAGAAGCGGATGATGGTAAGATTGAGTGTTTGGTCAATTGATATATAGCGGCTTTCTCGAATTCTTCGGGTGTTGGTTGGCAAGATAGGTAAAGAGAGCAATACTGGTCGTGGCCGGAATTTCTAGATATAGCGATTCACTCAGTTTAAATCCATAGGATCTCTTCTCCCTTATCTTGGCTTGGATTTTTTTCTTTTCTTTTTTGAAACTTACGGATAGAAAAACACTTGCCATTTCCCCTGACCGAAAAAAGCAGATTTAACACACTTCGACTTTGTGTCACCTTTGGAAGAATCGAAGATGTGTTTCAGGTTTGAAAGTTTCCATTCAAGTGAAACCTATCGAAGCAAGAGAAGTTAGGCGATAATGTTGATATCCGGTTGATAGGTGAATATTTAGAACTAAATTAAAAAAGAAAAATAGAAACTCACGCTTTTGATTTCTAGGAACTCTTGTTTGTCGTTCATGTTGGGAGAGCCGCCTGCTGGTTTGTTCATGGTAACAGCGATTATTTTTGCTGATGTATGGGAATGTTTGCCGAAATATTGGTTGTGGATAAGAGTTTTAGAGAAGATATAAAGGGTATATTTCAACTCAAGGACGTCAACTCAGTAACCATAAATCTTCGCCACGGGCCCGGGGGCTGACCCGGGGCCTGCGTGGGGGAATGGCCCAAATGTCTCTTTCCTCGGGTGTTTAGACCACCACCAACTGGTATCGGTATTCACTGCTGGTTGCGGACAACCGAGCCTGCGCTCATGAAAGTGAAATACGTTTTAAGGTTCAGCGCTCAAAAAAATGTAATTGAGGAGCCCACGAGTTGATTGTGGGGATGCCAAAACCTACTGTCAATTGACATGCAAAAGTGCAAAGGTGCTTTTGTACTTTTGCATGTCAAGTGCCAGCAGTTTCTTGAGCATTTTTTTCGTAGTGATATGTACATAGATAGTAGAATCCCACCAGAACCACTGGAAGCCAGTTTGTTGATGATTCAAAACCTGGGACATTCATCGTTGAACCAAATTGACTTGGTATAATATGTCCACACAAGGAGGTCATTATAAACTGAAATGTGGAAGATTTTCTTTGCTTTGTCGTTGATATATTGTTTCTTTGTCGTTGATATATTGATAATGGTGAGAGGAATGATGCAAGATCACTTCAAAATAAAAACATGATAATTAAGAAAGGGTTCAAGTCATGCTAAGTCTACTGATGTGAACAGGGCTGATGGCTTTGACAGTAGTCCTAATGATGAATAGAAAAGTTAAGAGCTGAACATAAATGTTGACAATCTGGGATGATCGATGACATTAAATCCGAGCTGACTATGTATAAATCTTGAGATGCCTCTCTCCACTGCAATTTCTTCAGTCTGAAAGTGCCTCGATTTGAGCCTACAGTTTGATAAATTGATACAGATGAGATCCTCATCCAGAACTTAATTGTTATCTCTTTAGTGTTTATCAAGAAAAAAAAAGACATAAATTGACCACTAATTCTTCAGCCGGATAGAATCATAATACAAATCAGAAATGTACAACGCAATACTTAACTTAGGAGCTATACAGCAAAAAGATGCATTCAAGGCATGCGTGGGAATTGCGAATCGAAGAAAAAAAACGTGACGATTGTGAATAGGAGATAAGAGGTGAGCTAGCTTAAAGACAGAGCAGCCCAATCAGGCAAGATAGAAGAAGCGATTTTGAGGCCGATCAGTTTGCGTTGGTATTCGATCTGTTCCTCGTTGTCCTCGTCCTCATCAAGTTCGTCCAAGTTGATGATGCCATGGACGGATCGGGAGAGATGGTGGAGATCTAGCTCCTGACTGACGAGGCTAGACTCGACGACCGAGTCCCAACGTTCGCGGATGACCTCCTGACCACCGATCTTCATCGAACCTGCCAGTGAACCCCCGATCCAGGCCAGCAGGTTCATCTGGAACTGAGGCGGTCGGCTCCGTCGGATGTTTGTCGTCGTCGTCGTCGATGACCGGGCTGTTGGGGCAGATGATGATTGAAAGTGATTGAGAATCTCTAAATCGTGACTCAAGGAATGGAGCGGGCTAAATTTCCGTCGGCTGGCGAGCCACCTCCCCATTTCCTGCCGCTTCCAATTCTTCTTGGATAGCAGTGATGAGGGCTGATCCGTGGAGGGGGGAGGGACGTGAAACTCCTCCAAGATATGAATCAGTTCGGACTTTAATCGACCCAAGAACCCAGGCAACATAGCCCCTCCTCCAGAAACGATGAGATTCCTGACGATCGGCCTTCGTAGGTCGGTCGGGAGCTTCAATAAACATTCCAAGATCACTTCAGGTATGCTCAAACTTTCGTCCTCCTCTGCTTCTATTTGGCCAAGACTACTCAGAGTCGGATTGAAGAGGATCTCACTTGCTCTTTCTCGTACCCAGCCTGGGATTCGAATTACGCCAATGCAGGGCGGTCGTGGGTTGGATTGTGATGGTTGAGGAGTAGGTAGCTTGTATACAACATCTTGAGTGTCAGGAGAGGTAGATTGCATGTAAATTCGTTGGAGGGTATCTAAAAGCTTTTGGTCGTTGGATTCAGAGTAATCTTTCTCTAGGTTTTGATTGTCTTGTCCCTCCTTCTCCTCCTCCTCTGCATGTTCAGTTACCGACTGGATTGGTTCTGATTGGTTATCAAGCTGAAGTTTATCTTGACTGACGAATAAAAGACGTGTCTTGATGTCTTCTATCACCCCAGGCGTCAGTAGCCCAGGTGGGATTTGGGTTGGTTTGGAGATTCGAGGGGTGCTTGCCGAGAGTGACGATTGACCAAACTTGGGAATGATGAGATACTGAGCAAACCGGGACAGTAGTACGCTCAGACGCGCACTTAATCTTGATCCGGCACGCGTAGTAGATTTGATCATGGGAAAAAGAGGCCTAGACATATAAACCTGTTTTTTTTTATAAAAGATAAAAGACACAGCATTCGAGTTAACAGTTTTTCGGGAAAAATGGCAAGGTGGAGAGTGGGGGAGACATACAGGAATGACGGAAGTTTCCAAATTTCCTACATCGATAACCAGTCCAGTTAAGATCCCGCAAGCCATGAGGGTCAGGACAGGAGAAGGAGTGAAGGCGATACTTGGGACGTGAAGTTGATCGAATAGGACGATAGCGATTTCGGAGCGTAAGTTGGTTGGGATCAGAGGGTTCTCGATCAGGATGACTTTTCTCTGTTTTGGATCGATCATCAGATGGTTAAAGAAGATCCTAGTCAGGCCAATCGAGATAGCATCGGCGACCAAGGAGATAGTCGAGTTGGAGGAGATGTTCCAGATCGAATCGATGTTGGCCAGGATCGGTTTACAGAGTTCATTGACGGAGATAACGACCCGAGGATTTGTTTCGGAGGAGAAGCCAGCCTTCCAAAGCTTGGATCCCAGGTCAAGGATGACCCTATCATCGGTCCCATAGAGTGAATGTCTCGAGCGGAGATTGGTGGTATACGCAGGGGATGGGCCGGTGCGAAGGTTAGAGGGATGGTTGATGGTCCGGCTGAGGTTGGAGGCGGTCGTGGGTGGGTTGGTGAGCTGGTTGAGACGAGGTGTTCGAGGTGAACGTTGGAAGACTCTAGAGGGAGAATCGGAAGCCATCTTTCTTTCATAAATTTAAAATTTTCAACAAAGTCGTCCAGATCAGAGAGTCTTGACTAATTTAAATCCATATTTATGTATTTACACACATAATTCTTGTGGCCGGATGACATATTTAAGCCAAAACAATTTTAGTCTGCTCAGGAGAAAATAAATAAATAATTAATTATTGCGTGCATAGACCGCCGGTCGACAATTAAAAGAGTACTTAATCCCATATTGTAATTGGCCATGGACAAGAAAAATTTGTCAACGCACTAAGACGGGAGCAAGGGGGCTACACAGCTAGCCTGACACCATAAACAGTCGGACAGAGTACAACATGCATACATGCCAAAGGGCAATGATAATCTGCTAGTGGCTTGCAATTAACCGCAGGGCAGATCAGGTATGCAAGAGGATGGAAATTTTGGCCAGGTACACGGAGGAGTGTTATGGAGGGCCATGATATGAAGAATTATAACTTAAAACCCAAGACTTGGATTGAGTCCTCCATGTGATAACCAGCTCTGGCACCCTCAAATAAAAACAATTCCAAGCAAGCAAAGTTTCCCAAATTTTCTTACATGCGTCTTAGACATAAAAAGTACAATTTGCTATTTACATATCGAATCAAGCTGGTTGGATATCGAGCTCGCTATTGAAGCACATCACATCCTTTTAAGAAAATCTTGGTGAGAAGATAGATAATCGAAAGATAGGAATGAACTGTTTCCTTTTTAATACATATACATAGAACTGTCCAATTTAATCACACGTTGGCGTCAAGATGCAAGAAGAAGAAGAAGAGAGTAAGAAAGAAAAAGAAGAAAGAAAGAAAAAAAGAAAAAAAAAAACATCCCAACCCCACTCTGTTGTTTTATCCTAATCATCCGAATCAAGCAGTGCTTTTGTTTGGGACACATCCAAACATGAAGAGCGGAAGCCGTCACTGGATAATTTCTTGATCCGAGCGTGATACACTTTCTTCGCTTGATATTGGTGAAGAGTTACGTTGGTACCGTCGAGGAGAGATCACAACCCCACTGAGTAGATCGACCGCTGGACCACCAATAAAGCCATAATCAAACTTTGATCCCAGCGAACTTGCGCTCGAAGAATTATCTGCTACCGATGGCAAGTTATTAGTCTGATGGATAGGTGACTGGTGGAGCCCATTTGAACAAGGGTAGTATCTCATCGGAGGGCATTGATCGAAGACCGTCGGCTTGATCGGAGCCTGGTTCGACTGCCACGACGGCCATTGACTCGGGTGAGCTTCGAGGACTGCTTTGGCCTCATAGGGTGTACTCGGGCTCGAATGAACTGGCGAACGGAATCGATTGACCTCATTTGGCAGACAAGCCGGTTCAAATGTCGTACAACATGGCCAAGCGTTCGAGCTTTGCTTGACCATAGGCTCCCACAAGTTGTAGAGGCCTCCAGGTACAGTTGGACTTTTGGTAAACGAAGGACTTGGTTGAATAGGCCGTTGTGCTAATGTCACGACAATCTCAAGTTCTTTGAGTAAATTCACTCTAGGACCCGGACGGCGTTCTGGGCCAAGCTCTCCCTCCTTCGGTCTAGTCGTATGATCCATCATGCCGTTGATGTCTACGTCGACCTTCCTAGAAAATCATAATTACAGCTACATTTCAGCATCGTTCAAATATCTCCGAAAGCGATCAAGTAAAATGAACGAACGGATTTGGTGCGGTGGCCTTGGCCAATCGGATTTTTAGTGGCGCTTCTACGTCTAGCCAAATCTTTCTATCGAGGTGTTGGACCAGTGCAATGGCCTCATGCTTATAAAGGACACTAGAAACGAGATAAAGATCCAGATCAGATACCTTTCTTTGTATGAACCGACCACGAAGACGGAACAAGCATCGTACTCACTTTACAAATCCCACTCCCCGACTGAAACCGCCACCGGCATTCGATGCAATCTTGTCCCTGATTACATGAACCTTTTGTTTATTATATGTGGAGCATTAAGGATATGATGTAGAGGTTAAGAAAGCTAGGCTGAAGAATTCCATTTCGGCTAACAGTAACTTAGGATTTAAGACCTACCGTCAGAATAGGGATACCATCAAATATCTGGGCCAAATCGTATTCGCTCCAACTCTTTGGGAAGTTTGCCAGAAAAATGTTGGTCGGTGACGGCGGATGAACGGGTGGTAATCTCAAGCAGGCTATGGCAGAAGAAGAACTCTATGTTTGATATAGTTGAACGCATAAGCAATGACGGTTAGCTAAGCTGAGCGACCAAGGCTCCTCACCCAGACATTGGCACTTTTTTGAGAAAAAAAACGAAGGAAAATAAGGTATCGATGTACCGGGATGGATATGATACATTTTCAGATGACATGACAGCTATCAAGTTTTATCGTTAAGCCGCAATAGTAATGAATTTATGGGTAGCTTATAATTAGATGAACGGCGAAGATTTTGGCTCTAGCACACTACGGCCGATCGTAGGAATGGAAGTTAACCCGCGGGCAAGCAATCCACACTTGTACAGTACTTTATCTGTTCAAGCAAATATGTAGGAATTTGTGCAAATCTTACATTCGAAAATCATGAGCTCTCACGCCCCATCTGAAGCCACCCTTCCAGAGTCATTCAAGAAAAATAATGAATTGAATGGTTATCGAGAAGACATGCTAAAGACTTACGTGTTCATCAAAGTCCGAAAGCTCTGGGGAAGACTGGTCCCCTAAGTGAAACTGAAAGCCATCCAGTCGAGGCTGGTCGTTTGCCGCAGAGATCCAACGATTTTGCTCCATAAGATCAACTCAAGTAAAGGAATATTAACCAAGAGTGTGAGGTGTTTACAGATTACAATGCGAAAAAAGGTTTAAGTGATTGGGATCAGAGTCGAATGACACATCCAAAGATGTTAGGAAACTGGCGTAACAGGGTTAAAATGGAGACTCGTCCGACTATTTGAAAGATACAGGGAAGAAATCGTGATCTAGGGAAACAACACTGACAGGATGCAATGTATACCTTCAACGAGCTCACTTTCCCCACGATCCCAGAAGCTGGGGCTCACGCACGAAGTGTACACCATACTCGCTCTGCGTGGTCAACTCGCGGAGGTCACCGTCCTGATGGGCGAAAAACTTGCCGCGGAAGGATGGGGAATCGGGTTTGGTGGAAAAAAAGGGATTTGGAAGATAGGCTTTCGAAAATGCCACAACGGAATGGATTTTCCACCAGTCACAGCCTCTTCTTTGTTAAGCTTAAAAAAAAGGGAAATTCCGCCTTCCTGCCACCGGGGTTTGTTCTGCTGCTTGGAAAGGTGTCAAAAGGGTTGGCGGTAGAGACCTTACAATCACCAACCACCACCTCGTTTCTGAGGCTACTATTTGGAACGGAAGCTTGAATGAGCAACTCCGTTTGTATCTCATTGTGTACATAATAACGGTCAACCCACTTCCAGACTGCGATTGTTTGTACAACAGGCCCGGTCCGGTGGTGTCAACGTAGCGATATCTCAAGCCCTATCAAGGTCTATGAGAGAGATAAACTACAAAGAAACCGGTCGGCTCGTGATCGGCAGGAGGCAATGGGCTTACCTAGCTCAGGAGTTATATCGTGACGGAATCAACCCGGTCTGGGTCCCTTGCAGACTACGGACCCTTGTATGGCAACGGTGGAGAGCTTACACGACTGTTTTCGGTCGGTTACCTTCCCGGAGGCCCCTCGACTCTACTGTACCATCATCACTTCCGCCCCGGCGATTTTCTCGATCCAAGGACTCCAGTTTTGGATCGGAATGCGAAGATGCTGACCTGTTTGAAAATTTCGTGCTCCATAACTTGGTCTCGTGGTTGACCCGAAAGTTTTTTTTTTTTTTGATTGATTGATTGATTGACATTAGAACTCTCTTCACACCTTAGTGGCCTCCTTAAGGATGTTGTCCCCAAACTTCCTCTAGCTCATTGGCAACGAAGAAGGCGTTGTATGAATAAATAAATATGTATTTCCCAAACAACAGAATCCTGTCCAAACTCTCCTGATAATTACTAGGCCAAACATGCATGACCGATCGGCCCATCCGCTCTCTGATTTTGACGAAGAAGGCAATAGATTCATCAAAGCTTGATACTCGACCCAAGCCAAGCAGAGAGAAAAACAGGTATCGCTTCCGCTTGGTAGTTTGCAAAATTTCGCAATGCTGACTGACCACTTGTTACTAAAGTCCATCGTCCGGAATCTTTCCAGATTCTTTGGTACTTCTGGACCAAAGGTCATAAACACTAAATTTAGTATACCACCAAGAAATACACGATAGTCTTGAAATTTCTAATTTACATATTATCAGCTTCTGGCAAAAACTCGGAAACTGGCCGGAATTTTCATGTACTTTCAGCCTGGCTTTTGCGGCCTTTTACCACCCCTTTGACAACAATTAGTCATTACGTCTTTTCCTGCTCAATCTAGATGGATCTCCAACTACTTGTGCGTATACCTGACGCAACAGAAAATATCCAGAAAGCGTTTCCTAACAAATACGCTTCCATTGACGTCCATGCAAAGGACGCCAAATCGGCCAATTATCAGTATTTTATGGCAAGCAATTACATACACAATTGCAAGACCTTTAGCTTGTGCCCATCTCGTTGGTGATACCATGGTCGGACTGCTCTTTAATTCATGATATGCAATCTCCAAATGAAACAGGTCCAATGGTGTATGCACGTATAAATCTTGTTGCAAAGGAATGTCACTATAGTTAAGCGTAATTAGCTCCACTGAGATTTGACTGGTACGCTGCCTCCCTTTCTTTCACCGCCCGCCAAATTGGTGGGTGCAACTTCGTTGAGGGACCAGTGCACCCCGAGATTCAGAAGACTTGTCTGGATCACGCAAGAGTGAGATGATGGCCGGAGGCTTGCTGAAACATCACATTGGATGGGCTCCTGATTGAAGTTCTGGTTAATTTGGACCAAGCAGATCTCGAGTCCACCCTTCTCTCACTAAATTGAACAGTGTCCTCTCAGAAACAAACATGGGTGATGAGTACCGCACATGGAGTTTTTCTACCTCATAGCTACGAATGTGGCCCCTGCCTGGCCATTACTGTGACACAGTCTTCGCATACACTTCATGTAAATAGTTTTATTTTAAAAAAATAAAGTCCTGTTTGAATTGGGTTACCTTCCACGCGTGCGATTTTTAGAAATTGGCAAGCGTGACCAGAAGATCCAACTTGAACCGAGCCCTTCAAGGTGAAGGGTTATCACCGAACAATTTCACCTGCGTTGGATAGTACATTTCTCCCGGAGATATTAACGTGGTTCTTAATTTAGCTTTGATCTACTTCAACAACTCCGGACCTCCCAGGATGACTTCTGTATAAATTACTTTGACCTAAAAAATCACACTGTAAATTCCCCATTTGCTCTGTATGCTTGTAGGGTGGTGATGATGATGATTTATTGCCTCCAATTCTGACATGAAGTCTCACATGGATGTGTTAGCAATTTATATCAAGCAGTTATGACGGGCATAGCAAGAGGCACAGAAAAGAAGACAAAGAAAGGACTAATCAACTATTGAGTTGATAAGAGAGGCAGCTATATGAGCGAGGAAAAGAGAAGAAGAAAGAAAATACGGGCTCTAAATATGGAGATATAACTACAACTAAGTAAACATAAGCTCAGTATATACACAATTCCCAAAGTTTCCCTTTGCCTTGGTTTATGTGATGTCACAGAAGTGCCTAGTTTGACATTTAAACACTCAGAGATGTAGCTTTAAAGCTTGATAACAAATCTGACTTCTAACTTACTGGTTTTAGGACATTATGATTAATTTAGGAAAATGAAAACTCTTTGAGTATAAATGGTATGTTAAAAGAATGTAATAAGAAGGGATTGGGTTATTGTGGAAATCCGCACTCACTGGATTTACTAAGGCAAGATAGTAGGGTTGGTAATAATCTGGGGGAAGGATATTTCTAGAGGAAAAAACACACCATTTCAACATTACTGAGTAAGTTGATTTACTCAGAATGAAGCACAAGAACACTCATTATTCCTGTTAGTGGGTAGTGTTTATCATAATTCAACAACCCTTTTCCTTTTCCCTTTATTCCTTAGAAACCCTTCAAATAAGCTTTCTTCCTAGAAATTGAGACTCTTTTTTAATGAACTAGCAGTCCACTCTTCCTCTGAAGAGATTTTTGAAGCACCAGAATAAAAATCACATGCTCTGTGACACAGCCTAATTACATAACTTCACCAGCAGAAATAGCTCAACTTATGCACTCCCTGCATGAAGCAGTGCAAGATTAGACACCATCACCAGCATAAATAGCACAATTTATGCACTCAATGCATAAAGGCAGTGTAGAAAAAGGAACCCCACCAGCATAAATACCTCAATCATATGTTACACCAGCAAAAACCAGACATATTTTACCATACAAGGGTACCTCTCCCTGCTTTAGAAAATAAAAGGCATTCACCCCACTCCCATATTGCCAGAAGTTAAATAAATTACCCATCCATATAGTAGTGTGATCTGTATTAGGTGACCCACAAAAAAATCTTCCACATCAGTTTACAATACACAAAAGGATTTAAAGGAGGAAAAATTGTGCCCTTTTAACTAAATTTTAAGGAAGAGGGTAAAAAATTTGAATATTTCACACTATACCAAAACATCCTTCTACTCATTTGCTCAGACTGCACATAAAAAAAAAAATCACATATAAATACTGTTCCTTATCAATTCAAAAAGTTTATATTCAAGTTACCAACAACTTTATGTAACAATCCACCCACTATCTAATTTCCTGATCCCTTCGTAAAGCTCATTACTGATTCCTTGTAGTTTAAATTTGATTTTTTTCTGATAAGGTATTACTGCATAAAGATTTCTCTTGAAAAATAAAGTAAAAATAATTTTATTAGCCACAACAATCAATAAATTGTTTGTTTTGACTGTTTTAGTAAATAGAGGTTCAGGTATGTCAAACCACCTGTAACAATTTGTAATAGATTCATACATAACTGAAATACTATAACTGCTATTTGCCCCTCACAGAACTGGGAAAGTGTGGCAACAGATGATTGAAGATGAAATACCTAGAGACAAGTGCAAAGTAATGAGAGCAAGAAGATGATGAGTGAGATAAATAGAAAGATAGAAATGGACCTGAGATGATATTTGGGATGATCAGCAAAGTGATAAGTTGGTGAACAAATGAGATGATTCCGTTAGAGAACCATTTACAATGTGCTATGGTAACGGTTATAAATACAATCATCTAGGTTTATCACTACTTAGAACTGCGGATCATTGAGATTATCATCATATGCATAGCCAAAATTATATGCATTGAATTAGTCTTCTGATATAAAATCTTAATCAAAATGGTAAGTGAAAAATCTATAATTCCCTTGATTGTATTTTGTTCTTTGCATAAATATTTGCAGTGCTGTTATTGAGGTGAGAAAAACAGAATGGCAAAGTTTGAAAATTATAGAGATGAGTGTCATGTGACCAACCCAATGTAAAAAAGGGGATTAGTTGGCCAAAGGGCATGAGGAAAAGGAGATGAGTGTCATGTGACCAACCCAATGTAAAAAAGGGGATTAGTTGGCCAAAGGGCATGAGGAAAAGGAGATGAGGTCTCAAAGATAACTTTGAATAAGTGCTGAAGATAAGTTTCAGTCAAAGGAGTTCATGGATAAATTCAAAGATGAAGATAGGTGAACTTCAAGGGATAACTTAGTACTCAGAAAGGATGATGGCTAGCTGAATATTTAAGTAGTAAGTTTGAAAAAAAAAAAAATTAACTGAGGAAAGAGAGCAATATAAGATGAAGACAGTACAGAGTATTTGTAATAAATAGAAAGCTACTATTATCAAAGATAAGTAGAAGATGTGTCAAAGACTAACGTCAGAGTGTGTAATAAGGTGAAATTTACAAATATTTTTGAATATTAACAGTAAAAGAAAATTAAATGAGGTTAAAAGAAAAACTATTAACCTAAATCACATGATAGTAGAGGATGAGTTTTCAAGTGAATGTCTTTGAGTCAAAGGTGGGATTACTAAATGGAAGTGTCAATTGTGAGGCTATTGGAAAAGGGTAAGTACCAAAATGGAAGTTGAGAGTGAATTAAAGCTAGTCTGTGAAAGGGTGATTGGATTAGCTTTGAAGTGGAGTCAAATCTCTGGGAATGGTAGTCCATAGTGTTGTATAACTGATTCAAGTAATTGTAAAAAAGGGGTCAAATGTCCACCTTGTTTAGGTGTTATGTGAATGGTAATGAAAATGATCAAAGCTGAGGTGAATCCCAATTTCAACAGATATAGTAGTTACTGGGCCATGGTTAGCTGAGCCCATTAGTTGCAGTGTGACAATGAGTTCTGTAGGTGTATGAATTTATATGGTATTCATGTTCACCAAACGGTCTGGCAAGAATTGTTCACACATGCTTTAACCTGTTGGGCAGGATGTCAGCTATGTGTATGAAAAACTGGCTTAACACTGCAAAAAAAAAACTGGCTCAACTGCCTGCAGTTGACATGCGTGAGCTCTGAGGAAGCCAATGGTGTTACTCAAACCTTTCTCAAAGTGTCAACTCAACCAAGCTTCAATGCACAGTCACTGTGCACATTGCACAGCAACTGTGCAAACAAAGCTGCATATGTAAACAGGTGGAGATACACTGGCAGCTTGATTGGAGCATGCTGGATGTCAACTGCAGGCAGTTGAACCAGTTTTTTTTGCAGTGCAATGTATATAAAAAAGCCAGGTACTATCACTGTTCTGAAAGTTTATCTGAATAATAATTACTATTATTCTCTATATAGTTTCCAAACTATGCACAGAGGATAACCTAAATTCCTTTTTAATTGTATTGTTTGATATACAAATTGGTCAATCAGGAGAAGACTAACAGCTAACCTTATAGGTTTGGCTATCTTTCTGTCTTTTTGAGAGATAAGTAACAACATAAATTCTTACTAAGCAGCTGGAAAGCAATTGGCTACTGCCAGAGGTTAGTATTGCAGCAACTGCTTTATGAGGAATAGTCCAAGGTCTAAGATGTGGAGGTTCTAAGATAGCTTGATAACTGATAATAAAGGAATAACACTACTCTAAAAGTGGGGGGAGAATCTTCAGGGTACTTGCTAATGTGGTACTGGGTGAATATTCTGAGGATCCAATCCTAGTCCAGGAAATGGCCTCCTTTTTTAATCTAGAGGTCTTCAGGGGAAGGTTCTAGAATGTTGTTGTATATTCTGCTCTAATTTATTACAATTCAAATGCACTATGATGCAATGTGAATTGTATTGAATTGAGCACAGTATTTTCTATGTCCCCATGACCTCATGAAATGTATGTATAACCAATCACATCATGGGCCAATTCATTTAATAGAACAATACTGGGAAATTATCACGCACTTAGGTAATTTCTTTCTTATTAGCATAATTTTATTATTCTTATATTTATAAATAAGCTTATTGTCTCTCAGCTTTTATGACAATAATTTCTAATCCATAATTTATGATTTCTATTCCCTTTTCTTAAAGTATCCTTATTCTATGATAAAGTACCAGGAGGAGTAGGAATTTAGTGGTGTTTTGAGTGAGCCACTGTGAAATCCCGTAATGGCGGCAGTGAGCTAAAGGGTACAAATGATGGGAGGATGAGAGAAGCAAATAAAGAAATATGAGCACCTGTGAAATGCCGTAATGGCGGCAGTGAGCTAACGCGTCCGAATGATGGGAGGATAAGAGAAGCAAATAAAGAAAGATGAGCACCTGTGATGGTGCAAGCAATGAAGAGAAAAAAGAATTGAGTGGGAATTGCATGTCAAGCCAATACTGCAGGCAGAGGTTTGAAAATCTTTTCAAAATCCAAGCAGGAGCAAAAATATCATATGATTGGGAAGTTTGTAAATTTTTTACAGCTTAGGACCCAGCCTCTTTTAGGAGTGCAAACAAATTGAATACTCCTGTGTCCTAATGGAGGACTTCCTGTTGTTTAAATGGCTGTATCTAGGCAGAGTTCACAATATATGTTTGTTGGTGAAAACATGTTCTCCACCAATTTTTACCCACAATTAAGGATTGGGCCTTCCCTGTTGATTAACCAATTTGAAAAACATGATGTCCTTCATTATCCTAGTTCTAATTAGGTTGATTTGGTCATTTAGCTATAGCTTTAAAAATGAACTAATCTCATAAATCTTATCCAACGCTCGGGAAGACTGAGAAGATAACACCAGTAAATTTCTTACATACATGCCTACAGAGGACTATATGTTTCAGTAAATTTATTTATTTCGATGGGTTTCCTTGATACGGATACTAGGTGATAGTGCTGCATTATGCTTAATGGGTTGCAAAGAGAAACACAGAGACAGAGAACAATGGATGCTTGAGATGATCGGAAGAAAACCAGTTGTCGACGGTATACTGAAGTATGGACAAAACTGTTACATCACATAAAGTCAATCCAATCTACTTGGTTTTCACCTTGCCCTGTTTCTTCAACGAAGGAAGCCAGTTGACCGGATTTTTATTGTAGCATGGCCAAGGTGGGACAACGACCTGAAGTGAGGAACGAGTTAAGATGAATGGATCGGTTAGAAATTTCAAAACAAAACTCGAGAAGATTTCGTTTCATCCAATGATATTGGTAGGGGAAATAAATTACCAGGAGAGCAGTTAGAAACCCCGCCCCGTAGATCCCGAACGTCAACAGCATGGATTGCAACACATATCCTGCGACTAGTGCAATAACCTAGAAATCAAGCAACCAACGGTCAGAAAATCTGGGATTTAAAAAAGAGAGGGTGGGCAGAATTCGGGGGTGCTCAACAGTTGTGAGTGAAAGAATCAAGTTATTCAATTTATCAGCCTTCCTTTGGCCTTCAAAGTCGATCTTTCCTTCAAAGGTGGCTTTGAGTTGGTCAACGTAGCCATCGATAACTTTTGAGAGGGAATCCATTTTGGGGGCTGTTTTGATAAGATCGGGTGTATATCGCGCTGAACTTGATGATGATTTCAGATGGTGTTGTCTTCGAGCTATGGACGTTGCAGGCGAAGTTGCTGGTGGCTGGACTACCACGATTCGGTGACAGGCCAACGGTCACCCGTCCCAATGGCCTGTTACTCGTTTCATCCCTGTTGACCACGTGTTTGAGACTGTGACATATCATGTAAAGACATACTTATTTACATATTCTTTTATGTACATACATCACTGTATCTCTGACAACACCCGTTATAACACGCATACACGTATGGGCTGCTCGCGACTTGGAAGTTTTGTGGTGAGTTTTGATGAAAATATTTATAATCTTACAGGGTCGTCTTACAGGGTCAATCGGGGCCCCGAGCGGGACTCTGAGCGCATTTCCAAGTAACCCGAACGGTCATCAAGGGCAAGGTCTCCCCTACAGCACACGTATACTACCTCAAGCTTTTCCATCCATCAACTTGATGTGGTGCTCTCTCCCCAAGGACCTACATCACCTGCCTATCGTCCACATTCAAAATCAGCAAATTCAATCATGAGCACAGCTACTCAATCACCCGACCTAGCACTGATACTCTGGCTCAAATCACTCGATCTACCTTACTTTCAACCCGATTCTTCATCCGAACAACCGAAACTATTCGATCGACTGGGTCAGATCAGTGATGGCGAAATATTGTGGCAACTACTCTCTAGTCTGTCAGTTCATACTCGTCTTTCTGATGACCTCCAACCGAACTCTTCTAAGGCTAGTTGCGATTCCAGTGGCAAATTGTTGACATTATTTCGACATCGTAAACAAACCTAGGGATCCGGCTTTCTTCCGAGCTCCAAGACCCTCTTCAATCAGTGGAGCCCTATCAGAAGTCTGGGTGCTTCGTTTCACCTCATTCAAAAAGATGTATAAGCTGATTGTCCGTTATTTCGAGTATGTAAACCACCTGTTACATTCTTAACTGTATAATAAGGGGGTCACAAAACATGCTTAGCAAACTTTCCATTCGATTTTGGTGTTAACTGATCAGAGAGGAAGTCAGGAAATCAACCAGAAACGTTAAAAATCCAAATCTACAGAAAATTGCAAAGGATGGAGACGTGACCGAGAGCATCTCACTGTGTATGATCATTCTAACGTCAGTGATTCTATTGCACTATCCTCAAAAACTCGCCCAATAATTTATTTAACAATTGATTTGAATTGCGTGTTTCTGATAGGCTGGCAACATTGATCCAACCAGATGTCCACGTTCCTAAGATCCAGGCCTTACCAACCTGGGCGCAAACAGCGTTGATGGTAGGTATCGAAGCCGTCAGCAGTCAACTCATCACTCTTGAAATCAACAGAAGTCCTCATAGAGATATCGGCCGATTGGGTGAAGGCGAGGATGTACGCTCAATCGAAGATACACTCACCAGACCTCGGTCATCCAACTCTAACCAGTACGCCCTTGGTGTTCTTTCGCTACTCATGATGACCAGTTTCCCTTACGGTCTGACATCCACAGGCAAATATTACGCAGCATTCTATTAACTTGACCCAAACCATGTTTTTTTTTCGAAGCCGAGAAGAAGACTCGCACCTGTTAGAACGCCTTCGGGCCCTCGAAGTAGAGCACAGAAACCTCCAATCCGAAATGAGACTGCTACACCAAACTAATCAGGACACCAACCACAAGTTATTCATGACCGAGCAGGATTTAAAAGCCTCGCAGGAAGAGTTACGGAATCTTGAACTCGAACGTACCTCCAACCACCATCGTCGCGATCAAGATTCCGAGCCAGGCACAGATGATGATGGTTCCAACTTAGATCATCCTCGCCGAAGCTCGCACAATCGACAGGAATATTTGCTTCGAGGCGAACTCGAACAGTCAAAAGCTGAGCTTACCAATTTGGGTGTCAAGCTCGATCTTGCCGAAGAGACCAATGAGAAAAATGTTAGGACGATCGAGGATATGCGGAAGAGGTTAGATGAGCTTGGGGATGTGGAAGAGGTTAACCGTGGATTGAGAGATCAGCTTGATGAGGTTCGACATGAGATGGAACGTGCCCGGAAGCTGGAGAATGTGATTGAGAAGTACAAAAAAAAGCTGGACGAGTCTGCTGATCTCCGAAGGCAGATGAAGGTTTGTCCTACGATCTTTGATAAACTTGAATGAGCCTAGTATGATTATCTGATATGACTGGACATTGCCCCTCAACCAACCACAGACTTTGGAAGAACAAAACTCAGATTTGCTTGATCGGCACACGGCATTGGAAGATGAATATCACAAAGTAGTGGCTTTTAAACCATTAATGGAGCAATACAAATCCAAGATTGCCTCATTAGAATCTGAACTTTCTTCCCGCAAACGGGAGAACGACCGAATTCAATACGAGTTAGACGCTACTACACTTAAATTGCAAAAGGCGGAAGAAGAACGCGATCGAGAAGGTGAAGAACTGGCGTTGTATGAAGAGAGAGTTAAGGAGCTCGAAGAAGAAACCCCGATTACACATACGCGACGACGGAAAAAAACCGCTGAAACTGAGGGGGGCGAAGAGGGTGATACATCGACGACTGCTTTCGATGCAAGTTTTGATCGGCATGTTGATGAGGAAACTGGGATCATCGAAGGGATCGGCGGCGAGCTAAATGATGCGATCGAAGGTCGAACAATGACCAGTCTTAAGCTTGAACTCAGGAAACTACAACGCGAAATCAAAATTCTCAGGAGTGCTCAAGACGAAGATGATGAGGGCGGAAATGGGCCTGGAAAGAAATCTAGATATCTCGTTCTAGAAAACTTGCTGGAAGACGCCAACCGGATGAAGCGCAAGTACGAGGACGATTATTTAAAGCAATATAGAGAAACACTAGTCCTGACAAATCAACTCGAAGAGATCCGAAGTGGCAAATCGGTCAATAGCGAAGGAGCAGAGGCATCGATCGCATTGCGACAGAGGCTTAATGAGACTACGGAGGAACTAGAGAAGCTGAAAGCCGAGCACATAGAGCTGACGGTCTCGTACGAGCAAATCAATCAAGAGCTCACTCTAGCTAAGTCAGACCTCAATCTAGTTGGGAAAGATCAACTGGAAATGCTCAGTTCATTGAGGGATTCCGTTTCGACGGAGAAAATCGGATTGATGGATGAACTCGATCGACTGAAGAAAGAACAAGGAAATCTTCGAGACCAACTGACGATGAAAACCGAACAGATCCAATCCCTCCTGCTCGAGAAAATCAACCTTCAATCGGACTCGATCGACCAACGCGAGCGGATGCTAGTACGTGAACGAGAACTTAGTGGCGGACACGTAAAAAGCCCGACACCGAACGAGCTCTCCGAGGAGGCTAGAACAAAATTGGGTGTAACCGAACAACTCTATAAAGAGAAGGACGACGAGTGTCGGATGCTGAAAGCTAAGTTAGACAAGGCAAAGTTATTCATCATGAGTCAGGACAAACTATACAAAGAATCTCCGGTTGACGTTTCTTGTCTGGTGACCTATTTTTTTCCATTTATCGAAGTTCCATCGATCTTGCTGACTTGTTTTTTTTTTGGATACCGATGGGAATTTCCCCAATCTCTTCCTTTAAATCCACAGACTAGCAATTATGACGAAACCGTGCAAACTTACCAAGCGGAATTAAGTTCCTCTAAGGATCTGATTGAAAGGTTGAGGGTAATTGTTAAGGTTCCCCTTGTGATTTGCAAAGTTGTTCAAAAGTTGATTATCATTTGTGTTGGCATAACAACAGAATCAGTCTCATGAGATGGAGAAGCGGTACGAACAGGAATTGCGGTTGATGGCATCGGCATGGCACAACTTGGGCCAGCAAAAGATACGCGAGACGATAGCGTTGAACCGAAACGAGCACACAAATCCAAGCGGGCTCGGTCGACAGGCGTCGTCTGGGGTGGGCTACCGGGTAGGGGCCGGTAACCAGCAGCACCTGGGCAAGAACGGCGGCCCGGGCACGGGGTCCGGTGGATCGGTCAACTATTCTAACAATCTAGGCTTCGGCGGCCAGCTTAGACCTCAAAGTTGGGTCAAACAACAGCGCGATCGGATGATCAACCAATATGCTCTTGTGAGTTTGCGAAGCCATTATTTTACCATTTGAAATCTTTTCCCCTCCGCCTTCTCTATTCCTTATCGCTTTCCCTCAGCTGTCTTGAGCAAAAATTCGCCGGTCTCGTTTTTTCACGATGTGGCTGTGGTTTTTTAATCTTATGAATTTCTATGCATGTCTCTTATTCGTTTCGGGATCAAGTAGTTGGTCCTTAATATTCTATGTTCCAATTTCTCGTCCTATTTTCAATCTGCTATCATTTCTCACTTGTAACTGAGCGCGTATGAAATCATTTGTTCCTCGTTTTTTACTTTCCCTCCTTCATTTCATTCTGTTTCTATCATTATTTTACAAGACGGTTCGCTTTTTATCAGGCTTACAAGTGAAATCAACCAGCCATTAATTAACTTCTTTTTTTTTCTGGCACACTCTTCGCTTTCTTGATCATCGGTCGCGGGCTGGCTCCTCCTCCGGATAAACTAACGACGGACACAATCTTTTTAACAACTCACTCAAACTAAAAAAAAACCAGTTACATCATTAGGTCCTCATCAAACACATATCGAGGAAACGAACCAAGACTTCATCCCCCTTTTTTATCTCTCTCCTTGTCTTTCCCTCATCCATTGACTGTCTTCCTTTTTCCAAATTTTCCCTCTTAATTGTTTTTTTTGCCTGTTTGCATACTTGCATATTTAAAAAGTTATTGTTGTATACTCTTTTCTCGTGTCCACATACCTAAAGCTCAAGAGATTGATCGGCTAATACTGGCACGCATACATAAACACATAAACTTATTGTCGTTAAACTTTTCTTCGTGTTGACTATGACTTCGCGCCTCCTTTTCACAATGTATTCTGATTTGTGGTTTGCTGACCGACTATTCACGGCTGTGAGGGTATTGTTTAACACTTTTGACTGCTCACATCCTGAGACCTTTGCCACACTTCTACGGTATCGGTGATTTAAGACAGAGAGGAATGGTCCAATATGTCATGTTCTATGAACTTTGCGACATCAAAACATTCCTTGAAAATAGTAAAAAAAAGTCCGGCATCTTGCCCAATTTTTGACATTACAGGACCAGATCAGGGGCCTCGGCGATCACATTTCCCAGAATTTTAGATTTTCCAACTGCAGGGACTAAAAATTCAACGGGGAGTTCTCAATTTCACCACAGAATGTATCTTTCTTCGCTTCAAATCAACGGCTGTAGATTTGGCAGGAAACCCTCCACTGCCATCGTAGGTCTTCCTGCCTAGTGTTGAACTAGGGGATCGGGAGTTATTTTTCTACCCGTTGCGGCCCAGTAAGATGGACATAGACACCTAACAATTACTATTGGATGTCTATATATTCTATCTAGTACTACAGCCAACATAGGAAAGCTTGCGGTTCCCATAGGCTGAAAATCCAAAGAAACAAACTTTTCATTTTCAGCCGTATTGCAGGTCCGTGTATTGGCTTCCAAAACTCAAGACTTCCTCCTCCTTCCTCCTCCTTCCTCCTCCTTCCCTCTCCTTTTATGAGCTCAACTTTTCTTAGTCTCACTTGGTCGTGATCTAACTCACTTTGTTGGAAAACCACAGTTCTTTAGGTCATGAGCCCAGAGGCACAATACCTGCCAATCAAATTCATAGAACTCAACTGTCATTTAAGGGTACAGCAGAAGCATAAAAGGTTTTCAGTCTGAAAAAAAATGACCTCCTCCACAATTCTATTCTTTGACATCTTGCAAAAATGCTGGCCTGCAGGTTGTGTATTATGCAGCATCTGAAACAGCAGGACAAAGATGTCTGGTATGCATGCCACATTGATTTGCAAAGCTCAAACTCAAGACATTATGGATTTGCAATCCTGAAAATCTTGCCCTGCCCAGCTCCCAGAAAAAATGAGTCTGGCCAGTGCAGGCAGTCCCAACCTTCCAGTATTTGACCATCATCCAAGCCCCTTCTTTTCATTTAACATCTGGATTCCAATGAACCAGAAGTCATGTCTAAGGATGGTATCATTGATTCCTTGGGCATCCAAGAAAATGAGATCCCATTTCAAGCTGCAGGGAAAGGAATTGAATTGAAAAGTCCATTTTGCTTTCTTCAAAACCCAAAAGCTGGGTTCATTTGAAGAACTTACCAAGAATATTGGAAACTTTGATGTCTCAATAAGCTGAAGGGACTGTTGTTTGGAAAATTTTGAACTAATAAAAGACAGAGATGTAGGTCAAAGCCTTGCTGTTCTCCTTTATCAAAAGACAATTGAGTTTGAAGTGTGTGTTGCAAGCTGTTTTTGGGTCTCCAAACAATGTGAATAGTTGTTCAAACTTATCCCAATTTCTGAGGATACATTCCAGATTATAATTACTGCCTGAAAGTTTGAGGTAGGTTTTAAACCATTGAGAGGCTTGACCACCCAAGTACAAAGAAGAATAAAGTGCCTTTTTTCAATCAAGGGAAAAGGTATCTGGGTTGTTGGTGAAGAGGATCTTGTAAGAAGTGTCAGCCCTAGAGATACTCCAGAGTATCCTAAGAACTGACTAAACTATAAAATACAATAAAAATAATGTATTACTAATGTAAATAATAACATATTATGAAATATTATTATATCAATAAAATAAGAATGTAAAATTATGTGGGGTAGCTCACTCAAACCACCACTAAATTCCTACTCCTTCTACTACTTTATCATACAATAAAGATACTTTAATAAAAAGGGAATAAAAAGTATAAATTATGGATTAGAAAGTATTGTCATAAAAGCTGAGAGACAATAAGCTTATTTGCATAAATATAAGAATAATAAAAGTATGCTAATAAGAAAGAAATTACCTAAGTGTGTGGTAATTTCCCAGTA
This sequence comes from Puccinia hordei, assembly GCA_007896445.1. Lineage (NCBI taxonomy): Eukaryota > Fungi > Basidiomycota > Pucciniomycetes > Pucciniales > Pucciniaceae > Puccinia > Puccinia hordei. Next base: position 476,900 of record RDRW01000125.1, read on the forward strand.
TTGTTCTATTAAATGAACTGGCCCATGATGTGATTGGTTATACATACATGTTATGAGGTCATGGGGACATAGAAAATACTGTGCTCAATTAAATACAATTCACATTGCATCATGGTGCATTTGAATTGTAATAAATTAGAGCAGAATTTACAACAACATTATAGAACCTTCCCCTGAAGACCTCTAGAATATAAAAGGAGGCCATTTTCTGGCCTAGGATTGGATCCTCAGCATATTCTCCAAGTACCACATTAGTAAGTACACTGAATATCCTCCTCCTACTTTTAGAGTAGTGTTATTCCTTTATTATCCAACCCACCTTATTTACTGGACTAGTTATCAAGCTATCTTAGAACATCCCCATCTTAGACCTTGGACTATTCCTTATAAAGCAGTTGCTGCAAGACTACCACCTCTGACAGTAGCCAATAAGCTCAAGTGCTTGCCAGCTGCTTAGTAACAACTTATATTGTTACATTTCTCTCAAAAATACAGAAAGACAGCCAAACCTATATGGTTAGCTGTTAGTCTTCTCCTGATTGACTTATTGGTATATCAAATAGACAATTATAAGGAGTTTAGGTTATCCTCTGTGCATAGTTTGGACACTATAGAGAGAGAATAAGACTATGATTATTCTGACAAACTTTCAGCACAGTGATAGTACCTGGCTTTTTATAGACATTAAGCCAGTGTTTCATACACATAGCTGACAAGTGGGGGCCTCATCCAACTTCCCTTGACAAAACAGTACATGAAATTTTCTATAAGGAAATTTCTAGATACTTCCAAACTTAATATTGAACAGTTCTTCTATTGGGAGAAGTTCTCATAAGCTGCACACTGCAATATGATAGGATTAGTGACAATATGATAGGATTAGTGACAATATGATAGGATTAGTGAAAAGGTGGCTCTTGGCATTGAGGTTGCCCCAAAAAATTCAAACCAAGAGAATTGGCAGATTCCTCCAAATCAGATATCTCCAACAAAGGATTGATAGAGGCATTGTGATTTTGAATCCACAGGGGAACTTGCTTGAGTGGAGATTGGCTGTCACCAGGAGTTACCATCATATGTTGGCAATTGATATCAAGGTCAAGAAGAGTCTCCGCAGGAAACTGAAATCTTATTCAAACTGGTTTATGTTGCATCACTGGAAAAGGAAGATTAAAACAGTCTTGGAAGGTCACTGTTGTAGAAATTTCTGTAAAATTGTTGTAATGAGTTAATTAATATACTGTCATGCAACCAACCCAACACACAAAGGGTTATTGACTTGATTGAAGCACAAGGGAAAAGATGTGAGTCTTTAGGATAATATTAGAAGATGTTTCAAGGATAAATTTGAGTCAAAGGAGTTGAAGATTTTTCAAGGATAAATTTGAGTCAAAGGAGTTTGAGGATAACTTGAAATATTAATATATGGCCAGTATGAAATCAAGGAAGTCTCAGAATGCAATCAGGATGATGGCTGATTGAATGCTCAGTATTGAATGTAAATTAACTGAGGAAAATTATAAAATTATTTATAATAAAGAAACCTACTGCAATTGAAGTGAGTATACAAGAGAAAGTGAGTCAAAGAGTAATGATTGAGTATGTACTTGGTGTTAGAGTTACAAAATTAATCAAAGATACATGTGTGAAATTGAATACACAATGATCAAAGTGAAATGAGATTCTTTGAGTCTGAGGGTAGAGGTTTTGAGTTGAAAAAGTTAAGTGCAAGGTATTGAAAGGGTTTAGCACCAAGCTGAAAGTTGAGGTTCATTTAAGCCAAACCAGAAAAGGGTTAAAGGATATATACACCAGGAAAAAACAATGATCACTTGGCTACAAGTGACATGTCAAATTACAAAGGGGCCTTTGTACTTTCTGATGTCACTTCTAGACAAGTGATCATTGTTTTTTCCTGGTGATATAGTTATGAAGAGAATTTTGAATCACCAGAAATAGTGCACCCTAGATCTGAGAGCTGATTATGGTAATTTTAAAAGACTACAGTCAAGTTTCCACTTGGTTGAGTTTCATGCAAAAGTTAATTGAAATGTTTGAAGCTGAAGATGCATTCAAAGTTTGACAGAAAAGTAATTGACTGTGCCACATCTGGCTGAGCCTGAAGAATTTGTGTGTGAAAAAATAAATGATACTGTATGAACTGATCTGTTATCAAGTAATAATGATATCATGATGATGCCATGATGGTGTCAGTACATACAACATATCTTAGTACACATCTTAGTGGTAGATCTAGTGTAAGTATAATATATTTTCTTTTATTTGTATTATATTAAAGAGCATATCCTATATGCAAAATATTCCATTGATAACAAGTGTGAATGTCATCAGAAGGAATGAGCTAAATATGTTACTCTGGTTATTTCATGTGTAAGGCATGGGAAATGGGCTACAATTTACATGGCTTGTATGACAAGATTTCATAGTGTGACCTGAATTATTCAAGTGTATTGTTGTAATTTAATGATTGTATATTAGTGTTTATATAATGAAGTACTTGTCTTAATACTTACAACACATGTTCTGTAATAATGAAGAGGTTAATCATTAAGTAATGTTAATAATAATAATAATAATCATCATCATCATTGTGAGAAGCCTATCAATTCCAAAGATGAATTATCTGCTTGGCTTTGTCAAAGTAGAAAGAGGGTTTTAATATGGTTGAATATGCTTTTACACTTGGCTATCACCCACAACACAATCCCAGTGATGGAGAAGTTTTTTTTTGTTTTTTTTTTTGATTTCAGATGATCTATGTATTTACCAGAAAATCTATGTATTATGAAGTAAGAATATCTCCCTGTATTGATCCAAAGCATTTGAGTCAAAGGGGAAGTTGGTGAGCTGTAGGGAGCTGAGGACTTATACCCTTGTGATTAAACACGATTCTCTGCTTTTACTATATCCTTAACCTTACGAAAAAAGTGACCTAGGTATTTTACAAATAATGTGACAAAGAGCAAATGAGATAGCGGGAAGGACGAGCGCCCAGGTGTGTCTGGGGGGGGGGGGGTCAAGAAGCCATATAATCCACAAAAAGCAGCGCAAAACTAGAGCCCAATAAGAAGACCAACAGCCACATCCGACTCTCTTTGTTAGATTCGCTTGCACTCAAGAGTTGCTGGTTCCCTTGTTTGACTTTTCCAGTGGAGATGATCGAGTCATCCCATAGTTGATCGATCATTTCGTTTTGTTGAGTGAGATGATAGACCAATTCGGTCTGCAAGTTGGAGATCTCTAGTAAGGACGATTCAGTTTGTTTGATCGACTTCAAAGTGTTTTCGGTCGCCTTCAAGACCTCAGAGGATTCTTTTTCGAACTGCTGGATCTGTGCACTGGTTAGTACGTTCTCAATTGCCGACTCATCAATTGATTCTTGGTCGAGTAGCTGGTCAAATTTGGGCCGATAGATAGCTGGTACTCCACCCTTCTCGTTTGACTGTTCTGAATGTGGTCCCATGGATGAACCTGTAAATAACAAAAAAGTGTTAGAAAAAAAACGTGATTTTGCTTGCTGACCATTAGTTTCTTGGTTTCTGTTCACACCTGGCACATTTATTAATCCTGCTAAGCCACTTTTCATCACCTTTTCCATTTTCTTCTTGGCTCGAGTTTCTTGCTGGTCTTTGATCATTTTACCAAGATCAGTCAATCGTTGGTTTAAAAACCATAAGATTGATGCTCGATGACCATCGTATTGTTCCTTGGCTATCGATTGCGAACTGAGGGAAATCCCCAAAAACCGACTCAAAGCATTGGACTGTTTATTATCTTGTTGAGCTTTGCGAGCTATTTGAAGACAGTTTGTCAGCTCGAGAAATTGGAACATCCTGTGGGAAACGTTTAGGGGGACAGTGGGAACTTTTTATGGGGAAAGTTAATTGAATTACATTTCTCAGCGGCTTCGAGTGCTCTAACGCCTTGGACGGATTTCTTCAGTCCTACAGCGACCAAGGTATCGATTTGGTCTTTCTCATTTTCACTGAACCATCTGACGGCCGAAAAACCTTGGAAACCTTTCGAAAGATTAACTGTTCGATCGTTCGAATCGGTCGATTGGAACTGCCCACTGGTGTCTGATGGAGTCGGATCCAAATACGCTCGTCTAATACTACTCAAAAAGTTGATCAACTCTTGGATATTTTTGGCCTAGATTAAGATGCGCCCGATTTGAACAAGAAAAATCCTATTCAGTATCATGTTGCTTTAGAAGATAAAGAAGCATACAAGTTGGATAAGCTAGAAGACTTACTCACAACCAGCTGAGCTTCCTTGGTCCAAGTATCCAAGCTGGTGTTGAGTGTTCGGGTTTCTGGCTTGAGACTGGTGGTTGGTTGGCTGTTTTTTTTCCTCAAGGATTGGATGGCTGTCTTGAACTCATCAGTCCTGCTGCTCGAGACCATAGTGAGGAGATGCGGATAGGCCCAGAGGAAATCTCAATACAGCTGATGCACAAAATCTTGCGGCATTTCGGGGGTTTTGTTTCCACCCCATTTTGTTTCCCGAAGTTTTCTACCCGACCCCGAACTGGGGATTTGAGGAAAAGTTGAAGTCAGGGATGTCAGTCGGGGGGAGGGTTCACTATTGAGTGCCTTGTGAAAGTTAGTCACAAGTTACCTTCTTGAGCTCAATAGAGGTCCCTAACTTTATGGACCTCTATTGAGAATCCTAGAGATTCCATATTTATTGCGCGCTAGAGAGTGCACGAGTGAATTACATGAAAAATATAAAATCTGAGGTTTTTCAGGAGCTACTAAATATTATCCCTACAGGTTAAACCTGGTTTTTTTTAGCTTTTATTTGATATTGAGTACTTATTGGAATGCAGGGAATTGGAAAGAAAGATATTTGGTTGGAGTATTTTTTTTCAAATCAAAGGAGATAGTTCCTAGCTCAGAGAAGGACAAATAAATATTGTTCATGGCCTTTGATGTGTTTTATGTGGATGTGTTCTTATTCAGAAATTCTGGGTTGAAGAAAAACAAATCCTGGAAGAAAGTGAGATATTTGAGTAAGAAAATGAATTTGGAGGTGGCACTGGTGGGGCTCATCAAGCAGACAATAAGAAGAATAAATTTTAGCAGTTTGTTTATTTAATTTGGTTAGTTTTTTATGGAGCAAGATTGGAAGTTATTCTGTTGATGTGGTGACAGATTTTGATTGTATTAGGAGTTTTTTTTTGGATATTCATAAATTCATAAGCTCAGATGAGCTGTGTATATCCTCTGAAGAAAAGATTAGCAGGAAAAATTATTGGATTATAAAATACGGATAAGAGTGGAAAAAACATGTTCTTTCTGCAGCAGTTTTGATGGCAATCAGGAATAAAACTCCCTGTAAGCAAGGAAAATCTATGTTTTTCATCAAGGCCCATATTTTATTTTCAGTTTTATCCACCACTGATACAAGCTAAAATATTCTCAAATAAGGATGCTTCTATCTTCATTTTTAAACTTTTTTAACCCCAGTGTTCTATCCCAGATAGAAATTGTGTGAAACACTTTCTACATTCCACTATTTCATATTACAAGTAACACATGACAGAAAATTGACAATTTATGGTGATATTCTCCAATATTTGCCAACATACACCACAGGAGTTTGCTCAGAACTTGCATTCAAGTGCCATCACCCCTGTCTTTAGGAACCATGTAAGATCTCTTGCAGAAGTTATGCGTAATTTTGTGCTGAATTTTTGCTGAAGTTTGGCTGAATTGATGCTGAATTTTTCTGAATGTGTGTTGAAGATAGGTTCATATCAGCCTGATAATCAACCCAACTGGACTATTTTTATTATTTTAACTTTCCCAAAACCCATGTACAACTGCATTGCAAAGCAATCTCAACGTCTTGGAAGCAAACAGATTTTTCTTGTTGTAATAATATATTTTCATCAATCAAGTGCTTGTTTTGTCTTCCACAGGGCTCAGAATTGGTTTTCATCCATGGGAAAAAAAACTTTTGGCTTGGTAGATATACATTTCTTATGAAATTGTATAAATTAAAGTCAAATCATCTTTCTGTTTTCATCACTCAAGATACTTATAGATGCGTGGAAAAAAATTAATATAGTGGATAATTATATCTTGTTTATTGATTGATGCTATGAGCATCACATCTTTAGAGATAAAAAATGATTACCTTTTGAACTGAGCTAGCTTCAATCACTGGATAACCCCTGTATGTTTGTTTCTAACAAAGTATTAAAAATTGCTAAATCACCCACTTTAACCACCTTGTGATCTGGCAGGTGGCAGATAGGCATCCAGGCATTCTCAAATAAAAAAATTTTAGGGAATTTTCCGATTTTTTTCATTTTTTCATGAGTGTTTGAAGTCAAGTCCAAGTTCAGGGGAGTCCCAAATTATCCAGGTGTTTGTAATCACTTCATAAAATACCCACAAAAGAATGTGTGTACATATACGTGAAAATAATCTTCAACATTTTTAAATATTTCACCTGATATTCCGGTGTTTTGTGGGCACTCAGCTCAGCATCACTTGGCTGTGTGGTAATATAGGTGTCACACAAACGTACACGCTGTGCGAGAACTTATATACCAGAGGTGCAGCACTGAAGCTGAGCCCGCAGCCGCGGGCTCAGCGGCAGGCTGAGGCTGAGGTAAGGGGGTACTTTCCAAATGTCATCGGACATTCCACGGGGAAAAGCACAGGGCGCAGCATGTGACATTCTATAGTTGGCGCAGACAATCGGTTAAGCAGACAAAGGCCGCTTCAGTATGCGCGACGTAGGGGACCGGGAGGAACCACGGGGTTCGGGGCGCCAGGCCCGCAAGCAGAGCGGGGGCAGAAGGAGCGGAGTCATGCGCAGGGGAGCGACAGATGGCTGCGGGGGTCAACGGGGTATAGCAGTCAGGGACAGGCTGTGGTGCGATGCGGGATTGAGGAGACAGGCAAGTAGGGCTCCAGGGACAGTACCGGGGATTGCGGGACATGATTGGGGGGACTGTTGTATAAATAGAGTGTTGTACCAGGGTTGCGGGATCTTATCTTATCTTATCATCGAAGTAGATAGCTATCAACTACAGCGCATATAAGAAATCTCATTGTTTTAGAACTCTCTCAGCGACTTTCAGCGTGTGCGGACAAGCGGAACTGTGAAGGGAAACATCAGGAAGACAAACGCAAGAGGAATGGTCCCCTTGCTAAGTATAAGGTGTTGCAGGGAATCCAGTTGATTATCTGCTAACAGTTGTTCATTCCGCAGAGGAAATCAAAGAACCACCGGAACCAACCAGGAAGCAGGGCAACTGTTGAGTTTTCTCTGTCTTCTGTTCCTCCCAAAATTCCTTTCTTATATTTTCTTAAAATCAACTTGGCTGGATTAGACTACACCTTATATTATACTTGTTTTTTGTAATTACAACTCAAGTTCTTATAGCTGTTTTTTCCTTTTTCCTTAGTCATTTTTTGATTTAGTAAATCTGATTAGTAAGAATTAACGACTCTCTCTATTTGTGACTCATATAATATTTTGTCTTAACTAACTCATCTAGCCTGACTAAAAGAGAATGAGAAGTCTTGTCTAGTTTGTTTTTTCTAAGAACTTATTGTTTTGTCTCTCAGTTTATTTTATTATTCAATTTGTTTTTTATTCATTTTTATTTCTCAACCACAATTTGTCACACTTGTATCTAGACTATAAATACATAGCCTAGTATGAGCAATAACAAAATCATCAATTCTCCTCATAATAAACTAGTCCCCATTATTGAGTCACCCCAGAGTCTGTTCAAAAATCCTCCTCTCCTCTTTTCTCTTCGTCAAAAATCCAACAGCAACCTACCATTTCTGTCACCAAGGTTGCCATTATTTCCACAACACATACAGTTTTGTGACAAATTCTTCCAGCTATTGCCTTGGAAAATGAAGAAAAAATGTAAACCAGATTAAAACTATTATTTAAAACAAACTGGCATATTTTTGGCAAAGATAATACCTTGTCCCAAGGGGACAAAGCTTGAGCAGAATTTATAATTACTCTGTCACCTCCCATAATTCCTTTTGAATTCAGTGTGCGCTAAAAATCATCAAAATAATGTTTCAGAGCAAATTATAGGGTATGGGTTTACACAGAGGTTCAAGATCATCATGGTCAAAAAATTATTATCTTTGGTCAGAACTATGGATCAAGTCCACCTGATCATAAACTTGGGCTGGTTTTCAACATGGTTATGGTGTACATTATACAGTTACATTACACAAAACATTTGGCATGAATCCAGGTAACATCAGTAGAGATTGTGCATCACATCACATTGGTTGTTGAACGAAGATCAGACCAAATTCAAAGCAACTTCAAACCAGTATCTAACAAGGATCAGACCAAACCTTGGCATGAGGTGGACAAAGGCACTTGTAAACAGGTGCTGAGAAAACATCTGTGGTGATAGCATGAAAAACTAATTCCCACCAGAAATCAGTTGACACCAAGTAAAATTGGTGGCTACTGGATTCCTTATAGCTTCAGCTCTACTACAAACCAACTACAATGGCCCCTTTTTATTATATGGGATGGGGTTGAGCTGGATACACAATGGGTAGCAGATTATCCTTAGCTTGATTTCACCTGTTTTCTAGTTAAAATGTATTTCTCCTGGTGTTTGTTTATACATTGAAAAAACTAAAATTTGTAAAAGAAAAATAGTAGAGACTGTGAATTGGAGATTAATAGACCTGTGACTGATATTTCTTGCAGATATAGAGCCAGAACTAAATAAAGACAAACTTAGAACAACTTTGGTAAAAGAGATAATAGAGAACAAAAGAGACAAACCCTAATAGATGTTTTAATTCTATGACAGACTATCTGAAATATTTAGAGGATGAGAAGTGAGGATCTAAGATCTGTAGTAATTGGTTTTTAGAAGATCAGTTTTTTGTGTGAGAAGAGTTTAAGAATTAAGATGAGACAAACCCCAACAGTAGGAATAAAGATCAGAAGAATAAGTATTTGATATACTTTGAAATTGAAATACTTGATGAGAACTGAGAATGAATGATGTTTGATCAACTTGATTATGAGATTGAGAGATGACAGTTATTTGAGGAATGATCTGATTTCATTTCTCACCAAGTTGGAAGCTATTGAAGGCTATCCAGTGTTAAAGCTTTGAGGAATTGTTGATAGATTTGAGTTGTTGTTTTGTTTTGTGGATTTAGGAGATGTGAATTGTTCAAAGTCAGAGAGAATGGAAGAGAGAGTCAAGTGAGGAAGGAATTAGAAAGAGATGTGAGAGAGAGTCAAGTGAGAGTGGAAGGGATGAGAGAGAGAGTCAAGTGAGAGTGGAAGGGATTGGAGAGAGATGTGAGAGAGAGTCAAGTTGTGGTCTAGAGCACACATGTTGCACAGAAACAGGTTTTTTTGACTTGTAGTGCGCTCAGAGCAATTAAGAGTGCAAAATTCAACAGAGATGTGTCTGGAAAGATTGTAGCTCATGCCTGTATCTATGCTGAGACACATACTAGATATCTGACTTTTCTGAGTAGTCTTCAGAAACTTGTTACTTCCAGGTTGCTAGTTTTTAGTTCTCATTGTTCAACTGGTGATACATCATGGCAGATGAACAATATACAAATCAACATTTTCAACATGATTCCCCTACCAGTCAACAACATGGTTCAGCCTTGCCAGCTGGGAGTAAGCAAGGTTCTCACTGGGAAAAAAACTTGCTCAACTGCAGGTAGTTAACATAAGGAAACTCTAAGCAGGCTTGTGGTGTTAATGCACCCTCTCTCCAACTTTGTTACAGCCAAGCTTCAATGCACAGTGACTGTACAAAGAAAGCTATTATGTAAGAATATGGAGTCATCCTGCTAGCTTGGCTGGTGTTTCCTGCATATCAACTGGTAGCAGTTGATGCAGTTTTTCTTTCATTCTGTCTTGTGTGCAACTTCTAGTCCCATAGGAGTTTTTCATGGTCCTTGCGCAATAGGCACAGCTCTTTTTGCTTCCCCATCAATATTTTTGATAAATTATTAATCCTTTTTGATAAACTATTAATCCTTTTTGATAAACTATTAATCCTTTTTAATCACATGATCTTTCCAACCTGTTAAATCATATGTCAGTCACAATGACTGGGCCCAGTGGCCCTCAAAAACTCTCTTTTGGGACATCGAGGATCCTGCTTCCTGTTTCCAGGCAAAAACACTTGGCATTTTGCAGTTTACGGTTCTGCAATTCTCGGTTCATCCACAAAGGCTCAGGCTCCGTTATGTAAGTTGGGGCAATCACGATATACTATCTTTAGGTTTTTGTAAGGAGCATGTTAATTTTAATCATGGTCAGCTTCTCAGTTATTTGTTTCCCCGCCGTTGAGGTCATGGATATGATCCTTTTGGTTTTGGAGGACAAATTGATCCCGGCGGTAAAAAATGTTGTGCTGAATTTGCCATGTAGACCTTGAACTAACCTGGAAGCGGAATTCATCTAAGGATCCTGAAAGACCCAAGATGGACAGCTTATTGAGTCAGGAGAAATCCTATTTTTAATGTTTGTACTTTTTCTTTTTTTTCGGAGCCATTCCAGCTTGAACAACGTCATCGTCACGGTCTCTATGATCATCCGCAGCCCCGCCATCATCATCGTCCCCATCTGCGCCGGTCCGTTTCCGACGAAATTTAGCCGATTTCTTTCCGCCATTCCGCTCTGCATCCCGGATTTCACGCGTCGCCTCCCTTGATGCTTCGCCGACCCTTTCAGATAATAGCAATACTTGCTCCTTGTCATGAGGGAACTCTTCCATCTTCTTGCCGATCACGCCTTCGATCCGTTGGAGTAATTCAACATCATATTGGGTGACTAGAGTAACTGCTTTTCCAGATCTACCCGCCCGGGCAGTACGTCCGACTCGATGAATGTAATCTTTGGAATTCGTTGGTAGATCAAAGTTAATCACACAGTCTACCGTTGGAATATCCAACCCACGCGAGGCGACATCTGTGGCAACTAGGATCGAGCGATTCCCCGATTTGAACTGGTTGAGAGAACTTAATCGTGTGGATTGTGATAATTGACCATGGAGAGGGATAGAAGGAAATCCCAGCAAACGTAGAATGATAGATAATCGATTGGCATCATAGACTGTTCGAGTGAAGATGATCATTGATTTCCCGCTGAGCTCGTTAACGAGATAGACCAAATATGCGTCCTTATTTTTGAATGGGAGGAACATGTATAGTTGGACGAGTCCATCGACTGTATCGTATTTTGTTGACATTTGAACCTTGACCGGTGAGACTAAAGATGCACGCTGGAGTTTCGCTACCTTGGTGGTCATTGTTGCACTGAATAAAAAGGTCCTTCTCTCCCGTGGAATCACTTTTAGAATTTTATCGATCACCGGTCCGAAATCCATGTCAAGGAGACGATCCGCTTCATCCATAATCTTTTCGGAGAAAGTTGCCACGTAAAATCATTCAGTAGATGTATGCTAACTTTTGCCATCGCTTGCATGCAAACTGACCAAGTACTTCAAATTCCTCAGGCTGAAACCTTTAGTATTTTCGAGATGATCATGTAGTCGACCAGGGGTAGCAACAATGATATGAGGCTGAAAAAGATAAGAATATCAAATGAAAAGTTATATATCTTGGAAGGCAAGTGAGATATAGAACAGAATGTACTTACCCGTTTTGACAGAGCAATGGCTTGACTCATCATATCAATTCCACCGACGATGACAGCAGTCTTGACCCCGATAGTCGAACCCAGGGCGTCAAATTGTTGAGATATCTGGTAAGCCAACTCCCTCGTCGGTGCTAGGACGCAACAGAAGAACGGTTTGGGGTCGTTCCATAGTGATTGTAAGACCGGTAGGGCGAAGGCTGCCGTTTTTCCAGAACCGGTTTGGGCTAGGCCAATGATATCTCTATTCTCTAACGCATACGGGATTGATTCTGCTTGAATTGGGGTCGGTCTCTTGTAGTTCAGCGTCTTACAGGCTTCGCATAATTCGGGTATCAGTCCTAATTCTTCAAACGTCTTGGTTACGTCTTGTTCTTCTTCTCCTTTATCTTCTTCTACTTTTTCTTTGTTTGGGATCGTCAGGGCTGATCGAGTTGATCCAGTGGTCTTGTTGTTTTCCGGTTCGCTGGAGCTACGGGAAGGTGAAGCCTCTGATACCGACTTGGACATTTTGGAATGGATTTGGTGACCGCGGGAGTCAACTCGGTTCCGGAAATCTGCTTGGTCTTCAGCCCTACCCATGTTGAATATGCATCCGCCCGATTGTTGTCGTCGCACCGCGCTGGCGCGCGAACTTGACATGCTGCCGTGGCGGCGGTTCGGTAACATGGTGGAAGCATGCACTTTTGGCTTGATTTCTTTGAGCTCGAGGTTTTTGATTTCAACCTACACAATACATAATGACAATGTCCAGTTGGTATGCAAAGGTTTCTTGAGGTTTTCTCATACGAACTAAATTAAGGCCTCAAATTTTTCACTTTCAAAACTTTATTCACAGTCTAATTAGGAAATCAAGAAGGAAACAGCAGTTGTCCATACAAGCAAGATTGAATATTCAGAAAGTACATAATATTTCCTTCACTGACATGATCCCACATCCTATTTTCTATACAATTTCGGATTATTTCCAGTTCTCTTATCTTATTTTGTGGACCAATTGAGAGTTTATTTGTTGTATCATGGGGATTTATTTTGAAATTTGTCCTTTTAAAACAGTATATATATATATATACCATCAGAAACGATGCAGATGACTTTCACCAGCTGAGAAACGAAAGGTTCGTAAACAGTATGAAAGGGAGATAAGTACTGGAGATGATGGAAGGGTCAAGTTGCTAGGACCTCATTAACCGTTTCAGATTCCGCAGCTGCATCAGCTTGGCCAGCTTCCACGACCTTCATCAATTCATCCACTTCAGGATTAGTAGACCCGGGAATCCCAGTGGATTGTCTGAATCGGTTTGAAGCTCGGACAGTTGCAATTGCTTTCCGGAAAGTCTAGATAATCGATTAAGATGCCATTGTTCAAACTCAGAAATGGCCTTTTCAGATCTAGGCATGGTACCAAGATAAAGTGTGATTTGTGCTGACCTTTTTGGCATCAAATTGTCGCTTGAGATGAGGAAGCAGATTCTGTGTTTCACCCTTGTCACTGCTCGGATCAATCACACCCGGTTCAACTTCAGAGGCAAACCAAGGGTGCTCGAGGGCGGTGCGGGAAGTTAAGCGTTCTTCGGGAGAAACAGTCAAACATTTCGAGATAAAATCTCTAGCTGGATGGTTTTGAATGTCATATCGGGTTAACAGCTCGATTTCGACTCTTGTGCTCTCACATCTTTCAAGAGCACTCAAGATGGGAGTGGTAGACAAAGGGTTTGTTACACACCGACGTTCGAAACATTTTTCCAGTATTCAGTAGGTTCAAATTTGTAGGCTGCATCGCAGATTGCTCGTATTTCTGCAATACTATCGTCCTTATCAAATGGAGTGTAACCACAAAGCAAAAAGTACGTGATCACGCCAATAGCCCAGATGTCAACTGGTTTGCCGTGGCCGCTCTTTTTGAAGATTTCTGGAGCCATGTATCCTGAATCGATCAAACAAAATTTAGCACAGTAGAACATGATCCCGAGTTTGAATATTCCTCTTACCTGGGGTACCACATGTGGTGGTCAGTGCATTAAATTTTGAGTCGTCGATTACTCGTGACAAGCCGAAATCAGCTATCAACAAATCAGAGTTATCCTCAGGACCGCGAAATAGTAAATTCTCGGGCTTGAGGTCTATTTTTTGATCAATTGAATCAATCATGTCAGGTGGGGGAGTCTCTTGAGAATATTATTCCAATGAGTTTTGCAGGAGCTGGACTAAAGCAGATCGAAAGATTCTGAAACTAGCTTGGCGGGCACTTCACCTCGATGAACGATGCCATGAGAATGAAGATATTCAACTGCATTCAAAACGACTTGAACAAGATGTCGTGCATCACGCTCGTAGTATTGTCCCTTGGCACATATGCGGTCAAACAACTCGCCACCTTGACACAAATCTGTGACAAGATATAGATTATTAAGAGTCTCAAAGTACTATAAACGTTGAGATGAATCAGCGGGGAAATTCGACTGAATCGGCAAGTGAGCTGGGAGATACGAGACCTGGACTGACGTCGTGGAGAGTGACAATGTTTGGGTGGCCAGCAGAGATCTTTTTGAGGACGTTGATCTCGTTCCTGACCTACGTACAGTACGATAACAAAGTAGAATTTCAATCTTTCACTCGGATACCATAAATAAATCAAGAAGCTCGCAAAATTTTCCACGAAGGATGTCCAATCCAAAAAAACGGACCATATGCTCCCTTCCCTCCATCAACCTCTTGTTGATAACTTTACAGGCGTAATACTTGCCTGTGGAAATATGAACAGCCTCCTTGACGACCGCATAAGTACCTGGCGAGACAGTGAAGATAGCATAGTCAGCTCGACAAGGTCGCATACCTGAGCTTGTTTCACTCAATTCATGTATACCCTGGTACCTTGGGATGGAAGACTGACCTTGACCAAGCGTTCGTCCTGTTGAGAAGTACGTGAGTTGATTCAAAAGAATAGCCCGAACAAGGAATCAGAACAACCAATCAGAGGAGTGAGTATTGTGAACATCGCGATCGATTCAAACAAGTAGTAATAGAGCTGATTGTCATTACCTGTTTTGTATTGACATGGAACCGTTTGTGGTGCTGGCATGGTGGGCAGTATGAGCAGAGACGAAGTTGAGATAGGTGATGGTTAACAGCCGAAAGGATGGTTCAAATGCGTTCGATGGTCAAGTGGATGGGATCGAATTGGGCACCCCGTGTATGTGTTATGTTACACTTGAAAATTTAAACCACTAGAATTCACAGCGTATCACAGCTAATTAACTGAACCTCCGAGTATATACTGACTCTCGGCAAATTTACATGTGCTCACCTTCATACGTGGAGGACTTATCGTCGAGATCTATGTAAATAGCCTCCAGAACCATTAGATCTGCAGCCTCTGGTACCACATTTCCCCGCAACCTTTGTTTTGTTTTTTTGGGTCTAAGTTAACATCTACAGGGGCTGCAGATCCTGGTAACCTCCAATAGGGCAGTTCATCATGTACTGCTGATGCAGACAAGCTTTGTTCATATTGTTTTGCTTATTGCCTGGATGGTTAGTGGGAATCTCCCTTAATTAAAAACAATATTTCATGCATCCACAAACACTAGGGAAAGTGACTGCCCTAATATAACCAACCTCCATGTTTCAGGGTATAGACAGCAACACTGCATCATCCCAACACAAGCCTAATCCACTTTTGCATATTGATATGATGCCAAGGTGATGCTGTTGACTTTAGCCATGCCCTTAACGAACAAAAAATCTTTGGTTGTCCAAACCACATTGTCAGAGCACAACTTATGTATGTGAGCTAACAATGAAAGCAAGAGCTGTGAGCCTGGGTCTCTTTAGTGACTACAGGACACAAGGTAAAAGGCTATGATGAAGCCAAATGAGTTTGGTATTATGTAACCCTTAAGCTCAACTTTTAAGTTAAAAGGAGCAAGCTGTCTGAAGACAACCTCCAACCTGAAGACAGGTCTGCAATAATTGCTATTTAAGGGCAAAGGGGTGTGTTTAACCAATAAGGGAGGACAGATTTGCTTCCTTTGTTTAAGAGAATTGGTTGATGGAATTATAAGGGGTGAAATGGTGCTGGATAAACAGGATACTGGCAAGAAGGTTACTTCAAGGATTTGTTAAGGCAATACTAAAAATGTGATTCTGGTGGTGACTTAGAAATCTGGATGAAAAACCAAAAAGGCAGTAAAGGGTATGTTTATATATGTTTTCTTTCCTTCAGCTTAGAGTACTTCTTTAAATAGTACTTGGCTGGGTGCTTTTGTTGCCTGTATAAGTACATGTATAATTCTCAACCTCCTTGTTGAATTACCATGTGGGCTTAAGCTGTACGTAGACCATGTGTCCTGTAATTAATCTGGCACATGCTGTTTGGGGGTAAGTGTGGAAGCAGGTGGCTTGGCATTCTCAATCTGGAATAGCCACTAGTCTCAAAGTAGAAACCATTCATTTGTACGGTTATACTATGTGTTATAGTATCTCATATGGGTTATGTCTTCCCTTTAGATGATAATCCTTATCTTTCCATGGATAAGGTAATTATCCCAACGGTCAAACTTTCTGCCATCAACCACAAAGTCACCCCTCTACACACCCCGCCAAA
Source organism: Puccinia hordei (assembly GCA_007896445.1). Classification (NCBI taxonomy): domain Eukaryota; kingdom Fungi; phylum Basidiomycota; class Pucciniomycetes; order Pucciniales; family Pucciniaceae; genus Puccinia; species Puccinia hordei. Next base: position 493,179 of record RDRW01000125.1, read on the forward strand.
TACTAACCCGTTCTCCCCCCCAACTCACAGAAAGTTTCTTACCCAACCCCACCCTTTCCTGGAGCTACAATGCTCCCTTCTCCTCGCCCCCCGACCCAACCCGCCCAGGCAACACGTCAATGATGGTTGACATCCCGTTAGCCGACGCGACTGACGCCCCCCTCCCTACCAGACCCAACGTGTCTCCCCCATCGTTGAGTCTACACATCTTATTGGTCAAGCTGCTGTCTGATCAAGCCAACCGGGACGCGTCCGGTGCCGTCAGAATCAACTCTCACTTAGTCAAAGTCATTTTAGAACTCTCGGCCAACTTGGAACGTATGATGCGCCAACTAGAAGATAACAAAAATCAGCTGACCTCTATCCTCAACAGGCTAGCCGACCTTGAAAAACGCGTTGCTGTGGGCCAGCAACCCCAAATACCAACAAGGAAGTTGTTCGCTGCTGCTACCGCGAATAACAGTGTAGCTGTACCTCCCATCTCCTGCCCTCCTACAACTCCCGCTCTCGCATCTCTGAAGCCAAAACGGGTTGTTATCCATTGAAATCCTTTGAACACAACTTTAAAAGACGTTCCACAAAGTGCACTTGTGCAGAAGGCCAACGAGACACTTCTCAAACTCGGTGCCAAAGCTGAAGGCAAAGCAGTTGCGATCCAAGGAGTTAGCATGCTCCCGTCGGGCAATATTTCTTTTTACATCAAAAACCGCGCCCAACAGAAATGGCTGTCTGAAAACAAACACATCTGGTTGAAGGAAGCTCATCCCGATCTCGAGTCCACCCCGAGCACGTACTCAGTGATGGTTCATGGCGTACCCAAGACATTTGACATCAACAACGCGGCAAACATTTCGACTTTGGCCTCGGAGAATAACTTCCAAACCACGGATATTGCCCAAATCCGCTGGATGGGCTCCAATGATCCCTCCACCAAGAAGGCAGGATCACTGGTCTTGTTGTTCCCAAACAAGGATCTGGCTTACCGTATCGAGAAATCAGGTGTATTTTTGAATTACGACTTCCATTGAACTGATTGTTTCAAACCCCAACCTCCCCAGTGCTTCAAGTGTCTCCGCATGGGCCATTTTGGAAAATGGTGTCACAAGGCTGCACGCTGTGCCAAATGCGGGAGTCAACACTCTACCAACAAATGCCCGGAAGGCTTAGGCGGCGTCACGACATGTGTCCTCTGCAAAGACGGTGTCAAGAACAAAATTCCTGGCATCAATGACATTCAACACACACCATTCGACAAAGCCTTCCCATTCAAGAAGGCTTGGTTTGAGAATCGTTGCTTAGTTCCTCAATGATAGATAAAACCATCTCAACCTATGATAACATTCTTCATCGATCTACATCCAATCATCAACTCACACAGTCATTAGCTCAAGATATTCTAGCTTCCTCACTCCCTCCCTCTCCTGATCTCAACTGCCTATCAATACTGCAACTGAATTGCCATGTCTCGAAAGCGGTCACTCTCAGCGTTCTCAACTCATCATCACTCTCAGATTTCCTTTTCCTTCAAGAACCCTGGATCAATCCAATCAACCTTCAACCTCCTCAACACCCGGCCTGGCGCCCTGTGACAGCTTTTGAACATGTCCCAACCTCGTGGCGGCAACGCCACAAGGCTGCAATATATGTCAAGCGCTCAATCCCTCCTGATTCAATACAACTCCTCGACAACGGCTCTCAGACCCTTGTGGATATCAAAGTGCAGCTATCGGCGGGGAAGTCATTTTCCCTTATCAATCTATACAATCCTCCTCCCTCCTTTAATGCTGTCAACGAACTTCATACTTGGCTGAAATCTCATTACTCCCGACAGATGCCGATTATCCTATTTATGGACTCCAACCTCCACCACAGACACTGGAATCCTCCAGGGTGTCAAAAGTCAGAGCCTGAGGCTGTCTCCCTGTTAATTTTTCTCTCCTCCTTTGGCTTCAGGATTTCATCCCCTAAAGCCATCCCCGCTTTCTTCTCTGCCAAAGGCAGAGGATCCACCATTGACTTAGTTTGGTCCAATTTCCTAGGCTCTAAGGTTATCGAGAACATCACGGTCTCCAACAACAATTTTGGATCCAATCATCAGGCTCTATCAATTCAGCTGTCATCAAAACAACCCAATCCTCCCTTTCACTGGAGACTGCCGAATTGGCAGTCAGTTAAGCCGGAAGATCTTGCTCCTCACTTAGCTAAGTTCCCCTGTGTGGCTGCTAAGGATATAATCAATCCGGATAATCATGCACGCTCGCTAACATCTGCTGTCAAACTTGTGCAGGAGGTTTTTGGCCGCAAGGTTTGATCCGACGCATCAAAAGCAAAGGCGTGGTGGTGCAAGGCTACCCTTGACCCAGTCCTGAAAACCCGCAATCAAGCCAGACGGTGGATGATCCTGGCTAAGTCTCCCAAAGCCATTGATTGTTATAAGCAGTGGAACGGCTATTTCCTCACATTGGTTAATTCTCTTAAACAGCAGAATTGGCCAAAGATTTTATCCGACCCCGCAGAAGGGGATCTATACCAAGTGTTGAAATTCTCTAACAGGTCGGCCGGGGGTGATGTCCTTCCCCTGAGGGGGCCTCAGGGAGACATCATTCACGACAAAGAACGACAGGCTGAGCTCCTTTTTGCTGGAACCTCCATCTCAGGAGTGCCCGTTGACTTAGCTGATGTCCCCTCAAGTTCTAGTTTCAGGTTCTTCAATTATCCTGAGGTTGTCCCAAATGAAGTCCGGTCATGCATGGATTGGCTTCGCCGTAAAAAGGCGGCTGGAATTGACGGCATAACAGCTTGTATAATGCTTGTCTAACAAGAAGTATTTTCCCAGCACCTTGGAAATGTGCAGTTACGGCCATCATCCGCAAACACGGGAAGCCGGATTACACCAACCCGGGGGCCTACCAACTGATTGCATTACTCAGCACTATGGGCAAATTATTTGAACTAATAATAGCCCGGAGCCTCACAGCTTGGGCAGAGTCCTCTGGTATTCTAGCAGAGGGACATTTCGGTGGAAGAAAGGGATCAGGGACCAAGGATGCGCTTTTTGCCCTTGAACACTGGACCAAAGCTAAGTGGAGGGAGGGGAAAGTAGTTGCAGGGCTATTCCTTGATGTCAAATCTGCATACCCCTCCGTCCACCCCTCTTGTTTGATTCATTATTTATCCCAATTGAAATGTCCAACTTACCTTGTTCTAATAATTTCAGACTTTTTACGTGATCGTTCTACCACAATTCGACTGGACGACTTCACATCCAAATCCTTCAAAGTGGACATTGGACTTCCCCAAGGCTCCCCCCTCTCTGTAATTTTGTATATCCTATACAACAACACCTTACTAATCCCCGCTTTCTCCACATCCTCTGATAGAGTGTCAATCGGTTATGTCGATGACGTCGTCCACCTTGTGGCAGCCGTTTCAACTTTGGAGGCACGGGATTCCTTAGTTGAAGAAGGGAAAAGATTGCTTCGTGGGGGTGATACCCATTGTCAGCCTCCCTGATGCCAAGGACAAGTCCTTCTAGCTACAGGTGGTGCAAAGATAGATGGAAAGAGTATATAAACTCTGGGTAAGGTAAAAAGTTGCAATTCCCAAAAGATATGGGGGAATTGTGACGTAAAAATTGAGAGAAAAATGAGGTAATAATTATATTAAATAAATTTAATATAATTAAAACCAGAGGGGCCTGATAAATCAGGGGTGCTTTAGATCCCTCTAAGGTATCTTACAAATAAATTGCAGAGGATTTAGGTACCTGGAACACTGGGGCCTGTTGGAACAGGGGTGGTTTAATCCCAGGAAAGGAAAGTGGGGAATATCTTCAAGAAAAGGGTTATTACTTACTAGTAATAAACCTTGAGGGATCTTGGGGATATTCTGGGTGAAACTGGACAGTTTGAAGCGCTTGGATGGATGGATGGTGGAGCTGGGTGGTCACTGTGAAGTTGTTGGGGAAGACAGGGCTAAAGAACAACTACTAAGAAGCTTACCAGACTGTGTTATAAAGATGTATATCTAATAATAAGTGGGTAAGGTTGTTAGCGGGTATTGGGAAGCATGAGGAGCCTTCTTTGGGCGGTTGAAGAGCTCCTTAAATAGTCTTGAGTTCCCCCTGGGGACCCTGTAGGTATTATTGGCCAACTTGTGGGATCTTTGGACCACATTTTGGCCATTTTTGCTTTCTTGGTGACGCTTCAGCAGCCCCTGCTTTGAATACACGTCACCAATTGATTTTATTAATGTATTTTATTATTATTTACATATTTATATTGTCTTACAGTCTGTAGTACATCAGTACTGGTTGTTATAGATTTAATACTAGTGGCTTATTTGTATTTTATAATAAGCCACAGTATTGTTTGTACTGTTTGTTCGGTCAGTATATTTTTATTTATATGTATAAATAATAATACCATCTAATATAATTAATTATTTAATCCCCAGTAACCTTTATTACATATGTAACATATGTAATGAGGTCACTGGGGCGTGTTTTTACTGATTTGGGTGTACCTGAGTGACTGTGGAGTCCGCGTGCCAAGCTGAGAGTCTGTAAGGGGCTTAATGCTTGCGCGGGGGCTTGTATCCCAACTTTGGCGCGGGCTTTCAGACACGCGGGTTGAACTTCAAGTTCTGCGGACTGCGGTACGCGGGGTTTGAGTAAAACACGGTGTATTTACACTATCTCCCCTAATTTACACAACACCTCATTTCCGTGACTGGAAATGGTGTTTAAGCATATGTATTTTTATATATAAGCATTTTAATTAATGCAAGTGCCTTTTATCAAAGGTACTTGCTAATTCTTGTAAGCTAATTTACATAGTGAAGGAGTGAGAATTAGGGGTACCTGTGAGTGAGGTACCCTAGGTTAATTTTAGTGTAGATTCAGAATATCAAATAATATTCTAACTATTATTTGATATATATATATTTTTATAATAATTTTGTGGGAAACTTGTGACAGGTTGCTCTGTCATAGTAGCAAGCTGACACCCATGGAGCTATCTTCAACCAGGCCAAAGCCCATTTCTTATGGCTCACTAAGTGAAAGGCTACAGAAGAAAATTTCCCCTTTGGAAAGCATTTCCTGAAACCCGCCTCCGAAGTGAAATGGCTAGGAGTGTGGTTGGATTGCAAGCTTTTGTTTAACAGGAACTTTCGAGAACTCAAGGCTAAAGCAGCCAAGACGGTTAATCAGTTGAAGATTTTTGGCTGTTCAAGGTGGGGAGCTTGAGAAAATGACCGGGCTCGCCTAGTCGAGTGTGTCTTAGCTCCACATTTGACCTACGGTGCATCTCTCTGGGCGACCCAGGCGAATACAGGAAAGGTTGAGTCCCTTTCCAACCGGGCGGACCGGCTCAGCGGACTCTTCACCTTAGGCGTCTTCAGATCTACCTCAGCAATATTCATCCAGAAAAGGTTGACAACCTTGACTCTACACAACAAAATCACTAAGACTTGTTTCTTGTTTTTCTTCAGGAAACTTATCTTCTTAAAAACTAATAATCATGTTCGGTCTCTCATCCTGGATAGCAGGTCAGACTCTTTTGTCAGTTTTCCTGATTCTGCAAGATCAAGTATTGCGGCTTCCCTAGTCAACTCAGCCCTTGACCGCAATCCAGAAACAATCAAGCTTTCATCCAACTTCGCCAGAACGCCTTGGGTCCGCCTCAGGTACCTAAATGAAGGCTTGTCTAAAGAGGCCGCCCTGATTTCTGTTAAGTCACTCATTTCATCACATAAGGGAGTTCCAGAGGCACTTTTGATGTTCAGCGATGGATCTTTCCACCCGGAGAAAGGGGGTGCAGGGGCTGCGGTCTGTCCAGATCTTGGACTTTTTGTTGCCTACTTGTTGGGTGATTCCACAGTAGTGTCCAACCACGAGTGCAAAGCAGTTGGGGTACTTGCAGCAGTCAAGCTTGCACAAGAGATCTGTAGCAAGATAAACAGTGACTTCCAAAAATTGTTCATATTTGTGGACAATATAGGGGTCATCCAGCGTACCAAGGACCCAGATCTCCCAAGGCCTGGTCAACATTTGTTTGATAAAATTGACGCCACTCTTGACTCAATCAATCACCTCAAATCCATATCATTTGTATGGTGTCCTGGTCACAGGGACATCCTAGGCAATGAGATGGCGGATCAGCTTGCAAAGGAAGCCCTGGAGACCCCCAACACTCCGATACTTGCAGTCAAAGGGAACTTTAAAAAGAACGCTCAACTCTCCTTGCCTCAGCCTTGCAACAAGAGAAACGCCTCCGGACTCCCCATCTTTTCTTCCTCCCTCATCAATCAATTGGCCTTGGGCCATCGTGCATTAAATACATTCCTTTTCCGCATTCACAGGTGCTTCAATCCCCTCTGCTCCCGGTGCGGGGATAGGGAAACAGTTGCTCATTTAATGAACCACTGGCCTGCTTTCAAACAACAACGTTTGGAGCTTCGACAACAACTTTGTCGGGCGAAAGTATGCTTCAACCCTAACAGACTCGACAAAGCCCTACAAAATTGAAAAGCTGAAGAACCTTTGGCCAATTTCCTATCAATCATTGGGCGCTTTCCCCTCTATTCTATTACTTAGTCACCAAAAATTGTACTCTCTTCTTTTCCTTTCTCTCTATTTCCTTTATCTCTTTTGTTCTTGACACACATCTATCACCTGCTTTCACATTGTTTCTGGTTCTCAAGTTTTTCCTGTCAATTCTTCACAACATTAGCTCTCTCAAGTAGTTTTGTTATCAATTTTATTTGTATGTAGTTACTCAGTAGATGTCACACAGATTCATAGTGAGCAATGCCATAGGCAAAATTTCACTTAAAAAAAAAAAAAGGTAATTATCCTATGAGTCTCACATATTATAAGGTATGTGTTTTGTTTCTTATGGGTTATCCATTATTACATAAGCTACAAGGCTCTATTTCCCTTTTTCTAGGGGACTTTAGTTTATTTGAAGTCTGTAGGGCAATAATTATTGGCCTAACTGTAGGTTTAGGACATATTTATTGTCTCTAAGGCTGACAAGAGCAAACCTGACAAGTGAACATGAAGATGATAGGAAACCATGACAAATGAGTGAGACAAGAAAGAGATAGAAATTGGATCAGACCTGATGATGTGCAAACAGAGCAACTGAGATGTGAGAGACAAGCATAAATTGGATGAGAAAAAAGAAGTTTACAGGTATGCAAATTGAGAAACAATATACATTCAATTTTGTACCAATTATCCTAGCTCACTACCATTCCCACTGTGTTCTGCCACAGTAGGATGGAAATGAATCCATGGACTGGAATTTCAATAGCCTTTGGCTTAGATTTGATGCCCCTGACTCCAATCCAAAGGGCCAATTAAAACTGCCAGCATAATTTCCTAGGTTGTAGTTATCCCAGTGAAACTGGGATGCACTCCACAAATTTAGACTCAGTTGATGTCAACTGGTGAAATATAAGCCCAAGGAACCACACTTCACTTGGGGCAATGTTTTATTGGTTGGGATCACCCTACTTCAAATTGATTGGGTGGACCAACAGGATGCCAAGCTAGGTAAATATTCTTGAAGTGCCTGCACAGCTCACTGGCCTTGAATTTTCTCTTGACCATCAACCCTACCAACTTTACCTGTAAAAAAAGAAACACCTCCAAAACTCATCAATGAATACTTGGACCACATTTGAAAAAATAATACAACCAACTATTGTGGAAATACTTATTGGTCAGTAGCTCAAAAGAAAAGATAAAGTAGCAGGCATTTTTCAACTTTTTTCCATATTAGAGGGTATCAAATATAACCAAATACACCATTATGTAATTCACTGGTTTGAATAATTTTGCCATTTCCAAAACATGTTAATCTTTTACCTACCCCCTTTTGGAACCCATTGGTGAAAAAAAATGTTAATTGACTTGTTTCTAATTGTGGGATTCTCATGTCTGATACATACCCTGTTGAATTTTTCACCAGTGAGATGGGAGGAAGAAACAGAAATCTAATGAATGGAATCTGATGATTCTTGTGAGAAACTCAAGATGGCACAAATCAAATGATGAGGAGAACTGATGTTGGTGTCATTGCTTGATTTAGGTCTGTAAAAATAGATTAACCACAGGTACATAACATGCAGTTGAGGGATAATGAATATGAAACAATAATGAATGAAACACCATCTTCAGACTAACAACACTCTATGACTCGGGGTTCTTGTGTGAGCAGGCCCTATACCTTTAACCTTGTTGTATCCCCAAGAGGGGCTACAGGCTTAGTACTTACCGCAGCACGGGGTTTACCTCCTCTGAGTATATAATACAAAGGAGGGTGAGAATGTGAAATACAACGCTGTTGATCTTTCTACCAGCGAGTCATCAGGCTTTAGAGCCTTTAAACCTTACTAGTAATGCTTTAAGACTGACTTGAAACACTTACATTCTATTCTAGAAAAATTGAGAGAGGTAGAAGTAAGAGGAACAGACATAATTTCCACACCCCCTATTCAATATTCTTCCCAACTTATCTGCATCACTTCTTGGTAATCTCATATTTTTGAAAGAGAAAAAAATGAAGGAGTCTAGAACTATTTGGTGAATTGTTTCTTATTTTCTTTCTTTTTTTAATTGATTGTCATTATATTTGTTGGTTAATTAAACTTCCTCATCAGCTTTCCAATCCTATGCGAGCAGAAAACCGAAGTCCCAAAAGCTCCCTCGAAAACAGCCAACTACCTACTTCAATTCCTGTAACCACAGGTAACAGCAAGCTTCACCAAGTGACCTCCTGTTTATCTTGGTCCCAGGAGGGCGAGGAACTTGCCATAGTTAAGCTTAGGTTGACAGGTAGGCGTCAAGACCTTATTTTCGCAGTCCAGCCCCTTTTTTCTTATAACAGGGCTGTGGATTCAATTTTCTTCCAGGTTGCGGTAGGGCTTTCCTAAACCCAGTTCCGGAGGCTTTAACAAGGGTGCCGATACAGCCACCACCTCTAACAATAGTCGTTGCCTGTGCCGTCATCTTGCATTACCACGAAAGATCAAACTTGCCGACAATTGACAGGCAAGGAAATTGTCTGAGTCGAGTTAACTACAGTGAACTGACACGGATCTATGGGTCGAGAGAACGTAGTTGCCAACATCCAGCGTTGAAGGTAGGAGAACAAGGACTGGACCGGTAAGCTGAGCTGATTTGTTTTGGGCTTGGAGTAAATTTGCCAGACCATTCTTAGCACGCATCGCAACTGCCACGGCGGACGCGTTGTGATCCAATGGCATTTATTCTAATTCAAATCAGTCTCAACTTCCATACCAAGGAGTGTTGCGATTTCGGTTGCTGAGTTGGGTGGAATAGTATGGCCATTCTGGTATGTTGCTAAGCGGATCTTCTATCGTGTCAGTGAACAAGTAACAATGAGCTGAGAAGGATATAAAGCACATAAGACACTTTAGCCCTTCCACCAAGCTTCCTCAACTTCTCTCCTTCATTCTATAAACAGCGACAGGTCGCAATATTCATCCTAATAAACTTCACACATCCATATATTTACATCACATTATAATTAAGAGAACGGCGACAGGTCGCAAGCCCCTTGGCACGCAATCCTCGTTATACCCAACTGCCAGAGCTTTCACTGTTCAAATTTCGCATCCGAGACAGGTCTCCTCCTAAATACACCAGTAGGAAATTGTCAAACATGATTGCAACGACCGTTTTTATCAGCTTTCTCATTACCGCCCAAAGCTTGGCCTCCTCCGACCAATCGTTCAAATCTCTATCATTGCCCTTCACTCAAACCTACTTCGGACTCCCGACTTTATTCAATACCACTTTACCGAATTCATGTCCTCGGAAATTCCATAGCCCAGGGGTCCAACCTTCCGTCTCGGATTCTCTTGTTTACAAGTATGATCAGGTGACCTCAGCGGGCCCAGGTGTTCCTTTTGCGCATGGATTTTTCCAGTACTCGTGTCATCCTGATCCGAGTGAGGAGATTGAGATTGGGGATGAGGGAGGGGAAGAACCATTCTGCATCTTTGTCAATCCCACAATCAATCAAGGCTCGGGAATGGTCGTGGTCTCGAAAGAGTCGACGTTTTCTGAAAGCCTTGAAAGCCAGCTTCAGCTTTCAAACCACCCGGAGAAAAACGACGCATTCACGGTGGTAGAGATGCCTCACAAAGGTGGTATGGGCGCTCTTGCATCTAGGCGTCTCGAACCCGGCGAGCTGGTGATCAACAGTCGAGCAACTCTACTGGTTTCCGTCGAAGATGTCACTTACGACCGGCCTGATTGGCTTCACATCCGCAAGCTTGCCGTTGATCTCCTCCCACTCGAAACTCGAGGACGCTTCGCTCGTCTATTTGGTGATAGCGATTCTGAGGAGGAATGGATTTCGAGTGCTATTGACATGAATTCTTTCGAGATCAACCTCGGAAAAGATAGCGACGTGCCATTCTTTGCTGTGTTCATGAACCCTTCGTAAGTCATGATTCATAACATCAGTGTTTCCCCACCCCCTGGAAGCCAGTATCGGACAACTAACAAGTGTCTGGATTTGGATCTGTAACATAGTCGATTGAATCATGACTGTCGGCCCAATACTGCCTTCCATGTGGACCATGAAAGTTTAGAAATTCACATGCACGCTCTTCGCATCATCAACCCTGGAGAAGAATTGACGATATCTTGTTAGTAGATCCTCCATGATCAATAGGCGTCAGCTCAGCCAGGATGTCTGATTTACCTCTCCGTCTAATACTTTCCAGATCGCGACATGGCTCAAATCCGTGCGCAAAGACAGAAGAACCTTTCCCATTATGGATTCAAGTGGTGAGTAATTATTATTAAACATGTTCTTTTCGGCTGCTTATTTTTCGACGATCTGTCATTATTTTCTAACACAGCACCTGCGCTCATTGTCGTATGAATGATGTCCAATCAAATGAATCCGATCGTCGGATCATTCGACTTGAAGCACTGGGTACCAAGCTTGTAGACTGGAGCGAACCTGCCAGCGAAGTGATGCTGGATGAAGCGGATGAACTCTTGGATTTATACCTACTTGTAAGTGATCGGTTGGATAAGTTTCCTAGAGCCTCCGGTCTAACCCCAGTGGAAATCATGTGATCAAAACACAGGAGAGACTCGATAATAACATTGCCGACGGTTACGCTGTCGCCTCTGTTACTTACAATTCTTTTGGACACACCGCTCGGGCTCGCCGGTATGCCACCAAGGCCTTGGCCTCAGGGCTCACCAACTTCGGAAAAAAATGGGAAGAAGCGGAGCCGCTCCGACAACTCGCGGAAGATCCTGAGGAGCACTGGTCTTACCGGGCTAGAATTACAGAGTGAAAAGCAAGTGCTCGGTTAGATAAAAATTCTGATCAGCTTAGAACTTAATATATTACCATCATCAAAGATTCAGATAAACTAAAAATATAATCTATAGAGCATGTACTCAGACTTGTTCTAGGTGACTCGAGTTGTGAGACACTGAAGAATGTTATTTTCTCTCTCTTCTTCTTTGATTTAATTAGATTGGTGATAGTGTGGGTCTTCATATCTTCAGCCTTTGAAGGAGCTTGGCTTGTATACCCAGGCATCTGTCATCCTGAAACTCTATGGGCTCAGCCAAACCACAGCGCATATTGAGGTACCTCAAGTTCGGCATTCTCTCAGTTACCGTGCTGCGGAATAGAACCGGTTGGATTTGAGAATGATTGATGAGACTCGACAAACCTAATATAGATGTATTTAGTTCAACTTCAATTTCACTTTTATTGTACTTCATTGATATTATTCATTTGTCAAACCTCATTCAAACTCATTCTTCCTCCTCACTTTGGTTCACAGGTGTGCCTCCACCTGCTCCACTTGTCTGACTGTTCACTGTTAAGCTCACAGCAAACTTGCTGCTATAGATTCCATTAGGTTATGAGCCCAGTAGCGTTATAGGTTCCACCGATTACCATCTATTTCAAGGATCTATCGACATGTCAGAACACAAATCAGTCCTGCAATCTCTCGATCTCATTCCCTTTCCAACCTGGAAAGGTCAAATGAAAGGATATCTTCAAGTTGAAGGTCTGAAAATGTACATCGACTGAACTATGGCCAAACCCACCAAGCCTGAAGACCTCTTGACATACAACAGAGAGATGAGCAAAACCGCTGGTATTCTATCACTTTACCTTGGTCACCGCTATAGGACACAATTCGTGACACCTGACAATGAAAACAATCCTAGATCAATCTGGATTGCCATTGAAGAACATTTTGAGGCCAAAACCGGCGATAATCAAGCTAAAGTCGTACAAGAATTCTTCTCAATATCATTCAAAGGCACCAACATCACAACTTTCCTCTCCAATCTCAACAGTCATCTAAGCAATATAGCTGCCGTCGGAATTGAAATCATCAACACTCCAAAGTTCACTTTCCACAAAACTTTTATATCAGAATTCTTACTATCCAAAGTACCAGCCGCTCTTAACATTTGCGACATTCTGATCATCAAACACCCGCTCACCATCCAATTATTCAAGGATCTACTGGAAGGGAAGCGTCGCAATATGAATCAAAGCACATCTGCTATCAATTCGACAACCATAAAGTCAGAATCGGCACTTTCCACCAACAGAAAAAACAAAAATTGGCCGGTATGCTCTCCTGGAACTCACAATCCAGCGACCAAACACTCTGCGGCGGACTGCTTCCAACTTTGAAACAAGAAGAAACACAACACTAAGGCCGCTACTATCATTCAGTCTGATGGTAACAAAGCGAATATCGACAATCAAGACTCTTAATCCATAAGCACCACCAATAGTGGATTACTTTGCATTTGTCAAGCACTGGCCGCAGTGAAATCTACGGACACTTGCTTTCTTGACAGTGGAGCAAGTCACCACATGTTCAGCAATAGATCTAAATTCACGGATTACCAAATGCAATCAACGTTGATATTGCTTGCTGATGGCAATACACTTACCTCAGCAGGAGAAGGCTTTGTAAACATAGTGGCCAACGACAACTCAAAACTCAAGTTGAAAGCCTTACATTTTCCGGATCTGGCGGGAACACTCATCAGCTTTGGAATGCTCTACAAAAGAGGTTATGATGTGGTTCAAACCAGCACAAACTCTTTTGATCTCATTTGCAACCACTCGGTAATCCTTTTGGCTGCCGTCATTGGAGGGGTCTGCAACATCAAGCTAGCTCCTAGTTCTCAAGGTCAGTCAATTCAAATAGTAGTGGCTAGATCAGCATCTTCAACTGACATCAACACTCTGCACAGATCAGCAGGCCATCCAAACATCAAGGCTCTGAAGAAACTTTTCCCAGGCATAACAGCTTCTAAAGTAATCTGCAACGCTTGCTTGTTATCCAAATCACATTTAATCCCCTTTCCTGGTTCCCTACCTGAAGCCACACGACCGCTAGAGTTTGTCTATATGGACCTCAGTGGGAGGATAAATCCTAGATTTTTTTGTGGAAAAGAATACTATTTTAAAATCACAGACTACTATACACGTTATAAGCATGTCTATCTACTTTCAAAGAAATCCAAGACTTTTTCTTTCTTCTTGCAATACTACAACAAGGTTACCAATCACCATTCCTGCAACATTAAGACAATAATATTTGATGGGGGAGGAGAGTTCAATTCAAACAAGTTCCTTGACTTTCTCACCAAAAACGGCATAACGGTTCAAGTTACTGCACCTTATACAGCGCAACAAAACTCGGTTGCAGAAAGGGGCAATCGCTCAACTTCTGAAAAAGCAAGATGCATGCTGAAACAGGCAAATCTGCCCTCAGAGTACTGGGCAGAGGCTGTGTCTACCCCAGTGTTCCTTGAAAACATCACACCGATGCAGAAGCTAAAATGGGACACTCCATATAATCGATGGTTTGGCTCTCAATTCAACGTATCTCGTCTTAAGCCTTTTGGCTTCCTAGCGTACGTCAATATCCCAAAACAACTACGAGACGGGAAATTTGGTGATACATCAAAGAGGGGTATTCTGGTTGGATATCAGCTGGGGGCGCACAACTGGCGCGTCCTCCTACCAGGAGGAAAAGTAGAGCAATGTCATGACATCAGCTTTGTTGAGACAACTTTCCCAGGAGTCTCTATTTTTTCTTCAGCTGATCCATCTTTCCACTTCGACCCGTTGACTCCACTTCAATTTGACGAAATCATGGAATCATCTTCCTCGCAAATCAGCAATCCCTCAAAGTCAATGATGGATGTCATTGACTGGAGATCCGCCAAAGACAAACTAGATCTAGATGCACCTTTAATCAATGTCAACACGTTCTTCATAGATTCTAATCCTGAAACATTGAACCAGGAACAATTACCGCCTGTAGCAAAACCCAAACCAGGCTATGACATACTGCTCACCTCTGATACTGCCCCTCAAGACATTAGCTCAAACATCGACTCATCACATATTCTACACACCAAACGGCGAGCAAACCTGGCCTGTGCGTTCTCTGCATTGGACATACCGCAAACGTATAGGGAAGCCATGCTATCGTCTGACGCATCCACGTGGACTCAGGCAGTCGACTCAGAACTGGCAGCCATGACCGATCTCAAAGTCTGGTCTATTGAGCTGATGCCGGGCGACAGCTCTCTGCTGGGTACTGTGTGGGTATTTTGAAAGAAAAAGGATTCCAAAGGAGTTGTCGTCAAATTCAAAGCACACCTTTGTGCTCAAGGCTCCAGGCAAACAGAAGATGAAGTAGGCTTCACCTATGCGCCAACAGGTCAATCTACTAGCTTGCGTTGTGGTAATCCATACCTTTTCACATACAAACATCAACAACTTACATTTCCTCTCACATATACTTCATTGTTATTACATAATCAGCTTCTACATACAAAACTACCCCTAGTCACTCACTCAAAGTACCCCTGATTTCCCTTTGGTTCAGAAGTTATTGGCATTATTAGAATATTACCACTTATAACCACATAACTTTACCAATACTACAACCCCATAGGATATTATACAAGGTATTGATTTATAAATATACAGTACATAAATAAAACACAGATATTACATACTTTTCTTTAGTTTATATCTTCTTTGGTATTAAGTTGTACAGCACAGTCATTTATATTACATAGTTACATCTTCTGCCTTTATCATCCTCTTTGGTTACTAGTCACATTACATTCCTTATATACATAGTTACTAGCTACATTGGCTCATCTTTCTTACACTATTACTACTCTCTTTTGGTTGTATACCTCTGAACACATTTCCCCTTTCTCTTTACTGCCAGGATCAGCCATCTTGTGCCCTTTTGTATAAGTAGAACTCCCCTTAGTTCTATGGTTAAATCATGCACCTCCCCTTTTACCAAAGTACAGTTTACATTTACATTTACCTTTAACCCTTTTACATTTACTTTTGCATCAACCTTCACACAAATAACAATCATAACACATACCCTATACTCTTTCTCAGTGCTTTTCTCACTCCTCTCAAGGTCCCTGCCTCAGATTGATTAAACAACCTAAGTTCCCATTAGTAGCAGCAGTCTAAGGATTAGTAGAAATATAGCCACACCTCTTTTCTTTCTTTTTCTTAGTGAAACCCTTTCCCCTCAGCATTAGTCAAGAAGGGCAGCCTCATCAGCACCTGTAGCTTCAACATCTCCTACGAACTAGATTTGTTGTCTATTTCCCCTTCAAGCTCTTTCCTGATCCTTTAGGAGTTCCACAGCGTGCGGCTCTAATTGTAGGACTAGCATGCGGCTACAAGACCCATCAGATGGACGCAAAGAATGTGTTTCTCAACAGAAAGCTCAATGAATCTGTCTACCTAAGGCCTCCTCCTGGTCTTGAGGTGCCCAAAAATCACTTCTTGAAACTTCATAAAGCGATCTACGGTCTCAAGCAGGCACCTTGAGTATGGTATGCAGAACTCAAGTCGTTCTTTCTATCCATTCAATTTACTCCTTCTCCGGTGACCCGTGTTTATTCATGTCAACAATTCAAGGCTGGGAGTGCTTTGTACACGTCTACATTGATGATATGATCATAATCAGTCATGATGTAGATAGATTCAAACAACTGATCTCAAGCGTGTTTTGCATGGAGGACCTTGGCGAGGCCAAACACATTCTAGGCATCTAGGTAACTTGCAAATCGGCTACCCAATTCTTGTTAAATCAAGAAACATACACTCAATCCATTCTTGACCACTACGGCATGAGCGACTGTAGAACCACCTCAACTCCAATGGTGGCCAACACACATCTCACCAAATGCTCAGACGACGAACACCAGTCATTCCTGAGACGCAACATCAATTATAGAGAGGCAATTGGACTTCTAAACTATCTCTCAGTCTCAACTCGCCCCAACATTTCATTTACTGTTTCACAACTATCCCAGCATCTAGAGAAGCCTGGAACGGAGCACTGGAAAGCAGTAGAGCATCTTCTTTGGTACATATTGGGGGGCATTGATAAATGCACACCCATTGGCGCACGCCCTTAAAAAAAAAGGTGTGCAGCCCGCACGCCTTTTTTTTCATTGGCGTGCAGGCTGCACGCCCATCCTTGGGCGTGGGCACGCCTGTAGATGGGCGTGCAGCTCGCACTCCCATCTACAGGCGTGCGACACCCCCAAGGATGGGCGTGCAGCCGCACGCCTGCCGGGGAGGACTGCAAGCCCCTCAACCGGGAGGGATCCCTCCTGGTCAAGGAGGTTATACAGCCTCATTGACCAGGAGGGATCACTCCGTTCAAGGAGGCTGTATACCCTGTACAACCTCCTTGACCGGGGGGGATCCCTGCGGCCGAGGAGGTTGTACTTTTTTTATTGGCGTGCGGGCTGCACGCCCATCCTTGGGCGTGGGCACGCCTTCCGGGGAGGACTGAAAGCCCCTCGACCAGGAGGGATCCCTCACGGTCAAGGAGGTTATACAGCCTCCTCGACCGGGAGGGATCCCTCCGGTCAAGGAGGCTGTATACCCTGTACAACTTCCTCGACCGGGGGGGATCCCTCCGGCCAAGGAGGTTGTACAACCTCCTTGACCGGGGGGGATCCCTCCGGCCAAGGAGGTTGTACAACCTCCTTGACTGGAGGGAATCCCTCCGGCCGAGGAGGCTGTACACCCTCCTCAGCCAGAGGGATCCCCCCCGGTTGAGGAGGCTGTATGACCTCCTCGGCCGGAGGGATTCCCTCCAGTCAAGGAGGTTGTACAACCACCTCGGCCGGAGGGATCCCCCCCGGTTGAGGAGGTTGTACATCCTCCTTGACCGGGAGGGAATTCCCTCCAGTCGAGGAGGTTGTACAACCTCCTTGGCCGGAGGGATCCCCCCCGGTCAAGGAGGTTGTACAACCTCCTCAACCGGGAGGGAATCCCTCCTGGTCAAGGAGGCTGTATTCCTCAACCGGAGCTGATGTCATGCGTACATTCCTGTGTACGCATGACATCAGCATGTATATAGGCAGGGGCTTTCCCCTACCTATATACATGGAATCGGTGTGCAAGCCGCACGCCAATTCTATCTATATAGGTAGGGGCACCGCCCCTGCCTATATACATAGGAAGGGCGTGCAAACCGCACACCCTTTTCTGAATGGGGTGTGCGACCTCACGCCTGAAGTGTTGCACACCGATGGGCGTGCAGCCCGCACGCCAATAAAAAAAAGGTGTGCGGGCAGCACACCTTTTTCTGTATCAGTGTGCGTTGGGCGTGGGCGTGCGCCAATGGGTGTGCATTTATCAATGCCCCATATTGGGTACCAAGCATCATGGCATCCTATTGGACGGATCTGGGGATCTCAATGACATGCAAATCTACACTGATGCTGACTTCGCTAACTGTGTGGACGACCGTCAATCTTATTCAGGGTATGTCACACTTCTTGGAGGGAATCTGCTGTCGTGGCGCTCGAAGAAACAGCAGACGGTATCAACCTTGACCACAGAAGCAGAATATAGGGCACTCTTTGAAGGAGTGCAAGAAACAGTATGGCTCAAGTATTTATTGAACAGTCTAGCAATTCCATTCAACCAGAAATTCGAAATTTTTGCTGACAATCAAAGCGCCATTGCACTGGCAACAAATCCAATCTTCCAACAACGCTCAAAACACATTGACATCATTTACCATTGGCTGCGAGAAATTCACGACACGGGCTTAATCCACATTAATGACATATCAACAGTCAAGATGAAAGCAGACATGTGCACCAAGGCACTCGGACGGCAAAAACACATCAGAATTATTACCGATCTGAAGATAACTCGGCAATGAGAGAGGGGGGTATTGAGGTACCTCAAGTTTGGCATTCTCTCAGTTACCGTGCTGCGGAATAGAACCGGTTGGATTTGAGAATGATTGATGAGACTTGACAAACCTAATATAGATGTATTTAGTTCAACTTCAATTTCTCTTTTATTGTACTTCATTGATCTATATTATTCATTTGTCAAACCTCATTCAAACTCATTCTTCCTCCTCACTGTTGTTCACAGGTGTGCCTCCACCTGCTCCACTCATCTGACTGTTCACTGTTAAGCTCACAGCAAACTTGCTGCTATAGGTGTGCCTCCACCTGCTCCACTTGTCTGACTGTTCACTGTTAAGCTCACAGCAAACTCGCTGCTATAGATTCCATTAGCGCTGTGGTGTGCCAAATGTGTTCCAAGCATCAAATCAAATAGAGTCACAGTTTACTATTGAGAAGGAGACATATTTCTAGATGTATTATTGCATAATTAGGTTCTACAGGTCATTTAACCCCTAGTCACTCACTGGACCACTAGGCTAGCTCCCCTCATTTAAAAGATATCTGGATTAAACTGTGATTTCAGACTTTAGGAATATATATTGATAGTACATAGTATAGAATTAGATTCAAGTGCATAGTTGTAGTATATTAAATGGATACCACCACCACATGGATACCACAACCACCACATGGATACCACCACCACATGGATACCACAACCACCACATGGATACCCTTACCACCACCATCATATGAGCACCTCTATGGCAGTCACACCAGCAGAACTCCCTCACGTTTTACTATAAAAGGAGGAGTTTTTCTCTCCTCAGTTTCAGCATGCCGGAGGAGGAATCCTAAGCAGAACACACATCTCACTTAGAGTTTCCATCTCAAATCCAAGTAAATCCCACAGTGTGATCTCAATCAAGTAACCCATCAAAATCTTTCATACCTCAGAGGATATATAAGTAGTCCAGTAGCTAACATCACTATTTGTGCTCTTAACAAGCAAAATTGACTTTACCCATTGTGCTCTTAACTGAAGGTTAAGGAAGAGGGCAAATACACTTTGAATAGTTCACATATAAAATCAGTTCCGTCAAGAATTATTTTTACTAGTTTATCTACACCTCAATTATAAATATATATAAAAACACATAAAAAATATATACTTAAGACTTATTTCCATCATCTGCCTCAATCCTGTTGTAAACCACCCCGGCTCTATTGCCCATACAAATTCCACCAAACCCATTTCCACTGAATTCAAGTTTGATCTAGGTCTGATAGAGACTGCTACACATAAGTTTTCTCTATCATTAGTTTGCCACAACAAATAAAAATAAATAAATTTGTTGTGATAGCTCTTGTGTAGTATCATAGAGGGGCAGGTCTTTCAAACCACCCGTAGCAGTTGTAATATCTTCTTACATATTTGAAATATTATTACTGGTATTTCCCCCTCGCAGAACTGCCACCCGTCCCAAAAGGAGTTCTCACAGTGCAGTCACTTACTTTTTTGTCAAAATTTGAAGGCACCTCAGCTTCAAAACTTCCAATTACCATTTTCTGACACTTAAGCAAAGTGAAAATTCAAACTTATATTTTAAAATTACCTTATCCACATCTCAGACCTATGGACTTCTATTTCCAGTGACTTGACCTATCTTTGACACTATCCAATTGTTAGAATTTTGTCATACAAGCGCAGCACGGACCCGCAGCTCTGTTCCCTAGTTTGGAAAAATCAGCATGCCCTTCTCTTTCCTCATCTCGCCCGGAACCAACCAAATCCAATAATCAGCTCAGTTCAACATCAATCTTCAATATCATATCAAAGCCAAACCGCGAGATCACCACTGCCAGTCATAAGAGTTGTGGTGACTGGATTCTTCCTTCTCATTATTGTTTTCTTCTTCTCATTTACTTATTGCTCTCTTTCTAGTCTCTGTGTCTGAGAGAGTGTGTGGAGGATATGTGTTCGTTTAGTTATATCTATTCTGTTCAAGTCTCCTGAATCTCTGACCATTCTGATCCTCTAGGTATTTCACTGTACCTCTTCTTTCATCCTTCTCACCATTGTTAAAGATTTTTCTCTCATCATGAAATCTACTATAGTTTTCTGTCTAAAATTGTAAAAGATTCACAGTCTCAACAGCACCAAAGGAAAAACACTAGAGGATCAAAATGGTGGAAAACGATGGAGCGTCTAAGGTAAACATCCCTAAGCTTGACAAGAAGTATTTCCTGCACTGGTCAATGAGGATGAAAGCACATCTCCAAAATTGAGGCCTCAGCAAGTATATTCTCAAACCTGCAATTGTCTTAGCAGGAGCAGCCAAATCCAATTATACAAAGAAACAAAATGAAGTGGTTGACCTCCTCATGAATTACATGACCAAAACTGTTTTTGAAGCCGTGATTACACCCAAAAACAAGGAAGACCCTCATGGCATCTGGAATCAAATTGTATCTTGCTTTGCCTCCACAACTGTAAACAACAAAGGTTGTGTCTGGCAAAAATTCATGTGTTATGAATACAAGGGCAATCTTGCCGGGTTCATTGTCAACATGCAAAAAATGCTGACTGAAATCGCAGTGTGAAAGCTGGGAGTTCCTGATAACATCCTTAGGCCCCATTTGGGAGCAGTGATGTGATGTAATAATCACCCCTTTTGTATAACAGGGCCTCACCAAGGCCCATATTATCTCACACACACATTTGGCAGTTTTCAAAAGTTGTGATGTATATCACAACTTTTGACATCACTGCTTATAGCCCCCGCCAAATCCCAAATAGTACCCCTGGGTACTATTTGGAGTCATATTGGCATACTCGTTGGTCTCCGCACATTACAACTTGAACACAATGCAAGCATTCAACTCTTGGCAGGACAACAACAATCCTCAAAACCATTGACTCAATTCAAGATCAACCACTTTGGATATTGAAATGGAGGAAGATCTCTCCCAAGCTCAGTCTCAACAAAGCGTTGGCGCAGAATCTATATCCAGTGGCCGTAAAACAGTCAAGATTTTTTGGACGTCCGAGATGGAGCAATCAGCTCTAGAACTTTACGTTGAAGCTGTTCGCAAGGGTAAGCGGTCAGACAATGGCTTCAAGCCTGAGACTCATAGGGCAATAGCAGCCGCTTTGCAGGCAAAGTTCCCAACAATTGATTTGGATGAAAAGAAAGTTAAATCAAAGTACAACCAGGTATGTCTAACAGAGACTTTTTTTTATTTACACTACTAATTTAATCTTCCTTTAATATAATTCAGGGATTCAAAAAAGACTACAATACTTTTCTTGAGTTAAAAAACCAAAGTGGACTTGGCTGGAATGAGGAGACCTGGGAGGTCACTGCCACCAAACAAGTTTGGAATAATTATCTTTTGGTTTTTTTTTTTTTTTGAACACTTTTCTGAATTGCATATTGTTCTTGCAGTCCCACCCACAAGCAAAGAAATTCAAAGGGAAACCTTTCCCAGAATGGAGTTTGCTTGTTGAAATTTTTGAAAAAGTTGTTGCAACTGGTGATAATCAGCTCTCATCGCTCTCAATAACTCGTCCGGCCCAACTTGATCTAGGCAATAACCTTACAACCAGCCATTCGCAGTCTACTCAGAACGATACCCACATTTCTGGTGATACCTCTCAATCGGAAACATCATCTCCACGAGTACATCGCGCAGCAGGCCAAACATCTACTGGCTCGCAAATTGCAAGTGCGTTGAAAGATTTAATTGAGCTAAGCAAGCCTACCTCAAAGGAAACCCAGGGGAAATTCTGTCATTGTGCATCTCACTGAGATGGTCAAAGACAACTCTCCAGAAATTCCAGAAACCTACATCCAAGCAATAAACTCAAATCAATCACCCTTCTGGAAAAAAGCAATTGAGAAGGAAATTTTGAACATGGAAGAACAAAATGTGTGGATTGTGGTCAGGAAGAACAGTGATCAGAAAATAATCAACTGTACTTGGGTCTTTGAAGAAAAATCAGCTCAACATTCTGAGGGAATACAAATCACATCTCTGCGCAAAAGGTCTTCAACAAAGAAAAGGCTCAGAGTCAGACTACGGAGAAACCTACACCCCAACTGGATATTAGCATATTTCATATCATATGTAGTAGCATAAATTAGTTAGACTTACAGCTTATAATCCGCAGCAGAATCTGCAACCTAGTTGTTAGTATTTATCTCTGTTCAAGTTCCTTGTTCTGTTTTTCCTCATTCAACTTTGTTTCAATTAATTAATTCATGCTGCTCATTCATCAACATCAAACTGTATAGGTTTTTTTACTATTTTCTCCTCTTTTATTTCATCTAAAGCTTCTTCCATCTTATTATTTATACTTCTTCATTTTTAGGTTTGTTGTCTGTACTCTTGTTGCCGCCGCTATCGCTTGCTTGCTCACAAGTACCTCAAAACTCTTAAGGTTTTTTGTCTGTACTCTTGTTGCCACCACTATTGCTTTCTTGCTCACAAGTACCTCAAAACCTTTAAGATTTATTGTCTAACACTGGAAAGCTGGGATCATTAAGAATGCTCATCATATTTTCTCTAAACCACAATCTCAAGTTTCATCAAATGGATATTAAAAGTGACTTTCTGAATGCTCCTCTTGAAGAAGAGATCTTTCTCAATCCTCCTCCAGGCGTCAAGGTAACCTCCAACCACATACTCAAGCTCACTCAAGCCATGTCTCAAACAAGCCCCACAGGCCTGGCATCAAGCGCTATCCAAATGGCTCTTTCAAATAGGATTCAGAAGATGTGACATGGAACCATGTGTTTTCTGGAGAAAGGAAAATTTTCTCTATTTACACATGGATGAACTTGCAATATTCAGTAAAGAACCCAAATCATTCAAGGAAGAAGTAAGATTGAAGGTTAAGATCAAAGATCTGGGGGAATCAAATCTGTTGCTCAGAATGAACATCACTCAAGAGAAAGACTCAGTCACACTGTCTCAAATCCATTATATCAAATTTCAATTGGAATACTTCAACTGCAAACATTTACATCCGGAATCAACACCCATGAAACTCAAGGATCACCTAGTCAAAGCGTCCAGTCTTGAGCAATCACAACATTCCAAGTCTGGCAATAAATATTTTCTCTAGTTGGTGCACTGAACTATTTGAGTGTTACCACCCGTCCAGAAATAATATTTGCTGTGATTTCTCTGTTGCAATACCTGAACGCTCCAGGAACAAATCACTGGGAGTCTGGTATTCAAGTATTACAATATCTTAAGGGGACTAAAGACATTGGTGTTATGGTTGGTCTATGGAGAGGAAGGCACTGGGGGTCTGGGGTTTTTGGGATCCTATAATGTAGGTTGCAGGATGAGGATGAGATGTGGATCCTTGTCCTTGCAGATTATCAGTGGTCTGTCTGCAAAATGTACATGATAGACTATGTACATGTGGTGCGGGCTATGGTGCAGGCAGGCCCGCGCTATAGCTCATGACATTATCCCCCTTTTAATGTGTAAGTGTTAGAATTAACAAAGCATTTTTCAGACATTTAGCAGAAAATGATTGAATTGGGCAGGATTTGAACCAGCAACCTTAGCAGAAGCTAAGAAGCTATACTAGAAGTGCTACCTTTACCAACTAGGCTACCAAGTCATTATCCAATGTGCTGATATTTGGAACACTGTGGATCACAATCTTCAACACACCCCCTGACCCACAGTGTGAGAACAAGAGACCCCAAAGTCAACCAATTTCAAGCTAGTCTATTCATTGAGACAATACATATTGCATAATAAGTAGATATTGCATATTGCATAATAGCATTTTGCATATTCCAAAGTTGGAAACAAAGTCCATAATAAATTGCAGTGCATTTGGAAACAAAGTCCATAATTGCATATTGCATAAGTGCATAATGTATAATCCCATATTTAAGTATTCAACAGTAAGCCTCCACCATCTCCTAGTTCCAGTTGACCAAAAAAGCAAAAAAAAAACCCACCTCTTTTAGATGTTGTCCCTCACTTTCTTCTCCGCGCCCAACAATGAGGCCGCTGCCTCTGGAAATCTTGAGTTAAATCCCACTACCAACTTTTTGAAATTCTTCAGATTTCCCACCGGTTCCCACAAGTTTTTGTCTGTACCAAATCCCTTCCAACTGAAAAGTTATTGAGTCTTCCGGCTTCTTTGTCTACCGTCCAGCACCTCCTTGACTTCCCAATCTTCCCCACCATCCACAGTGATTGGTTCTGGGTCCTGCTTCCTTCAATCCATAATTTTGTTGGGCCTGTGTTTTCAGAGTACTGATACATGAAATATGGGGTGTAATCCCCACATGGAGATAGGGAGTGTCAGTGTGTAAGCAGATTTCAAGATTCTATCACAGATAGAGAATGGTCCCAGCAATTAATGCTCCAGCTTTGGGCTAGGGTAGGTTGTTGAAATGTTGCATTTGTTTAGCCATACTTCAGCCCCTACGTCCCATTCCATATTTTCCCTTGCTTTATTGTTGAATTGGCCTTTAATTGCCTCTTGCACCTCTTCCAAACAGTGCTTGAGATCCCCCTGTACCTCTGCAAGTTGGCGGAGTCAATCCTCCACTGTGGGAACACACTGCTCCGTTGAGGGGATTCCACTGTGTGCTGGGTTGAATCTGTAGTTTTCTTTGAACGGGGAAACTCCTGTTGATGTGTGGTTGTTATTGTTGTAGGCAAATTTGGCCATTGGGAGGAGTGGGGTCCAATTTTCCTGTCAGTAGAAAACAAAGTGATGTAGGTACTGCTTGACAGCCTTGTTGTAAATTTTGGATTTTCCATCTGTCCTTGGGTGGTAAGCTGTGGAGGGATGCAGTCTAATACCCATTATGGAGCTCAGTTCAAATGTGATTTGGGAAATGAAAATACTCCCCCAGTCCAAGAATATTGTCTTGGGAGTGCCATGGAGTTTCCAGACATGTTCAGCCATCAGGTCCGCCAGTTGCTCCGCATTCATTGACCTCTTGCACGGGATAAAGTTTACCATCTTAGTCAGTCAATCTACCACTGTCAGTCTACTTTCTTTGAGCGGTGTGGACATAATGGCGACCTCCATGACAGAAATGGTAGGTTGCCCTGCTTCCTGGTTGGTTCCGGTGGTTCTTTGATTTCCTCTGCGGGATGAACAACTGTTAGCGGATAATCAACTGGATTCCCTGCAACACCTTATACTTAGCAAGGGGACTGTTCCTCTTGCGTTTGTCTTCCTGATGTTGCCCTTCACAGTTCCGCTTGTCCGCACACACTAAAAGTCGCTGAGAGAGTTCTAAAACAATGAGATTTTCTTATATGCGCTGTAGTTGATAGCTATCTACTTCAATGATAAGATAAGATAAGATCCCGCAACCCTGGTACAACACTCTATTTATACAACAGTCCCCCGATCATTTCTGGCAATCCCCGGTACTGTCCCTGGAGCCCTACTTGCCTGTCTCCTCAATCCCGCATTGCACCGCAGCCTGTCCCCGACTGCTATACCCCGTTGACCCCCGCAGCCGTCTTTCGCTCCCCTGCGCACAACTCCGCTCCGCTTGCGAGCCTGGCGCCCCAAACCCCGTGGTTCCGCCCGGTCCCCTACGTCGCGCATACTGAAGCGGCCTTTGTCCGCCCGACCGATTGTCCGCGCCAACTATAGAATGTCACATGCTGCGCCCTGTGCTTTTCCCCGCGGAATGTCCGATGACATTTGGAAATTACCCCCTTACCTCAGCCTCAGCCTGCCGCTGAGCCCGCGGCTGCGGGCTCAGCTTCAGTGCTGCACTTCTGGTATATAAGTTCTCCCACAGCGGGATTTGGGGGTATCAGTGATTAAATTGTAGCTAATTTCTGTCCACGGGCCTGCGGGAATCAGGAGGGTTTCCAGGGTTTCAAATGGCCGCTGGGTGTAGGATTTAACTCTTTGACAAGAGTCACAGCCATCCAAATATTGGTTGAAAAATCTCTTCATTCTGTTCCACACAAAGCTCCTGCGGACCAACGCTAATATGCAGGATCTGCCTGGGTGGCCTGCCAACTTTGTGTTGTGTCTGCTCTTGAGAATTTCTGTCCTCAATGCCCTGTCCGCTGGTACCACTAACCATCCCTTGTTGTAGAGCACACTGTCCACTCCCGTATACCTGGCCTGGTTCCCTGTTGGTTTCTGCAATAACTTAATCCAATCAGCCAATTTTGGGTCAAGTGGGGTTAGTTTTCTAATCTCAGCAATGATTTAAGGGTCAGATAGGGCTAGGATGTTCCTCCCCTTGTCCTCCAAATTGGTCCCCATTAGATCAACCTTGAACCAAAGGTCCCCATCATCCAAGTCAATTGACTCATCCAAAAACCAGCCATCCAATTCCGCACATTCCACAACCTCCTCAAAAGTCTGCTCAGTGGTGTTACTTGGTTTCAGAAGTTGGCCAAAGGTCAGTTTTTCACCGAGTTCCAGGGCAAGGTCCAGTCTGCAGGACAGGGCATGTGGTTTTGGGGATTGGCGCCCTGGTTGGAATATGATCTTGAAGTCAAAGCATCCCATGGTCTCTGCCCATTGCACCGGTCTTCTGGTGAGTTGTTTGGTTGTCATCAAATTTTCCAGGTTCTGGTGATCTGTGTACTGTTGAGTTAGTCACTCAGGTTGTCTAGTTTGTTCTATGTGCCTTATACATTTCACTTCTATTTCACCTACATTTCACAAGTTGTATGTAGTATACCTGAGACAGCAGTCATGGAAGACCTCCTCTCCTCATCCTTCCACAAACCTCATCCACTCAACCAACCTCATGTGTGCTGTTCTCATCCTCTGTCTAGTTCATCATGATCCTCATAAAAAATAATGCAAACCCTATAAATGAGGACTGTTTTCATTGCTGACTGGAACTTACCCTCATGAATGATAATGATAATTTCTGGAAGGTGTAAGTAATGTAATGATGTCAAAATTACACATCATCAAAATTCTCCCAGATATATTAACTTACCCTCATTGATACAATTCAAAATCTATACTAAAAAGTATGCACATATGCCAAGGGTTCTAGAAAAGTGATATTAGAACAGTAAGCACAAAGAAGAGGAGGATATGGATCTTCATGAATCAGGGTTCAAATGTGAATATATTTTTAAATTAAAATAAATTTCTTGATAAACAAGAATATATATGTATATTATCATTGGAATTCTTACTTGGAAGTGTTACAAATAACCTGAATCAAATAGTATGTTATTAGGATGCATTGTGAATTCATTTATCTGTAAGAGACTTTTTGTGTGTAATTGTTTGATCCATTTATACAATGGATAAAGATGAAGATTTTCATCTTGAATTGTTATTTCATGAAGTTCATAAGGAATTTACTTACCATTTTAAATATTATCAATTAAATATATGGAAATACAGGAGTCATGTGAAAAACAATACCTCATTGATACATGCTGTAGAAGTGGGGGATACACTCTAGACACAGTGTATGTTGAGGGTGGGTAAGAGATAAGCAGAGGTACCTCTGCAAAGGTTCCACATTTTTTTTCCTAGTGCATGGAAGATTAAAAATGATAATTATGGCTATCTTGTAAACTGAGGGAGCTAGCTGGATAGTTGAAGTGAGTGAACATGGTTAATTTTGTATGTAGATTCTTTCTAAGTAATAATATTTTGCATTTTTTCAAATGAGTTTAGCAAGGGGCAATGATTTTGACAGTTTTGTGGTGCACAGCAGATCCAGACCACTCCTTCATGTGTTGCTTCAGTACAACTTGAGGGCTCCACATGTATTCAGAATTCACCAAGGCTTATCTAGATTTCCATATGACTCATCTGTATAAGTCTTCCCATAGGTAGGATTTTTACTTGCCAATCATGTTAGTATGTGTGTACATAATGTCATGAAATAAACATAATCACAAGAAGACTTAGCTGAGTGCAGAAGGTTTGATTAATAAGGGGTGAAACAAGTGGTATGTGAAGACTTGATTCAAAAACAAACATGGCAAATACTAAATGCTCATTAAAAAATTTGAATGGAATGTCAAATGGGTTATATGTAAACTTCAATTAAACAACAATGGTAGTAATAAGACCAGAGACAAAACTGAAAGGGTGTGATGAAAGACATGAGGAAAACACACAGTTTGTGATGAGCAGTGGAGGTTAAAGATTGATGGAATGTCTTGTGATTATTTCAGGAAGCCACACAAATAGAAGGGAAACTGAGGTGTTTTGTGATTATGTGAAAAAACAAGCCGATGTGTAGTCAAAAAGGGCATTTTCTCTCTTGAGATGGAAGCTTTGTTAGACTGTCGTCATCTTGCCTTTGTATCCATTTGGTTTTTCTCTTGGACTACTACGATACACATACAAGTTAATAAAAAATAACGAAAAAATAATTACTCTCTGCCAAACAAAGTTCAACAAAACGGAAATCAAGCTGCTTGCGGCTGCTCTTGAATGGACTGTCACGTGATTTTGCAGATTTAATCCACCTTCCGCGTGGAATTGGGACGGGTCGTATTATGAAATGGACTATCATCCGGACGGGCATGGAAGTTAGAGCCGAGTTCATTGCGTTGACCGTTTTCACTTACAATCCCAGCCATCTCGGCTAGTCGATAAATAGCGTTGAGCAGCGGCGACGGGAGTCCCGGGGCAACTTCCTCATGAGCCTCAACTCGTAATGATGGAAGTCCGGTGGGAGGAAGGTTAGGGTTGCGATAGAATGTAGGGGTCGAAGGAAGTAACACAGGCGTTGGGGTGGACATGAAATCTGAGGTGCTAGTTGACGAAAGCAGACCTGTGTCTTCGTCGATCTCTTCCCAGTCTTCATCTTCGGGTGCACTATCAGTCCGCTGAGATTTGCGCGGAGGCCCTAAATCGAAATCATCCGTAAGAAAAAACAGAACAAGGCTCCGATGGAATGTGAATGCAAAACACTCACTTCTTCCGGGAGCTAGACAATGTAAAGGACGGGGCTCGTAGAGAGGCAGTTGGTTGTTTGGGTCAATGAGCCCTTGAGTCAGCGTGCATGATTTGCATCGGATGCAATCCTTCTGATGTTGAAGACGAGGTGACTTGGATGAGTGAGGCGTGGGTTTTTCGAGAATGTGATTAGGGAGCAAAAGTACATCGGCAAATCTTCCCTCGGCTCTTCTGACTTTCATAAGTCTACGCTTCCAGAGTGCACCTGTAGAGCCACGAGGCTTGGTAGGTAATGATGGGGTGGACCAAGCAGAGGGTAGGTGAGATTCGTTGTCGAATGTCGTAGCTCGACAATGCCTGATGGCAGCACGGGCAGCGCAAAACGCAACGAGAGCAATGCCACCATACAGCCAGAATATACCAAATTTGCCTAGCCATAGAACAGCCCCAGCACCGTCCGTGTGCCAGCTGGAGCCGTAATAGTGTGTGAAGTAGGGTCCGGGGCTTGGTTGAGGAGCAGCTAGGTTTTTACCATACAGTTTGGGAGGAAGGATACGAACTGGACCGAACGCGGGCATGCCGGGGGTGAGCCCAAAAGATGGTGAGCGTCTGAACATGTTCAGAAGAGCTGACAGAGCCATTGGACCGGTGGAAAACATGACGGTAGCATCTGAAGGGGAAAACAATGACCTTTCAGGCCATTATTAAGCGAGACGGTATTTTGGTTCGCAAGGGGCTTACAGTTGAGTTGGTAATCGTGGTCAAATTGGCCCAGACGGTGAATGATAAAATCCATGAATGGATGACCTTTTGCACTGAACATCAAATCGTTGGATATACCAACGGGAACTGTTTGAGGTAAGATCAAGTCAAAGCGTAGAAGGCTGTCCATGGGGCGTATGCAGCCAATGTCGAGATCCATGTAAACGCCCCCGTCTACAAGATTGGTGTATAAGCTAGACTGTAGCAAGTGATTTGAGTTAAAGGGGAGGGAGGGATACTTACAGTGATGGAGGATAAAGTATCGGACGGCATCAGCACGTTGGATAGGATAACGATACCCATCGTAAATAGGCAGGAACCAGGAATATTCTCGTTCGATAAGTTCGCGCCCGGATTTGTCCGTCCAAAGCATGTATTCCCAGGATTCATGGGCAGCCGCACAGCTCTCACGAACAGGAATCCAGCGATCAGGGATTTGATCGGTTTTCCAGGTCTGATGAATGATCTTAGGTACTCGAGTCGGCCTCAGAGGTTCAACTTCGAGTTCAGAGGGGAGAATGACATCAGAGGGGTAAATTCCCATGTAAGCATTTACAGTTGAAAGAACAACGACCTGCAGAATGAAAGGTAGATGGTAGGTAAACGGTCAGTAGTGCGATTGAGGGCTAGTGAGTCGAGGTATAATAAGAATACTGACGGTGCCGATGATAACAAGAAGAAGGGGTACAAGCAGGAAATCGAGCCAGGATCGCTGCTTGGAGGACAAAGTGACTGGATGAGAGCTTCCGGGTTGAGGTTGAGCGACTGAGGGGGTCAAGAAGGAGCGGGATGAAGTTTGAGGAGTTGAGGGGGGCTTCTCGGAGAGAGTTTGATTGGAAGGTAGAGGAGCGAGACGATCGGGTGAAGCCGAAGGAGGATGTGGATAGGTGGAATGGTCCATTGAAGAAGAGGAGGGGCACTTGATTTTAGGGTGGGTTGAAGATGCAAGCTGAAGGGTGGGTGAACGACGACGAATTGAAGGGCGAAGGAGAGAAAGAAAGTAAGAGGGAGGTGGGAGGGATGAGGATGGTGAAAAAGAATATTGGGGTGGTGAGGAGAAAGGAGAGAGATGATCGTTGGTAGTTGGGGTCAAATTTGAAGGAGAGACTGTTGTAGAAAGAGGAGGGTCGAAGGGTGGTAGGAGAGAAGAAGGAGAGTGATTGGATGATGATAGGTTGGGTTGGATGATGATTGGTAATTTAGTTGGAGGGGATAGAGTGGGAGATGGAGGGTGATTGATGGTTGGATGATGATGAGGAGGAGGAGTAATAGTAGTAGTAGTACTATTATTATTATTAATATTAATATTATTAGCTCTTCTGGAGGGCTGGAGTGAGCTCTGAGCCGAGAGGGGGTCCGAGTGAGCGTGCTCGGTCCGATTTGGAAGAATACTGGGATGGCCCACTAGTTGAAGAGGCTCGGACTGGGAGTGTGGTTGGTGGTGGAGGGTTAGTACATCATCCGGTTGGAATGGTGATTTGGATTGAGGTTGTAGGTTCAGTTGAGTTTGGGATGATGGTCGAGGGGATGGGGATGATGAGTGGGAGAGGTTAGGTTGATGATAAGAGGTTGAGTAGGAGTGATGGCCGTCCGATGGGCTAGTAGTTGTTTGAGCTGGTTGAGGATGATTTGCCTTGGTTCTGTTGTTGTTGGTGGAGTTCATCTCAGTTGGGCTGAAGGATAGATTTATTTTTATCATTATTTATTTATTCTGGGTAAAAGGGATGAGGAGAAGAATGTAGTGCCGAGCTCTTACGGTGGTTTTTTTACGAGTGAGAGTGATGCGAGAGTCGTGGATGTATTTTAGACTGGGGAGGGAAAAGCCACTGGATTTGAAAACCGGTTGGAGTACTGTGTACGGGGGGAGGGGGTGAGTGAGTGGGGGGTGTGAAAGGTGTTGAAACGTTATAGGAGAGTTTGAAAGACTTGAGTTCAGACGTCAGTACTCGGAAGCTTATTATATATTTATGTAAGTTAATCTATCTAAAGCCAAGAGTTTTCTTAAAGTGATTCTTATGGATTGACAGTTATACATAAAGATGTAAGCTGTTATCTATCTAGTATCGATTTAAGCTGCCTCTTCGATCGGCTAGAGAGACCGTTCAAAGCAACCTGCTCGCTGACACCCAATGATGGCGTCAAAGGAGGTGGCCGGTGAGAGGGTGAGTGAGTGAGTGAGTGGGTTGTTGTGGTAGTGGAGCTGGTTAGGATGGCGATTGGAAGAAGGAAGGAGGAGAGGGTGTCTGAGTGAGGAAAGCTTAATGGCGGATAAGAGAACGGATCAAACCGGCAACAAGAGATCAACCTGAGCTGGTAAAGGTAAACTTCGATCAAACAAAGAGCCGTTGGTTTTTATAAATTTATAAATTTATTTATTCATAACGACACAGACAAAAAAAAAACTACAGATTGGTTTATTTTATGCGTGTCTAACTTGACGAGCACTTGACATTAACCTCAGCTCAGAAGGAATCGACCCAGATTATAAACCAGTCAGTCCACAACCCCACAGGTCCCTTCGACACCAAGATTCCTGACGACATGATGTCTATGATCGATACTAACAGTACATACACCTATCTATCACAGCCGACTTGGTCAATCAAAAGCCCCTTAGGTTTATCAACAATCTGTATATGGATCGTTTCTATGACTTATATAACACCGCTCCCAGAAGGGTACATAAATACCTATTTACATGTCATGTATTTACTCCATACATCACCGGGCACGGCATCTCTGGACTTGGGTCATAAGATATTCCTTAATCTGGCTACAGCTGTACCAATGTTAACTTATCAGCCGGTCCTATGTAACTCCAAGATTCTTTAACAAATCAAGATGTCCATAATCTTATGTGGATGAATAAACAAAAACAAGTAAAATCCATCACTACCAACAAGAAAGAAAGAAAGAAAGAGCAACAAAAACAATCGTAACAGACAAGAACTCTTCAATATTCCAGACGTCATAGCTTTATATATGTATCGACTTACTCACAAAATTCATTTCAAACTTGAATCGAACAAGGCTCACGATCACTGATTCTAACATCTTCAACTCTTGGCATCGGTGTGGCTTGTTAATCGATCGATCTTACTCAAATATCTCATCTATTCATAGATATCTATAATAATATACAGCAGCTGGTATTCCAACAAAAAAAAAAACAATGTCACACATCCAAGAACTTCCAGGAATTAACCTACACCACGGATCACGCATTCGGGCGCCTCCACGCCTGGAAGGCGTCAAAATCCTATTCAGTAGCATAGGATTTCGTCCGCCAGGCGTCTTGTGAGGCGTCACCCAGGCGCCCGGCAGGTAACTCCTCGACATCGAGTGAGAACCAAAGCCGGCTGTGACAGGGCGGTTACAGGTTCTAATTATTTAGGGACTGCGGCGGAGCAATAACTGCACGCGGCAAATATGGATGATAAGCAAGTAAATAACTTGGTCTGATGAATTCCGTCTAATTGTTGATGGATGGATAAAAAGGAAATCACAACAGAAGGGTCCTCTATTTAAGTCAGACAGAAAGAGAGGAAAACAAGAATAGAGAATACATTGAGAAAGGAACTCAATGATACATGCAAATGCGGCACAGACATGTGCCATGCTTTGTATACAGGGGGCTTTAGTACTACTGATGGAGCGCCCCCTGCGCTTTGACACGCAAGGGGCTTCAGTACCTTTAATCTGTAGCTCGTACTGGAACGGAGCCAGAAACCTTTGGCGCGTACAGTGCGCCCCTAATATGGGCGCCTGTCGTGTGACCCATTGTAGCACGGCTACAACCACCCCCCCTAGACAGGGGCTGCCCCAGCCCCTTCGGGGAGAAGCTGGCCGTCTAAACGGACACAACGCCTCCGCGCCGGCCGAACCAAGCCAGGGGAAGAGGCTGTCACCAATGGCACCGGGGTTTTCCCAGAACCTTTATCCAATTTTGCTTTAGCAGCCTTGGAAACCTTTGCCACCAAAGTGGTCTTTTTCAGCAATGCTTTCTCCACACGCGCCTCAGCACGTTTTTCCCTCTGGGCAATTGCCGGAGGGGTGGCCCACATCCCATTGACCACCAATGAGCGGAGAGAAACAGGCCATAAACTGTTGCCATTAACAGGCCTCGAAAACTCCTCACCGTGTTGGTCAATGAGGATGTAGCAGTTGTTTGGCAGGACCGCCTTAATCTCAAACTGTGAGTCTGGGTCTCTAAAGTGACAACAGGACACAAGAAATGGGGGGCAACAGTTGTATTTCAAGGGATAAAGAAAACAACTGTTGAAGAAGAAAAGGGGAAAGAGGGGAAAAGGGAAAAGATTATTGATTGATCTGTGTTTCAAATAATCTGAGTGCTTTTTAATAATGATAATCAACAACTTGAAAATTTGGATGAACTGTGCCGGAGTCTTTGAGAAGCAACAGCCTCTTCACACAATGGAAACATGGAAGGTATCTGAGAAGACAAGTCTAATCAGCCCAGTTTTTTAGACTATGCCAAGCTGGATAGTCAAGGTTCTTTAGAGGGAAACCTATGTGGTTTTTTTCAAGGAAAAACCACAGAAAAAGATTGAAGCAAAGCTGATTGATCTCTGAGGATGATTGAAGCTGATCTGATCTGATGATTGGTGCTTGGATTGATCTGATTTGATGAGGGATGAGGAAAGGGAAAGGGAAAAGGAAGAAGGGGAGACAGAGAAGGACTTCTGTCAGAAGAGCAAGGTTCAAAAAGGGGACTGACTGACAATACTGTTGAGGTACTGGGTGAAAGAGGCCTTTGGTTGGTTAGAGTGGTGAGCTGTAACTTGGTGAATCCTTGGTGATCTGAGTTGGTGGTTCTGGGTGTCTTGAGGTTGTGTATCCTGCCTGCAACGGGGGATACACCAACTTCCAAAATTTTCAAGGTTTGCTTATGTAATATTACATGTAGATGTGGTTGGCTGGCCTTGTTTCACTTGCCCAGCCAGCTGTAGCGTAGAATTATTATTTAATTACTCAATGAAGGAGTTGAGCAATTGCAGAGTGTTCAGTGAACACTAATGTCAAAATTTAACAAAGAATCTGAATCTGAATTCAAAACAACATTAAAACCTGATTCTAAAAAGATATGAGACAGTTGTGACTTAGAAAAGAAGATAAGACAGACTTTAGGTCAGCTGTGCTGGCTCTAAGGCTGACATTCCCTACCACCAAAAGAGGTTTATTTCTGCAAGGAATGAACCTAAATAAATAAAAAATTGTTGAAAATGTTTGCTATAGTGCATGCTCATATGTGAAAAGTAGCTGATTAATTTTTAAAATCCATACAGGAGAATATCAATCAGGGACATTTTGATAGAATTATCCTTCTAATTTCCCATTTATCCCAAAAATGAACTTAGAGTCTATTTCAAATTTAATTGGATTAACATAAACCAAAAGAAAAGTTCTCAGAAGTTAAGAAAATAGTTCTTCTTTTTTTTCATCAGAAGTTCAACCAAATTGGAATAATTGACCTGCATTTTTTTTTTCAGAAACTGGTTGATAATAAAAGGTGTGAAGAGACCTAGAAGTTAATAATTCTAGTTTCAAGCAAAAAATTGAACTTAGAGGTTCATTTATTTGTAGGGAGATGGAACTTTAATACTATTTACCCTCAAAGTTTTTGTGTTACAGTGAATTTTAATTTAGTGTGATCCAAATATGAAATTACAACATCTTCTATTAATTATAACATTCTCAAAGTGATATGGTTTGAGAAGAGGGTATTTATCAATTGTTCAAGAAAACATTAATCTTCTTAGAAGCAGACATGAAAGCTTCAAAGTGTGGGCTAGCTTACTGGTGTGAGGCTCTAGTGTTGTAGAAAAATGAGTGGATGTGTTTGATACAACTGCCCAATTTAGAGTTCTATACATGTGTTATCTTACTAAGACTTATCAGTAAGTATCAGGATATTCAACATATTTATTGGAGATCAGCTTTCATTTTAGTTGCTGATGGATAGAAATTTATGAATGTGGCAAAGAATATTGAAGTGTAACTGGATTGACTCACATGACTGAACAACTGCGGCGGATCAGGTTGCGCTATTGAAGAGAGTTTGAGATCTGAAACCTAATTCTTGTATTTAAATAAATTACCACTCTTCCATCGTTGTAATTTCTTTTTCTCCATTCAAGTTTCATCATCAATTCTTGTCTCTTCAACTCACGCTCACAAACTTGATTGTCTCGCTATCACAGGTCTGATCTTTCCTTTCATTTCTTTACTTATTTCTACTTAACTCATTTTATACTTGTTCTTGTTATTTCTAGGTGTGCTTCATTCTTCATCACTCACAGAAGTGATTCTGAGTCTCACACCGTACTGGTTCTTCATAAAGGTGCTTAATAATAACGATTCAAGTTTCATCATCAATTCTTGTCTCTTCAACTCACGCTCACAACTTGATCGTCTCGCTATCACAGGTGTGCTTCATTCTTCATCACTCACAGAAGTGATTCTGAGTCTCACACCGTACTGGTTCTTCATAAAGAATCCATCCCCTTTGAAGTCTTTAAAGAAGATCAAGCTAAAAGCTAATAATTATTAATGAGAAGGATTGTTTGAATTATCATTTTAGCTAGATAGATTATACACCTGAATGTGATGGCATTCAACAGTCTCAATGCAAAATATCTATGATGTATTTTCCAGAGCTTCAAAGATTCCAGTATTCAGAATTGATGGAAATGGAAAAATAAATGCCAATAACCTGTTTTAGCACTGGCTATCCACTTTTGTTTGAGGTATTAAAATCAATCAAAGCAATCCTTTGTAATGGTAGAATGCAAGGTGATGT
Source organism: Puccinia hordei (assembly GCA_007896445.1). Classification (NCBI taxonomy): domain Eukaryota; kingdom Fungi; phylum Basidiomycota; class Pucciniomycetes; order Pucciniales; family Pucciniaceae; genus Puccinia; species Puccinia hordei. The sequence goes on from RDRW01000125.1 coordinate 529,944, forward strand.
TACAGTCTGGAATTTTTAAGTATCTGATGGTTTCTCTTGAAGCTAATGATTTTGAATGACATGAAAAATGTATGGTTAATTAGGAGGTGTGAATTCCTCAATGATATGGAGGGTGTTTTGATGATGAAAAAGATACACAACTGAAAAAAAGGAGGCTAGAAAATGATGGTAACTCAAGAATTTTGACAACCATTGATATGAATTGGATGTGAAGAAAGTATTGAACAAAAGATCTTTTGGTTTCCAACCAAGGATGTTAGGATACAACCGAGTGTAGACTAACGACCTGAGAGCAGCCAAATGTGAACCTTTTGGTTTCCAACCAAGGATGTTAGGATACAACCAAGTGTAGACTAACGACCTGAGAGCAGCTAAATGCAAACCTAGCGTCAACACGAAGAGGGATAAGCCGGATGAGTGAGACAAGAAGAAGTGGAACCAAAACTTTTGGATGTTTCATTTCTAACCTTTTGGTTTCCAACCAAGGATGTTAGGATACAACTGAGTGTAGACTAACGACCTGAGAGCAGCTAAATGCGAACCTGAAAACAACCAAGGATAGAAATGATGAGAGCTGAGAATGGAGAAGTGATGATCTTGAGAGAACAGACCTAGAGTCGACACAAAGAGGGATAAGCCGGATGAGTGAGACAAGAAGAAGTGGAACCAAAACTTTTGGATGAAGAAAAGAGAAACAACAGTAGGAACAACGTGTAACTATATACATCCAATAATCTAGGTTTAGGTTTCACAACTATCACCAATCCGCATTCTGTCGCGCGTCTCAGCCGGGTGAAAATGACACTCTTAGACTGTAAGTTCAACACCCCCCCGCCTTTTCAACCCGTAAGATTGATGCCCTCAACACACTTGCTGTGATTTACCCTGCATAGCGCTTTGGTTAGAAAATCGGCTAGATTTGAATGAGTTGAAATATATTTTGTTGAGAAATTGCCTTCCAGAACCCGTTGTCGCACCCAGTGGAGATGGACACGAAAGTGTTTTGTCCTGTCGGCAAAAACAGTGTTTTTGGCAAGAGCTATGGCTGCCTGATTGTCGCAAAAGATTGGAATTGGCCCGCTTTGAGAGATTCCTAGGGAATTCCTAGGGATTGAAGGAGAGTCCTAAACCAGACTGCTTCAAGGCCCCCTTCGTACAAGGCAACATATTCGGCTTTGGTAGTTGAGGATGACACAGACGGAGATTTCTTGGCTTTCCAAGAGACTATACTGTCTCCCATGAGAACTAAATACCCAAAGTAAGAGCAAGAGCTGATCTTGTCGTTTGCATAATCTGCATTGGTGAAAATTTTTAGAGGTGAGATGCTTGCTCCGAGTGTGATTCCACGAGAGCGAGTGCCAGAAAGATAACGAAGTAGATGAACACAAGCTTCCCAGTGCTGCGTCCCCGGAGCTTCAAGAAACTGTGACAAATGAGACATGGCAAAGGAGATGTCCGGGCGTGTTGACACCGCTAGATAGTTGAGGAGTCCAATAGCCCTTCTAAAGTTGATACCTGTCTTCTCAAACTTGTCACGTTCTGCTTGCGATGCCGGAACTAGCCTGGTGTTGGGGACTAGTGGAGTTTGAACCGTCCTCGAATCTTCCATCCCGTATGTTGACAGAATTTTCTGGATGTTATCTTGAGACAAGCGAGTGGCCGATCCTGTTTTTTCTATTTTCATTCCGAGCAGATGCTTGAGAGGACCGAGATCTTCCATAAGATACTTGGCTTGTACAAGTTTCTTGAACCTTCCAACGTCCTTGCTGACAATCACCATATTGTTGACGTAAACATGCACCCAGCACTGCCACTTAGGGTCGCCCGAGACGAAGAGAAAAGGATCTGCCAGGGATGGTGAGAAAGAGATTGACTTGAAGAAACCAGATAGTTCGTGATGCCATACCCGTGGAGCCTGCTTGAGGCCGTAGATGGACTTGACCAGGAGAAGGCACTTTCCTTTTGGTAGTGGAAGACCAGCAGGAGCACAAAGATAAATAGTTTCATCGAGAATGCCATTCAGAAAAGCATTCTTGACGTCCATTTGGTGAATGTCAAGCTCTTTGAACAGACCCATTGAGATGAGAGACCGAAGAGTAGTTGGTCGTCCCATTGGAGCATAGGTCTTGGCGTAGTTCAGGCCTTCCACTTGAAAGTTACCAGCCGCACATAGCCGAGCTTTATATTTCAAGAGATTTCCTTTTTCATCAAACTTTTTTCTAAAAATCCAGACAGAGTTGAGAAGCTCCTCCCCAGGCGGTATGTCAACTAGCTTCCAGACACCGAGTTGATCCATAGCTGAGAGCTCAGCCTCAATCGCACTAACCCAGCTAGCTGAGTCGGGAGTCTTCATCGCTTGCGAGTAGGTTTTAGGGGCTTCCGAAGTTTGATCAAAGAATTGCGCCCCAGCCAAGAAACATTGAACGTGAAAGTCAAAGTCTTGGTCAACGATGGCCAAGTGAGCTCTTCGCTTTGTATGCACAATGTTGCCCTCGTCTATGCTTGAAGAGATGTCTTTCGGGGCTTTCTGATTGACTGGTTGAAGAATCATATTGAATCCATGACGAGCGGGAGGTAGAGCATTTGAAGATTGAGGAATCGGAACAGGAGGCAGAGCATGCGAGTCTTGAGAAGACCCAGCTTCTTCCGTTTGAGGAGTAGCAAGGTCTTCTTCCAATTCGAAATCTTCAGATAATGGAGACGACGGGGAGACGAGGCCAGCGGGATAAAACGTGGAGATTTCTGGATAAAGAGTCTCGTCAAACTTGACGTCATGACTCAACTCCAGGTGTTCGTCCTCTCTCAGGATGCGCCAGTTGTGCAACCCTAGCTGATAACCGATCATAATCCCTTTCACCGAGGTGTCAGAGAATTTTGATCCCCTCTTGGATTTCGGCACGTTGATATATGCCCGACATCCGAACGACTGAAGACGACTGTAGTCGAAGGATCTCTTGAACCATAGTTCATACGCCGATATCCATTCCTTCTTACGAGTGGGAGTGATGTTTTCAAGGAATACTGCCGTCTCAACGGCAAAACCCCACAGTGAGTGTGGAAGATTGGCTTGCTTGAGCAAGGCTCACGCCTTCTCCGTTGTTGTTCTATTTCCTCTCTCAGCTACTGAATTTTGCTGAGGAGTATAAGGGGCGGTAATGTTGGAAGCAATCCCCTTTGATTGGAGAAAATCCTTGAAATTGATGGAATTGAATTCCCCACCGCCATCGGTGGTGATGTTCTTGATTGAACAAGCATGCAGAGTGGTGACACTCAAATAGAATTTCTTAAAAATCTCGAGAGCCTTGGATTTCTTCCTCAAGAGATAAACAAATTTATATGATGAGAACTGATCGGTTATCTTAAAATAATATTCGTAACCTTCAGATGTGGGAGGATTAATTCGACCACTAAGATCAAAGTGGATGTACTCGAGACAATGAGTAGAAGATGGAAGAGTTCCAAAGTACAGCAGACAATGCGACTTCGAAAGAGCACAAGCCTCGCAGTTCAGCTGAAAATCCAAGAGATTGAACATTTTCTTCAGGGATTCGTTGCTGGGATGTCTGGCTCGCCTATGAAGAAGATCGATATGAGACTGACTGCTAGAGGACAGCTTGACCGAGGGAAAGGACTTGCCTTTGAGGATTTCAATCTTGACGAGGAATATGTCTTGATCATTGAGTTTTGCCTTGAAGATAGTTTGACCCTTGAACGCCAGAATTGCTGTTGTTGGACCAGAACAAACAACATCCATTCCACGTCGAAACAAACGACCTTGACTGATAAGAGTACCAACAAGTCCAGGTACGTGCAGAAATTCTAGCTTGATAGATTCGCCAGATTCAGTTTTGACGTAAGGGTTCCCTTTTCCCGGACAGGTGATTGTTTTTCCATCAGCCAATTCAATTTTGCATTTGGCGTCAGTGGAATACGTTGAGAAGGCTTCTCGGTCGGCTATCATGTGATGAGACGCTCCGCTGTCCAGATAGGCGGAGTTGGGACCTAACTTGACTGAGTGTGCTTTACGAACACAATGCCACACAGATCCAGCTGATTCTTCTTCCACCTGAGCGATTTTAGCTTTCAATTTCCATTTGGCACGACGCTTCTCAAATGCCTCCTTTTGCTTTGGGTATTTTTCGAAGCAACGAGATTCAAGATGATCAGCTTCAGGATTGTGCTGACCATTGGAGCATTTGATTTCGGACTTGTGCGACTTGGAGATTGTCTTCATGGCAGATTCTTCACTCTTAACTTGAGTGGATGGATTGTCACGACTTCGCTTGTCCAGAAGAGTGAAGAGAGAGTCAACCGTGAGTGGTTGCCCCTGGATGAGAACTTCTCGAGTGTGAACCAACAACCTAGGAACCTTGTCAACGATTTGTTCGCAAAAGAGATCTTCATGTAGCTGAAAGTCCAAGGGAATACCGATCTTGAGTCCAACAGCATTGAGATTGCTGATATGAGCAGTGACATCGGAGATGAATTCTTCAAGGTCTGTACCTTTGAACTTGAAAGCGAGAAAGTTGTTGTAAACTCGTGACTGATTAGCGATCTCCTTTGACTCATAGTGGGATTCAAGCTTGAGCCACATTGCCCGGGGATTATTCTTGGTCTCGCTGGTCTTGAATTTTAGATAGTTCGTAAGACCCATATACTGCTGGAGAACACCCAAAGTCTTCTGCTTTCTGGTCTCAAAGGCTTCAGCCAGAGTGAAATCAGCAGGAGGGATTTTGACGGTCGTGATGAACGGGATTAGGTTCTGTTGCTTCATGTAGCTTTCAATCAGGTTCTTCCACATCACCCAGTTGATATTGGTGAGTGTAGGAATGTTCGGTGAGAATCGATCGTTCATGATGTTCAGAGTATTCGGCAGTTATTGCACCTCTGGGCTCATAACCTATTGAACGAAAGATCTTTTGGTTTCCAACCAAGGATGTTAGGATACAACCGAGTGTAGACTAACGACCTGAGAGCAGCTAAATGTGAACCTTTTGGTTTCCAACCAAGGATGTTAGGATACAACCAAGTGTAGACTAACGACCTGAGAGCAGCTAAATGCAAACCTAGCGTCAACACAAAGAGGGATAAGCCGGATGAGTGAGACAAGAAGAAGTGGAACCAAAACTTTTGGATGTTTCATTTCTAACCTTTTGGTTTCCAACCAAGGATGTTAGGATACAACTGAGTGTAGACTAACGACCTGAGAGCAGCTAAATGCAAACCTGAAAACAACCAAGGATAGAAATGATGAGAGCTGAGAATGGAGAAGTGATGATCTTGAGAGAACAGACCTAGAGTCGACACAAAGAGGGATAAGCCGGATGAGTGAGACAAGAAGAAGTGGAACCAAAACTTTTGGATGAAGAAAAGAGAAACAACAGTAGGAACAACGTGTAACTATATACATCCAATAATCTAGGTTTAGGTTTCACAACTATCACCAATCCGCATTCTGTCGCGCGTCTCAGCCGGGTGAAAATGACACTCTTAGACTGTAAGTTCAACAGAAAGCAGTTGAAATCCACAGACATGAATTAGATGTGAAGCAAGCATGTTTTGCTTGGACTATGGCTGTGACTCCTTGGGATATGGTGGCAATTAAATATTATTGAGGGGTTGAAGGTTTTTCATCATTAAGAGGATTAGAATAGTTTACCATTTGAGAATTGATTTTCACAGATGTAGGCATGATCACTATGCTTAATATTGTGCTTAATATTGTGTACTCCACCTCTGAGGCTTTGAAAATCAGAAAGAAGTTCTTGTCTCTTAGGTTCATTAATGCTGACACATTTGATTCTGATTTGGATTTGGGAGGCAGTTTTGGGCCAAATGAATGTAGGGTCCACATTGGTGATGTAGTTTTTCCTCAAAACTTCCTTTAGGTTCGCTCCCTGGACTGTTGAGACTTAATCAAGAGGTAAGCCCAAGAAACAGGTAAGCCCAAGAAACAGGTAAGCCCAAGAAACAGGTAAGCCCAAGAAACAGGTAAGCCCAAGAAACAGGTAAGCCCAAGAAACAAGGCGTTTGTTGCCATATTTTCAGATGGTGGTCATCAAATGGCAAAAAATGTTCAGAACAGGGATTTCATCGGATGCCCACCCTAAATATGTGGCCTACTGGTCCGCATGAGATGTTCCAAGTTAAGACTTCATTTTTAACGAGAGGAAGAGAAAGTTGATCAACTATCAGCATACAATACCGGCTGGTCAAGATGCACTAGGGAAGCACGAACAAATGTTTCAGTTGCTCCAGAGGTTGCAAGAGCTTATTCATCAGTCGAGTCAACCACTCGAGTAGTCCATTCTTTGTGGCGCTCTTTTTTGGTCTTGGCTCTGGCGGAAACAGCTTCTTGAACTCATCATAATCTTCAGCGAAAAAAAGGACGTTTATGAAACATCACAGATAGAGAAATCTTGTCAGTTTTTGAGCCACCTTTTCATGGTAGCAAGACATACCTGGGTCGAGAGAGTCATGGGCATGCATTGATTGAAGATTTCCCGACTTGACGTCGTTATCTGAAGGCTTGCTACCTGGTGGATCATCGTGGTGATGAGTATCTGGGGAAAGTGTAATTCAGCTTGTCTACTTCCTCCTCCAAAAAAAATCTTTATCCTTATAACTTACCTTTCTGAAGCTCTTGTGGGGCTTCCGTTGGGGGATTGATGAGTTCAGCGGCAGGTCTACGGATGACCTCAATTGGATGAGATTGATCACTTTTAGGCAACGGCTTTGGCTTCTCGGGAACTTCAACGGAAGGCTGGTAAACCTGGTGTGGAGGAGCAATGGAATACCCGGCAATGCTCGACTGCTCGACTGCTAGATCCCCACCGAGTGACATCTTCCCGTGCCAAGTGAGGTAAAGCGGCTCTTTGTAAAGCCGCAGTACAGGGCCAAGCTTCTCTGCGGGCATATTAAACTTCTCTACATGCAGTTTACCGGTTTGCTGCTCTGGAGCTTCTAAATGAGGCAGCGGCTTGATTAGGGATCGGATTTGATATATGATCTGTCCAACGGTTTTATGACTTGAAGCTGACCACGTATTTAAAGTGTTCACAATAGTATGCTGCCTAAATGCATGGGTCATGGGTGGTTCTAGCACCCGCAAAACAAAGAAACGAAAAATCAAGGGAGTGTAAGTTCTCTGCGGGCGTTGCTCCCGTTATGACTGCACATAATAAATTTACCAGAGTAAATTCTTGCGCTTCGCTCAGTTAAATCTTGGAAGAACTGGCTATGGACGCGGGTCGCCCCAGGAGAAGAGACTAGTAGCGGAGGTTTCCGTGTCAAGAAAAGCGCCTGACTCGGTAGATGCGTGCTATCAAACAAAACCAATTTCCTAGCTGAGGGCAGATTCAATTTGTGGGCTGGGTCTTCCTGCAAGCCTTTAATCGGCTTCTTAGAGGCACCCTGGAATTTCAATAAGGCATCGAATAATGCTGCAATTCTTTGATGGAGCTCTGGATCCAACAAGAGTTGAATTGAAGCCTGTTTTTTTCGTGAGAGGCTTTGATCGATCAACAGTACGGCGACACTCAATGGCTTCTTGTTCCAGATATTCGAGATCACTGAGATCAAGACCTGAGTGCGCTCGGCCTGTGTCGGTCGGAATTCTGGAATAATGTCTTTGCCGGCCGCAATGGTTGGTTCAAGTACCAGCCTTGTCGCCCTCTTTAGATATGATGGTACTGCAACTGTGTATGCTGGATCGAGCCCCGGGTCATGCTTAAGTTTCATCAGGTCGTGAAGTGTCATGGCTGGAATGCTTCGAGACTCTAACAAGCAGTGAAATATTAATTGAATTGGGACCCATCAGTACCAAAAGGATCCGTTAGTACAGATAGAAAAAAATGATTTTCTCAGGTCAGAGTTTGGATATATAATAAAGAAAAGGCTACCTGTGTGAGAAGATTTTGAAAGTTGATTGGGCAGAATTTCACGCCCTATGGCGGGTAACAGAGTATTGGGGGTAAGAGGTCGAGCTTCCTGGAAGTTCTTGAGTAGCTGGATGGTGACTGTTGGTTCTGCCTTCTCATGTACGGCGGGCAGATTGATAGCCGAGAAAAGCGCCTGATTCGGTAGATGCGTGCTATCAAACAAAATCAATTTCCTAGCTGAGGGCAGATTCAATTTGTGGGCTGGGTCTTCCTGCAAGCCTTTAATCGGCTTCTTAGAGGCACCCTGGAATTTCAACAAGGCATCGAATAATGCTGCAATTCTTTGATGGGGCTCTGGATCCAAGAAGAATTGAATTGAAGCCTGTTTTTTTCGTGAGAGGCTTTGGTCGATCAACAGTACGGCGACACTCAATGGCTTCTTGTTCCAGATATTCGAGATCACTGAGATCAAGACCCGAGTGCGCTCGGGCTGTGCCGGTCGGGATTCTGGAATAATGTCTTTGCCGGCCGCAATGGTTGGTTCAAGTACCAGCCTTGTCGCCCTCTTTAGATATGATGGTACTGCAACTGTGTATGCTGGATCGAGCCCCGGGTCGTGCTTAAGTTCCATCAGGTCGTGAAGTATCATGGTTGGGATGCTTGGAGACTCTAAAAAGAAGTAAAATATTAATTAAATTGGGACCCATCACAGATAGAAAAAAATGATTTTCTCAGGTCAGAGTTTGGATATATAATAAAGAAAAGGCTACCTGTGTGAGAAGATTTTGAAAGTTGATTGGGGAGAATTTCACGCCCTATGGCGGGTAACAGATTATTGGGGGTAAGAGGTCGAGCTTCCTGGACGTTCTTGAGCAGCTGGACGGTGGCTGTTGGGTCTGCCTTCTCAAGTACGACGGGCAGATTGACAGCCGCTGAGGCTTGCTGAGGCGTGCTCTTGACTAGGGAATGCAGCTCGTGGTTGAACCTGAGTGGCCGCTCGATCACTTCATCTCTGGATAGTTCTGCTGCTCTGTGATTGGGGCGCCCAAGGAGGTGAGTAGTAGGATGATGAAAATGGCTGACCCGCTCCGGGACCGATGGGGAGAGTTTGTCGACATGGATTGGGCCAGATCGAAGCAGCATGGGTTTATCATTCGAGTCCATCGATTCACCGGACCTCCTGGGTAACTCTGTTTTCGAAGGCATGACTTTCTTGGAGGATTGCCAGCTTTGGAGTTGGGGCAGTCAACTCACCTCTCATTTTCCAATAGTCAAGTAACTCTTTAAACGAGTGTAGGGGGTTTATGATTGGGTCCGGCCCTGGCCTTTTCACCTCAGACTTGGGTGGAGACCATACCCGTGGTCTGGTACCACCCAGGCTAGCTGCTGGAGGTCGGGGTGGATATTTTTGCTCGAGGGTGTGTTTTGGGCTGGATGGCAGCTCGGTTACTCGAAATGAGGCAGCCGCAGGTTTTGGCAAGGGGTTTGCTTCAGGATTAGTTCGATGGGCGTTGAGTAGGTTTTTGTCAGCTACGATGCATGAAGACTTGGACAAATCAATGAGTCGCTTGCCCAGAGAGCGATTGCTGGCCGGAATCCTGGAATTGGCTGGACGGAGGAGTGTGATTAGAAGAAGCCAAAGCCAACACTGATTCGCCGCAAGGACCGACATTTCTCTGTGAGATAGCGATGCAGTTGGTTCACAACCTGAAATACATGCCAGATACTAAAAGAAAGCAGCGGAGGATGAGATGGGATGCATCACGAATTTGAGAAGCAACGCTCATGTTTGAGACAGTTTCAAACACATATCGATTTAAATACTACACTACGACAGCAAGAGTACTTCTTGAAGCGGTTTTCGCACCAAACCGATTTGATCAGAAGTTTTCAATACAAAATGCCCAAGATGTTGTGCTGCACCCCCCGCGGAGAGAGAAGTTTGACCAAACCATTGAAAATTGTTTCTACAACCACCTAAATATGTACATATAAGAAATCCAATTTAAGACCTAGTAAGTTAAAAAATGGTTAGCCCAACCTATTGCTATGCCCCGAAAATTATACAAAGCTGGCCAAAAGTTTCAAGCTACAGAATACAGTAGACATTTTGTGGCTCTTAAAGGGACTAGTTATATTTGAGAACGTTTGGCAGAGCAGAAATTTGCGTTGATGTTAGATTTTTGGCGAAATGAAAAAAAGGAAGGGAAGTTTTGAACAGACTCTGGGAGACTCAAAAGGTGGGGACTTGGGTTTTTTGAGGAGAACTGATGATTGTTATTGCTTGGACTAGGCTATGTTTTTATAGACTAGTTACAAGTGGTTAATTTGTGGTTTGAGAAATGAAAATGAATAAGGAGTAATTTGAATAAAAACTGAGAGGAGTATAATATGAGTACTTGGAAGAAATAACTAGTCAGGCCTTCTCAGTCTCTTTTAGTCAAGCTAGTATATTAATCAAGAAAAAACATATTACAAAAACCACAAATACTAAGAGGCGTTAATTCTAGTAATCAGATTTTTAGTAATCATAAAATGAGTTCAGAAAAAAGAAATAACAATCAATTAAATTAAGGATTGTAATTACAAATAGCTAGGAGAGTAAGGCGGCAGGTATTGAATGAGGCAACCTTTTGCTTCGACGATCTCAGCTACTCGGCCATTGTGGTGAATCTGTGTGTTGTCGAGTACGAGCACACTGCAAGGCAATGGGAATGGGTTCATTGAAGGCACCTGATGAGAGATAATGTCAGATTAAAGATTCAAAGACGAGATGAGTGCATGATGAGCAACATACCAAGATGTTCTCAAGAAAATACTCAAAAGTGGGCCGATTGATAGGGATTTACCGTTGAGAGCTTCCCTGACGGCTAAGTATTTCTGCTCGGCCGAATATTTCTGGAATACCATACCTGGTCAAAGCAGCCATTAAATACGGTTAGCTTTTACATAAATAAATTTATAATAATAATAAAAAAGAAAGAAACATTACCAAGTTTGAAGAGTTGTCAATGGACAGAATCCACAGGATTGAAAACGGCTGATGAGGATCAAAAACGGCTGATGAGGATTGAAAACGGCTGGTGTTGGTGGTTCAGTGTGTAGCCGTGCTACAATAGGTAGCGCAACAGGCGCCCATATTATGGGCACTGTACGCGCTATAGGTTTCAAGCCCCGGGTCAATACAGACCAGGGGACCGAGATACAGAAGCCCCTTGCGTCTCACGCGCAAGGGGGCGTTCCTCCATTAGATCTAGCTCATATTATACAGGGCACGACACGTGCCCATACCTCGGTTGTATGTATCATTGGGTCCCATTTCTTTTGTTCTCTTTGTCCTTTCTTTTCGATCTGTCGGCCCCTATAAAAAGGGCCTTCTTCGCCTATGTTTCACTTCTCACTCAAGTAGAGAAATCAAGTTTTATTCTATTATATCAGTATTTGCCGCGTTAGCTTTTGCTCCGCCGCAGGCCCTATTATTTCGCCTGTAGACCGCCCTTCTACAGTGGTAGCGAGTCTCTCTTATACAATCCTACGAACTACTCCGCCTACGGCCCACCTTCTAAAATAGAACTATACCTTTTTTCGTTACAAAACATACCCACAAATCCTAGTACCGCTTACGCTCCGGCAGGTCTACACAAACTCTCGGAAGCGTACATCTAGGTCTCCTTGTTTCGAATTAAAGATTATAGTTAGGTGCCTTGGCTGGAGCCCACCCAGTTCTCTTGTTGACTGGTCCTCTGGGGCAGGGTTCTGCGTGCTGGTTACACGCCGGCTGCGTTTTTTTGTACGCATAGATTGTTCGTGATTACTGATACAAATTTTTTTTTTTTTGGTTTGTGGCTTAGATGGCCCTACCCCGTAGTCCGACCGGTGGAGAAGTCCCTCTCCTTCCGGCCGTAGGTGGCGAGGTCGTTCCTAAACCCCCAAGCGATGGCGTTCGATACACAAGGAGGGAGGTAGCCGCAATGAATGTTGCGGAGAAGCTGTGGTACAACCACCACCGAAATCTTCCACAATGTCAGGAAGACTTGATAGGGAGTGATGATGACGACGTGAGCTCGCCTACTACTGATAGCAGTGATGCTGTTGAGGTACTGACTCACTTGACTGGGCAGGTGAATCGCATGAATATTGACCGGCCCATCAAGCAGGAGCCATTAGATGCGAGCCGGTTTGGCCCTGCACCTCCGGCTTCCGCAGAGCCGTTAAAGCTTCGTTTCGAGGAGGATCCGCTTAAGGTCCTCAAAAGCTGGCCTGAAGAACACCCTAAGTTTAAAGGCGGCCCCGGAGACGATGCTGTTACCTGGCTCTGCAGGATGGCAGTCATTCTGACTGACCGTCGCGCCCACGCCGAGATCTGGCACACTATTGCCGGACAACGCTTGGGTGGCAAAGCTTTCGACGACCATACGGACTCCGCTCTTGACGGAACTCGACCCAATAGTTGGGAAGGGTTCAAGGAATGGTTGTTCCGCCTAAGCCCACTCGGGACCAGCCCAGCGGCACTGTCGAATGAGCTTGACGCGCTCAAGCAAGGCCCTAACAAAACCTTGCAAATGTTCTATAGTCGGTATCGTGCCTGGATGTCTCGTGCAAAGACGCACGGTTTCCAGTACGATCCAATCACGAGCTTCGTGAAGCGCCTCAATAAGGGGCTCAGCCGTAAGGTCTCTGAGGAGATCAGTAGATGCCAGGTTCGGCGGGAACCGTTGGACATGGATCAGGTCGTTGTTACGGCCATGGAATATGATAGTGCGTACCGCGCTGATGCTGTCCTGGCGTCCACCTCGACAACAGCATCTGGATCCGGGTCCGGCAAGCGCCGCACTGAGGGTGATGGTGGCGGTTCCGGTAAAAAGAAGTTGTTTTGTTATAACTGCCGGTGGAAGAAGAAGCACCTCCTTGCCGATTGTAAGGAGGAAAAGACGGAGCGTCAAAAAGCGTATGAAGCGGCGCATCCCCGGCCTGCTCAATAAAAAAAAGTTTAGTCGACGAGCAATCGTCTCTGCCGTCGACTGTTGTTGTAGTTTCTGTGACCCCCTCTACCCCTATCCGAAATAAATCTCTTGTCACAGTCTCTACCGAGCCTCAGGGTGGTACACCGCCCCCTGGGAAAGATGCATCATTGTTACACTTTGTTGATACCCCAGGCGTGGGGACAACCAATTCAGCAGAGCCGTCTGAGGACGCCACTGATATCGTCTATGATAGTTTAAATTCTGTTCCTTTAGCCACCACAAATATGGTGGCCGAAAGCAACACGGTACGTGTAGACTTCCTACACAAGGTTGAGGGGCACTTGGCCAGAGTCCTTCTGGACACAGGCGCAGGCTCGTCATATGTGTCCTCTGTATTTGTATCATCTCACTCACTTCCCATTTTCCGTTCTCCATCAGCTTTTTGCGTTGCCGGCGCCTTTGGAGACAAGATTAGTGATGACCGGCTTGCTAACATCCATTTTTCTTTCGCAGAAGTAGATTTTGTATGTGTGTGTAGGATGGCGCCGCTGACTAGCTATGATCTCATACTAGGGCGTGATTGGATTGCTTCACACGTTTCGTCGACGGATTGGGAAAACAATTCGTGGCGACTTAGGGGCCCGGGGGGTAAAGTTGTTTCTTTCCACCCGAGTTTACCCTTGATTTCCTTAGTCCAGGAGAGCATCCTTACACCGCTGACGGACGAGGACAAAGTTATCTTGCCTAAACATCTTAGGCGCCGTGGCATCTGGGAAGGCGCAGCTGAGAAATTGCTGGCACTAACGGAGTCATCTGGTGTGGGTGGACCTAGAGACGAACGTCTGGCGGAACTACCAACCGTTTTTGGAGAACAGCAGATAGGTGTGAGGCTCCGTGCAATGATTGCCGAGTTTGCTGACTTGTTTTCCCCAATAGTTAACGCCTCGGCGCGGAAACGCGTGATCGAGCATTTGGTTGACACGGGTACGGCGACCCCTATTTACCAGCCAGTTCGTCAATTGTCACCAGCCCTGCTGGGGACGTTGAAGGAGCGGCTGGCGGGGCTCCAAGACGCTGGATTCATTCAGCCGTCTACGTCGGCTTGGTCTTCCCCCATTGTTTTTGTTAAAAACCCTTCGTCTGGGAAGGTACGCTTATGCGTTGATTACAGGCAGGTGAATGCTGTCACTGAGAAGGACAGACATCCGCTGCCGGTAATCCAAGAGTGTTTCAACGCGCTGCGTGGCGCTAGGTTTTACTTGAAGATTGATTTACAGCAGGGCTTCCACCAGATGAGGATTGCCCCCGCTGATGTGCCAAAGACTGCTTTCGGCACAAAGTATGGCCATTTTGAGTGGTTGGTTATGCCTTTTGGGCTGGTTAATGCGCCTAGTACATTTCAGAGGATGATGACCCATATCTTGCGGGAATTCATCGACGTTTTTGTCCAGGTTTACCTGGACGATATTCTGGTGTACTCGGCGAGCGCGGAGGAGCATGTCTTGCATGTAAGAAAAGTCCTCCAAGTCCTTCGAGAGGAGGAGTTGAAATGTTCAGGGGCTAAATGCTCCTTTGGCCTTCACGAAATCCAATACGTGGGCCACGTGGTTGGTTTCAATACTATAAGGCCGATGAAAGAAAAGATTGAATCTATTCAATTGTGGCCAAGGCCCGGGACAGTCTACGACGTCCGGGCTTTTCTAGGATTGTGCGGGTTTTACCGCCGCTACGTTAAGAATTTTGCAAAGATTGCGGCTCCTCTGCATGGCCTAACGGCAGGAGGAGTCAAGAAGCGTGGAAAGGTTTTTTGGCTTCCTGTTCACGACGCAGCGTTCGTATTGCTTAAGGAAGCATTGATGACGACGCCTGTCCTTCTCACGCCTGATACTTTAAAGGCTTTTGTCATGGAGACTGACGCATCTGACTTTGCTGTCGGTGCGGTTTTGCTTCAGTACGGCACTGATGACCGACTTCATCCGGTTGCGTTTGAGAGCTGTAAGCTCAACAAGGCGCAGATAAACTACCCTGCTCAGGAGAGGGAGTTGCTTGCTATTATCCACGCTTGGAGGAAGTGGCACATGTACTTGGACGGCGTGGTAGCTACGACTATCGTGTCGTCCCTGGTGTATCTTAAATGCCAGAAGCTCCCTTCCAAGCGGCTCTGCCGTTGGCTGGAAGAGTTTTCCGAGATGGACATTGATATCCGTTACAAAAAGGGAGTGGATAACGTGGTTCCTGACGCGCTGTCGCGACGGAGTGATCTATCACTCGTCGACGAGATTGGGGAGGTGCTCAATGATACTGATTGGCCCTTGATTATCCCCTATATACTCAATAATCGAGTAATACCGGCTGGGGTCCCTGAGGGGCTCGTGCGTCTAGCCGAGCTGAACATAAAGTTTTTTGATTATAATCCAGTTGAGGAGACCCTGATGTATCTGGGTCGCCCCGGGCTGCTGGAGCGCTCGCCGTTTATTCCTCTGGCCTACAGATTTGATCTTCTCAAGGCCGTTCATGACGACTTGGGTCACTGTGGCCGAGATTGCACATTACAGGTGCTGAGGGGTCGAGGTTGGTGGCCCCGGCGGTACGAGGATGTTAAAAGTTATATTGCTACCTGCGCGCCGTGTCAAATACACAAGCGCGCACATGCAACGCAAGAAACAGGGCTCCAAACCCCGTTGCCTGCCGTGATGCCGTTTGAACGGTGGTCCTCCGACTTCATAAAGATGCCGGAGAGTTATTAAGCGGGATACAACTGGATCCTTACAATTGTGGACCATTGTACCTTGTGGCCCGTTGCGATTCCTCTGAAGAACGCGACGGCCGACGCGATTGCGGAGGCTGTGTTTAAACATGTCATTACTCCGTTTGGTTTGCCCCGCGAATTCTTAACAGATCGTGGGTCCAACTTTCTATCCGCTGGGTTTGCCAGTTTTCTAGCTAAAGCGGGTGTTAAGAAATTGAACACCTCTGGTTACCACCCCCGTACTAACGGGAAGTGTGAGAGATTCAATGGGATTCTAGAAAAAGCCTTGTTCCGCCTTAACACGACAGGCGACCCAAAGCGTTGGGAAGATTTCCTCCCAGCGGCTCTGTTTTCTACCAGGATTCACGCTAGTGATAGTAGCAAGTATTCCCCTTTGGAACTGGTATATGGTGTGAAGCCAAGGCTGCTAGGGGATAAAAGCCGATTGATTGCAGCAGATGTAGCCTGCCCGGGTGAACACGAGCTGGCTACTAGGATCGAACAGCTTAACAAGCTGCGGTTAGCAGCTGCTGGTAACACGGCGATCCGAGCTGAGGCCAACAAGGCAGCTTTCGATAACAAGACTAAGTTTGCCCGAGATTTAAACGTGCTCGTCGTAGGAAAATCTGTCAAGCTACGCAACGAGGAGCATACAAAGGGTAGCCCACGTTGGTACGGTCCGTTTGAGATCAAGGCAGCTCGTCCTAATAACTCCTATATCCTTGTTGACCAGGACGGCAAAGAGTATTCAAGGCCCGTTAACGGGAATAGTTTAAGACCAGTGTCATTGCGTTCGTTGGTGGTCAATGGGATGTGGGCCACCCCTCCCGCTATTGCTCAACGGGAGAGACAAGCCGAAGCACGCGTAGCAAAGGCGTTGCTTCAGAAGACCACTGCGGTGGCAAAGATTTCTAAGCCTAGCGCGTCTAGAAAGGCTAGGAGTGCCGAATTGACTCCGAAGCCGACGGATGCGGGGCCCCGTTCTGCTCCGACCCAGACAACGCGTAAGCTGCGCGTCCGGTTCAATGGACAGTTTGTCCCCATAGGTGCTGGGGCAGCCCCGGTCTAGGGGGGGGTGGTTGTAGCCGTGCTACAATAGGTAGCGCAACAGGCGCCCATATTATGGGCACTGTACGCGCTATAGGTTTCAAGCCCCGGGTCAATACAGACCAGGGGACCGAGATACAGAAGCCCCTTGCGTCTCACGCGCAAGGGGGCGTTCCTCCATTAGATCTAGCTCATATTATACAGGGCACGACACGTGCCCATACCTCGGTTGTATGTATCATTGGGTCCCATTTCTTTTGTTCTCTTTGTCCTTTCTTTTCGATCTGTCGGCCCCTATAAAAAGGGCCTTCTTCGCCTATGTTTCACTTCTCACTCAAGTAGAGAAATCAAGTTTTATTCTATTATATCAGTATTTGCCGCGTTAGCTTTTGCTCCGCCGCAGGCCCTATTATTTCGCCTGTAGACCGCCCTTCTACAAGTGGCCGGGCCGGAAATTGGTGGCACCCTTCCATTTGGACATAATCGGGGCCGGGGAAAAAAAAATCGGGGGCAAAAAAAAAAAAAAAGGGAAAAAAAAAACGGGGGAAAACAGCAAGCATTTTTGGAATAGCTGTAAAGAAAATAGCACCACAACGATTGTGGATGCTCTAAGAGCATCTCCACGGGCGTCGCTAAACACGGTCGCTATCCCACATTTAGCGACCCGAGCCCAAAAAACACCCCCACCGGAGTCGCCATATGCGTCCGTATTTTACGTTTTCATCCTCCAATCCGTATCCAATCCCTACATGTAGGGATTGGATACAGACGCTGTATCCAAGGGGAATCACAGAAAATACTGTGTTCCCCTTGTGAAACATGCAGCCTACACAACACCACTGCCCCCCGAGTCCCCCTTTTTTTGTGGACACAACCGCAACTCCCAACCTGAAGATGGCCGAGCCGAAAACCCCGGCCCAACCTGAAGAGGAATAGCGACTCAAAATGGCTACCCCCGCTGTTTGCCGCAGCAGATTGGGTATGTAAAGCTGGTAGTAGGGTCGCCAAATGAAAAATTTGGCGACCGGGATATACCGACGCCCGTGGAGATGCTCTAAGTCCCACAATCTGACCATTCCTTTTGAGTCCTCGTGGGGGATGAGTGACCTGGTTTCGAGGGTCTCTTCGAGTTCTGTTCGATCTCCGCTGGCGGTTCTATAGGTTCGTGGCTAAAGTCTTCAATAAAGTCAACGATCGTGTTCACGTCATGTTTTTTCTTCCTCTCTCTCTATTAATAGCCGCTACAAAAAGGATAAACTCAGGCCAGGCCGATATTGCCATTAATTGGTCAGGAGGTCTTCATCACGCCAAGAAACGAGAAGCTAGTGGGTTTTGCTATGTGAACGATATCGTCTTAGCAATCCTCGAGCTGCTCAGGTAATCATTTCCTTCTGTCTTGCCTCTCACCTAATCGGTCTTCCAAATCTCAACTCATCCGACCCACAAGCTTTTCCGTTATCTCCCCTCCCACATGAGATAGGTTTCACTCCAGAGCCTTGTATATCGACATCGACATCCATCATGGCGATGGCGTCGAAGAGGCCTTCTACACCACCGATCGAGTGATGACCTGCTCGTTCCACAAGTTTGGCGACTTCTTCCCCGCAACGGGTCATGTTGGTGATCGTGAGATAGGCAAAGTTAAAGAATATGCGGTCAATGTACCGTTAAAGACCGGAATCGATGATGATACCTATCGAAGCATATTCAGGCCTGTAAGATCTATACCCTCTCGTGACCACCGGCTTGTAACCCTTTCCGCTCACCCCTGTTACTACAGGTCATCAATCACATCATGAGTTGGTATCAGCCTGGCGCCATCGTTTTACAATGTGGTGCCGATTCACTGGCAGAGGACAAATTGGGAAGTTTTAATCTGTCGATAAACGGTGAGCGCGTTCAATCATTCTCTCAGGATGCCTGAAGAACTAACTGGACATTGTGAACGGCCTGATGGTGCCGCTTAGGACATGCGGATTGCGTGCGTCACGTCAAGTCGTTCAATGTCCCCTTGATCGTTCTCGGTGGCGGAGGTTACACGATTCGGAATGTCGCTAGGACCTGGGCCTTCGAAACATGGGTCTGTCTCGGTCCCCACGAAGAACTCTCGCTTGCCGGTCTGCCCTATAACGAATACATGGAATACTTTGGGCCGAATTTAAAACTTGAGGTACCCTCTAATAACATGGATAATCATAATTCGCTGGATTACTTGAATGGAATTTTGGAAGCTTGCCTCGCCGGGTGTAGATCTTACATTACCCCCAAGCAACAGAGAAAGAGAAAAAGCAACATCAAGAGTTCTAGAAAAGCTTGCTAGACTAAAAGACACATTGATTCCAGGTCGAAAGTTGTTGATAGTCGCAGGGATCTACCGTTTGCACCCAGTACTCAACGCCGACCGTTATCATGTTATCCAGAAACTAAGACTGCAAACGATACGGAAGATTCTGATTCTGATGATCCACCACAAGGGAGCGGCACAGGGATGCCAGGCAATCAGGCCAACGCGAACGAGAGTGCCCAGCGCCAGCCGGCACCTGCGCCACCGCCCCCACCAGTCCATCAACCAAATCGCGTCGGCCGACCTTCGCGACTGAAGCCACCACCGCCACCGCGGAAAGTGTCGCCCAAGCCGGTCGAGACAGCCGACAAGGCCGGTACCGAGAACGGGACGACAGCTGGGAGCAGCGAGCGTAAGAAGCGGACGTTCTTCAGGAGCGGCGCATTCGACCGCCCGATCCGTGGAAACTCCCAGCCGAGCTACTATTCCGGCCAGAGCGGAATCCGAACACGCATGAACAGGTCTACGACGAGCCATCAGCAGTTTGCCGAAAGCTCGCCCAGACTCAATCGACCCCCTGATGGCTTCACCTCCCTGGTCGAGACGAATGATAATCATAGCAGTAGTAGCCAACTCTCGTCTTCTTTCACTCATCATCGCCAGGATATCGATTACCAGTCTGACCTTAGTAATCCTCCTATACCGAGCCCTGAGTTCCGTGCTAGCGGCTGTCCTAACAACAAGGAGGTCATTTTGAGCTGGGATTTTAACCATTGCTTTTGATCTGGACCTATGTTGTTCTTGTACTTTTTTTTAAAAAATATCACATCATAAAAAAATGAGGATGTATAATTTCACAAAGTGTTTACCAAGGAGCCTATGCTTTGTAATGTCCCGGCGGCGCAAAGTTCAGTTAAAATTTTACAGCTCTTTGGCTAAAAGGAGGTCTTCGTAAGGATACACCTTGCAAGGCAGACACTGCAAAAAAGTCACTAGTCAGGGAAGTTGAAATTCTGCAACCACGTTCTCACCAAGCCTTTACTTTGTAAAATACATGCCTTGTCAAACCAGTGCAACAAATGTCGCCCATGAACTTTTCAATGACCTGTTGACAAAGAACACTAATACCTCAAGGAAATTGAATGTAAGCTTGATTGGAATGAAAAGTGGGCAGTACTTTGGCACGAATTCATTATTAATTCCTTCGGAGTCCTTGGAGAGCTTTCTAACACTATCAAAGTCCTCACCAGCATGGATAGGATAGGTACCCCATCCATGATGGTGAGAGTCTCTGAGGATCTGAGTCCGGAGTGAAATTAAAACCAAGCCAAAACTTTAGCTTGTGGTCCCGCCCTTCCGTTCAACAGTTCATCGTGCGCATGTACCCTTTAGCATTCATAGCAGCAAGAATGCTGATTTGGAGCCTAGCCGTGTGTGCAAGTAAATTGTTTTGCGGTCAACATTGGTTAATCTATCCATAATGATGTAGTTGTGTCGCGTATGTGGATTAATTGGTTGGACAGCCTTCCAGCACTCCATCCAATGCCCGTTGAGGAGATACAGATAACATGTAGCTGCTGAGGATGGGAGTTGGTAAAGAATTTTAGCGCGACCAGCTAAGGGAAATCCTTAACGATGTCTGACTGTGAATCGACCCGAAAAGAAGTGAATTGGATTATGAGTTTCCCTTTTTGGGATTGAGACTCTCGAGCCGATTGCCACTTCCAACGATGAACCACCAAAGGCTCAGGAGGACTTATTTTCTCTTTGGGCTACTCAGGAGGAGGAAACCACACCAACTCAGTCTCAACCAATCATACTCGACTACCACCACCTCCAAGGGAACGACAGCTGCAGCAGGCGGACTGATACTCGGGATCCCACTGACAGCCTATCTCATCTACCGAGCAAACACACAACCAGTCTACCCGGACGCAATCCAACAACAATTAAGGCAGGCCCTGATAGCCGAGCACCGAGCGGATCACCGGAAATCAGATATCCTATTTAGACAGGCCTACGAGCAATCCAAACATCTCGTACGGTCTGGAGATCTCGACTGGTTCAAGAGCTCAGCCATTGCAATCACATGGGCGGCTTCTTTGGAAAAAACAGCCAGGACCGATCGGGCAATCGAGGTCTACCAATTGGCCTTCGACGACTTGCGTCTAGCTCTTCCCGGATTGTCTATCCATGAGCGACTGAGGACAATCGAGATCGCTCAGAGACTAGGTCAACTACTCATTCATAGCTCCTTCCAATCCGGTAAGAAACCCAACGATTTGGTCGAGATGAAGATCGAAGAGTATCTCGTATTCAGCGTCGAAGAAATATTAAAGATCCAGAACAAATACAAAAACAAAAACAAAAACAGTAACAATGACAATAACATCCCTCTCGATTCTGATCACCTGTTACATTTGTCCGATCAATACGAAGAACTGTTCGAATCCTTGCCCTCCTGGGTCGGGAGACTCCAGTTTGCTAGCTGCTTTGAAGCCCTCGGAAAGCTCTACGCCCAACGAGGTCAAATCGAGTGGGTTTCCGTTTTTTTGTTTTTTTTTATAAAAAAAACTCCGAAATTTGGATTGTACAGTATCAGTCAAAGATCAGTTATTCACACTCTGTTTTTGTTCTCTTTTGCAAGTTTTGCCTTACCTCTGTATCTCCAAACCTTAAACCTATTACTTCCATCTCAATTACAGAGTGATAAAAAGTGGAACAAGATGAAGGGCCCGGCGGATGAAGAGCGATGTCAAGCGGCGACAGTTATGAACAACATCGGCCAGATGCTCTTCGCCCATTCGGAGACGGACCCGGAAGCGGGCGGCGATGGCGAACGGCTGCGTCTGAATGCCGCCCAGTGGCTTAGCCAGTCCTCCGCCCTCGCCCGTCGGGTCCTCGAGGCACACCACCAGCTGCCTGCTCTCAATGGGCCTCGCCCACTCGGTAATCCCCCCGCCGGGTTCTTAGTCGAATGTCGAGAAGCCTTCATCGCCGCTAACGCTAACCTCAACTCTCTTAACCGCCCACCCGCGTATGCTTGCTTGTCTTCACTAAACCTCTTGTTGGACTTCATCTGATCTTGCTTTCTTCCACTTATTCTCCATGTTTACCCCTTGATAACCGTTTGATGACCAACATCGGGCGCCTTGCTATTGACAATGATCAGCTCGAGGAATGATTCTGTTATGTAGCCACTAGGACTCGCCGGTGGCGGAGCCTCCTTGTTCAAATTAATAAATTCCACTTCCACGCACCCCATTTAGATGATTAACAAAACCAGAAACAGTTATATGGCGTTTGGCAGGAATACACTGTTTTTTTCCAGTGAGATTTGGCCTATGGCATTGCACACTGAATCTGAGAAACAGAAAGCTGGAAAACTGTCAAATTTGTTGGAGTTAGGCACAATTGTACTACTCAGGATATCTCAACCAGAGGAAATCCTGAGTGCAAGAGAAGTAAACTGACCTTTAGGAGAGATTAGTATCTCACCTTGTATTTACCCTTCAGGAGATAATGAAATCCCTACTGAATTTATCTATCATACAATCAGCTTTGGTGGTTTGAAATTCCAAAGCATGACATTATCTCTCCTTTACAAGGAGAGAATTCTGATTATTCATGGTCATTTAGAATAAAACATGGTTTTTCTGCCCTTACACATGGTTTTCCAGGGCCCTGGAGCTGTGCAGTAGCCACAGTTTTCCACATTTACACCCAGTTTTTTGGAAAGTTTCCCCTGGATTATTTCTAAGATATTTTCAAGATTTCAAGTTTCTTTCCTACATTATAAATGGAGGAGAATTTAATGGTGAGGGTAATTTTCCATAAATATTACTATTTACAGTTTTAAAGCTCTGGCTAACTTGGATTTATGATTAAATCCACGTGAGCTAGCCCCAAAGTTTATTGGGACATTTAAATTTTATTTTGTATTCCCCATTTCTACTGGTGACAGTTGGAGTTATTTTGTTTTGCAGTGAAAAAGCCATTCCTATTCACAGGTGTTTTCTCCACCAGTGAATAGAAGTCCATCCTAAAACCTTTTATTCAGAAGTTTGTTCATCTTGTCAGCAAGCTGCTAGTCAAAGACAGTGCAGCTCTTGACAGAAGCTCTCAGAAAGAACAGTAGAGAGAACTCGCAGCAAAGTGTAAAATAGAGATTGACGGAGTGACCTCCGTAGATGAACTTAGAATATGCAGCAAAGTGGAAGGAAGATTGAAAGAATTCAGATCTCCCACAAGTTCAACTCCCTAAGAAGAGGGTATAAAAGAAAGAAGAGAAGAGGAAGACAGATTCCTCAGAGATTTTGATACCAAGTGTGAGCCTGGGTCTCTTGAGTGACAACAGGACACAAGGGAAAGGGGAATAAGTAATAGAATTACTTAGTAGAAAAAAGTAGAAATAGTATAATGATAATAAAAAAGATCTTAAATGATCTGGGAGCTGCCAAATGAGTGGTCAGCCTCTTCTTCCACAACTGAAACTGGGTGAAGGGACCTGGTCAAAGGAAACTGAATCCAGCCAATCTTTTTTTGGTCAAAGAAAACTGACTCAAGGATTCTTAGATGGAAACCTGGTTGATTTTCCCTGATAAAATCAACAAACTACAAGGGGAAAGGATCTTGGAATGATCAAGCAACTTATTGCTGGGCTATGCCTTATCTAGCAGGATTCAATCTTATTGGTTCTATGCCACTGCTGGGGAATTGAAGGTGTAGTGGGAGGATAGAACAGAACAGACAGACTAGAGATAAAGGACTTGGGAGGAGTTGATGAAGTTGCAGAAGAAGGGACTCACTGGTTGATTAAATGACAGCTGGACTGGGAAGTAATCAGAGAAGTGAGGAGCCTTACTTAGTATTCCAAAATCTTTTTGAGGAAGCTGCTGGGTTCAACTGGTTGAAGTCCTTTTACTGAAGTGTGTGGTTGTTGTGTAGTATTCTGGAGTCTGTGTATCTTCTGGGGTGTAGAGGATACTCAGACTCGAAAATTTTCATAGTTTGATGACATAAGCAGTTCAGGCTTGTGGTCAGCTTGCATCTGAAACACGGCGTAACAATATATAGAATAAATTCACCAGTAAATCATTACTATGTGAAGGAGTAAGATATAGAGAAAGTGCTCAGCTGTAACTAGGGCTAAAGTATGATGAGGAAACAGAATCTGAAGTCAAAACAAGTGTAAGTTCAAAACTGTAAAAGATATGATTGAGTTTTGGTCTGAAAATGTGTGTAAGGAAGACTTGTGGGCTAATGGTATTAGCTCTAAGGCTGACACCAAGCCCAACTCTATTGTAGATTTCAGCCTTAAAACTTGAAATACTACAATTGGGGCTTTACTACCACTACATCTCCCTTTATTCTCCCATTTCCACCACTCCTCCCTTTCCTAAAAACCCCTCAAGCTTCCAGCCAAAACCAATAGTAAGTTAGACTTTTATCTAGTTACTTGCTCCTGAATTATCCTTCAAGAGTCAGAGAAGAATCTGGTTGTGCTAGCCCAACCAGCCCCTCTAGACAGAGGTGTGGCTTATATCCTCCTTCTATATCTAAAGGAGTAGATTATCATTCAGTTGTAGGTCATGTAAGAGACCTATCCTGACACATCTCCTGGTCACATAAGAGACAGGATCTGAAAATTCTGGAATCCTTGGAGAAAAAAATTGTATAAATAACTGACTGTGCAACTGCTGACAATCAGAACAGAGTGTGGAGGGGATATAGTAAACCAAAATAATCCTAATTAAGTTGAGGTTATGGGTGCTGTTGGGGCTGTCCTCCTAGATTATGCTGATGAAGAGAGGGTTACAATAAAAGAATGAAAGGAAAGGGTGTGGATAATTCACTTTGACTTATGTTGGCTAACACTGATGTAATAGTGTTACAAAAGCTCAATTTTGATTTTCTCAACTTATTATTCTGGTAAGTTGTAGAGGGAATCCCTCCGGTTGACTGGAGTGATTCTCCCTTTTCAAGGAGTTTGTGTGCAACATCTTTGACCAGAGGGAATCCCTCTGGTCAAAGAGGGTATACAACCTCTTCAACCAGAGGTTATCCCTCCTTTCAAGGTGTGCAGCTGCATGCCCTTCCTATACACATAGGAAGGGCATGTTTGTTGCATGCCCTTCCCAGGAGGGGTGTTTTTGTTGCACACCTGTCCTGGGAAAGGAATGCCGCCAGGGGCGTGCAATCATCAACTCCTGTGCAAATGATAAATTCAGATGTCACACTACACTTTTTTTCAAAAAAAAATTGTTAGCATACCAGTCTTGTTTTGGTGCATTGTAGTAATACAAATTCTTGGCCGTTAAATTCTGCTAAACTTTTCTTCCAATGGTATGGATGAATTCCGGTTCTCTTGCCAATTAAACTGATAATTCAAGGTTTTTCTGCTGATGATTTTATGTGTGTGGTTTTTCCTAAAGAATTGAGACTAAAGAGACTAGACTAAACTAACATGACACCTTTTACCTATTTTTAACTTGATGGCATCCCTGTGTAGTATGCTATATCTCCCACCTCTGTCAGAATTCTGACATCATCTTCCACTCACATCCCTTCTATCCTCTTTATCAATGGCAAAGTATTCATTACCTGTCCTGTCCTGTTCCATCTCAAGTGAGATGTACTGTTCCATCTCAAGTGAGATGTACTGTTCCATCTCAAGTGAGATGTACTGTTCCATCTCAAGTGAGATGTACTGTTCCATCTCAAGTGAGATGCCCTGTCCCTTGGTCCTGTCACCAGTTTATCTCAAGTGAGACGTTCTGGCCCCTGTCCTTTCATGTTCTTTTTCATTTCCTGTTTAGTTTTTAGTCATGAATAGGCCTCCTTTGGACCTTGAAAGTAGGCTCTCTAGCTTTCAGTGTAAAGTCTGCTCCTTGTATATGAAATAAAAACTCATTGAGTTTGAGCATTTAGACCTTCAACCATCAAGTTACCCCAGCTCCTTGGTCCTTTCTTAGCTTAATCAAGAAAGTACCTCCATCAACATTTCCTAAAGAGCTGAAATCTTAACAAACTCCACCTTTCATACCCTTCTGCACCCCTTCTGCAACCCTAACTGGTGACACCCCTGAACACATTCATTATCAGTGAAGCTTGCTTCTGAACCCGTGTGCCACAAGCCTTTTTAATCCAATTGGTTTTCTAGAGTGCCACCGCTTCTGCCCCCATCCATGTAACCCTTGAATGTGCTATTTAACTTTCTTCCTCTGTAAAGTTTTCTGTGCTTTCCCCATGTTTTTTTTTGGTGCTGCCCTGTCCCAGCCACACTATCTCTGGTGCATTTACAAGAGAAAAATAATGATTGTGTATCTGGATACCACACTTTGGATATTGTTATCTGCAGATATCCTAACCAAACACCCTTCTGGTTTTTCCCTCAGCATTCCGTGCCACTCCAAATTTCCAGATGATCCAGCTGAGCCCTTTATGCACCTACTACCTTAAAGATCCCCACAGCTCTTAAGGCTTAGTTTTAGCAGTTTAGCTTCCTTCTGCTTGTCAGCTTGCTACTATGACAGAGCAACCTGTCACAAGACTTCTACAAACATTATCATAAAACACATAGAACATCAAATAATAGTTTGAATATTATTTGATATTCTGAATCTACACTAAAAATAACCTAGGGTACCTCACTCACAGGTACCCCTAATTCTCACTCCTTCACTATGTAAATTAAATAAGAAATAGCAAGGACCTTTCAATAAAAGGCACTTGCATTATTTTATGCTTATATATACATACACATATGCTTAAACCCCATTTCCAGTCACGGAAATGAGGTGTTGTGTAAATTGGGGGAGCTAGTGTAAATACACCGTGTTTTACTCAAACCCCGCGTACCGCAGTCCGCAGAACTTGAAGTTCAACCCGCGTGACTGAAAGCCCGCGCCAAAGTTGGGATATAAGCCCCCGCGCAAGCATTAAGCCCCTTACAGGCTCTCAGCTTGGCACACGGACTCCACAGTCACTCAGGTACACCCAAATCAGCAAAAACATGCCCCAGTGACCTCATTACATATGTTACATATGTAATGAAGATTACTGGGGACTAAATAATTAAAATATAATGAATAGTATTATTTATTTATACATATAAATAAAATATATTGAGTGAACAAACAGTACAAACAATACTGTGGCTTGTTATAAATACAAATAAGCCACTAGTATTAAATCTATAACAAACAGTACTAATGTACTACAGACTGTAAGTCAGTATAAATATATAAATAATAATAAAATACATTAATAGAATCAATTGGTGACGTGTATTCAAAGCAGGGGCTGCTGAAGCGCCACCAAGAAAGCAAACATGGCCAAAATGTGGTCCAAAGGTCCCACAAGTTGGCCAATAATACCTACAGGGTCCCTAAAGGGAACTCAAGACTATTTAAGGAGCTCTTCAACCGCCCAAAGAAGGCTCCTCATGCTTCCCAATACCCACTAACAACCTTAACCACTTCTTATTAGATATATAAATCTTTATAACACAGTCTGGTAAGCTTCTTAGTAGTTATTCTTTAGCCCTGTCTTCCCCAACAACTTCACAGTGCCCATCCAGCTCCACCATCCATCCATCCAAGCGCTTCAAACTGTCCAGTTTCACCCAGAATATCCCCAAGATCCCTCAAGGTTTATTACTAGTAAGTAATAACCCTTTTCTTGAAGATATTCCCCACTTTCCTTTCCTGTGATTAAACCACCCCTGATTTATCAGGCCCCAGTGTTCCAGGTACCTAAATCCTCTGCAATTTATTTGCAAGATACCTTAGAGGGATCTAAACCACCCCTGATTTATCAGGCCCATCTGGTTTTAATTATATTAAGTTTATTTAATATAATTATTAACCTATTTTTCTCTCAATTTTTAAATCACAATTCCCCCATATCTTTTGGGAATTGTAACTTTGTACCTTACCCAGAGTTTATATACTCTTTCCATCTATCCTTGCACCACCTGTAGCTAGAAGTACTTGTCCTTGGCATCAGGGAGGCTGACAATTGGGGGTCTGGCTGGGAAATTTTCAAATTTATTTTTGAAATAAAAAACCCGTAATTTCTTTTAAATTTTTTTAAAAAAACCATATAAAAAAACCAATAAAAAAATTATCATTTTTCTTTCTAAAAAAACCTCATCCCATAAAAATAAATAAAAAAAACTAACAACAAACTGTTTTGCTTTTATTTCTTTTCCAAAAAAAAAACCAAACCCACAAAAATTAAATAGAAAAATCGCAAGTTTTTATTTTTTTATTACACATACAATTAAAATACATACTAATAAAATTCTAAAAAATATTACAGTATTCTATACTTACCACTCTGTATTTTTTCTCATCTGCGGCGCGTACAGTGAACTTACAAGACAACACCACGTTAATTCAACACTATCTTTGAATCCTTTAACCCAAAAAGGAAGAAGAAATTTGAAACTACCGCCCTACTGACTGGGATCTTCTCACCCAAGAAGAAAGACTCATCCTCGCCGCGTACCACTCTGATTTGAGAGAAGAAAGAAATCTTGAGGCGGAGATAACTCTACATAATTATTTGAGAGTATTAAAACTAAAAAGAGACAGGATATCTCGAGAAAGATATCAAGAGAGAAGTAAGTTCCCCCTCTCCTCTATCTCAACCAATCATACCGTCTCTAATAATTATTACACCCAGTGGCCTCCTTTGAAAACAATTCTCAAGAAGAAGCTACTCCCACCGTCAACGCTGAAACCAACAACCCTCCAAGTAAGCATCTCTTTACATATTACATATTCAAAGAGAAGAAACTTACCATGGTTAAATCTACCAGGTCAACAAAGCCAGAACTACAAGGTCTCTTCAGTCCAACAAGAGCTTGTGGCGGCAAAAGAAATGCACCAGCACGTCAAGAACCTCAATATGACAAGCATAGCGCGCAAGGGGCCTATCCCAGCTACGCCAGAAGCCACCCCAACTCCCCAAGAGCTCTCAACGACGCCCAAAGAGCTCCCGCTTCCTCAAACGGAAGCAGAAACTCCAATGGACGTCAACGAGAGACCCCAAGAGTCGTCGGCAGCTACCCAGAAACGCCCTTCCACCCCGGAAATCCAGGTCCTCTCGAAGGAGGAACAGATCAGACACCAGGTGAAAGAGCACATGTCCATCTGGAAACAGTGCCAAGTCTCTTTGAGACAGGGGCCTACAGAAGAGCTGAGAGCTTTGCTGACTACGGCGCAGGAGAGTCAGAAAGCTCTCCAAAAGCTCATCCCCAACAAAGAAATAGAAGCCTACGTGAAAGGATGGAACCCCTGGGAAGAGAAAAAGATTCACTTCCCAGCCCCGCCAAAGAAGAACACCCTGAAGTTCAAAAAACTTGACAAGGGGAAGAACAAGAGCTCCTCTTCCATCAACTTTGACGACCCAGTGAAGTGGAAGAAGGCCACAGACCTTCTTCTGATTGCGGCCAATCTTTACAAGAATATAGAATAGAGCCTTCTGTAATACACTCTCTATATGGTTCTATAGAAGCCCTCAATAATAATTTAAATACTCTAGATGTTAACAATGAGGCCAATTTAAAAATAATTGTTGATAAAATGGATAACAACTTAGGAGAGATCAAAGATAACATTACTGCGCGCACCATGAGAGTCCTACAAACACTGGATAAACCCTTACCCCTTGAGTTACCAGTGCACCACAGTGATACATTGTTGGGAATTAACAAAAATAGTGAGCATCTTAAAGAAATAACAAAAGAAATCAACAAAAATACCAATGACACTTTAGATGTTCTTGAAGAAATGCAAACTTCCCAAGTAACAATGGCAGAATATGTTATTAATTCCCTCAATAATGATGAACCAAATAACAATAAATTAGAGGATTTAATCATAAATCTTAATAACAATTTTAATACAAAATTTGAGAAACTAGAGGAACAATTAAACAACAAATTATCTGTCCTTACTTCTGAAATTGAATCATTGAAATTAAAAGACAATGTAATTTCAAACTTAACAACTATCATCTCAGGTATAGAATCCTTGAAAGAGGAGAAAATAAATCCACAATACCATGAGCCTCACAGACCCAGCAGCTCATACAGTGAAGAAGAGATGGTTAACCAAGCAACAAACAATTGGAATAAGTATGGTGACAAGGTACCTGACAGTAGACCCACCACGTATCTTGACAGAGATGAAGCTCCTCACATCAATATTAATTCTAATTATTATAACAACAAAGAGGAGAAACAAAATAATCCATATAAAAATCTCCAATACTTGAGTCCCAACATTGCCCCTCAAGAAAAACATAGCGCCCCCAATACCAATAGTGCCCAACCTAGGTATAACAATCCTTTCATGCAGAATAGACCTATGACCAAAGATACTAGAATGTCCACTCCTTACAGAAACTCTGATATGACTGCTATACACAAACTTATGCCCCCCTTAAGAGACTGGCCCAAGTTTGATGGTAAAGGAGAATATGACCACATGAGTTTCATAGAGTACATTGATCATATAGTGAGAACTTACCAAGCTGATGATGAAGTCATCACATCAAGACTTACTGTACTATTTGAAGGAATGGGTTCTACTTGGTTTATTACTAAAAGTAAAGCTGTAGGACACCAGTCTTGGTCAGTATGGAAAGAATTAATCAAAGCCCAGTTTGGTACCAGAATTTGGAAACATGAAAAGCGCCAAGCCTTTGAAAAAGATTACTTTGATCCAACTACAGAAACTGCTTCTGAATGGTGCTTGAAACAAAGAAGAAGAATTGAGAGGATGAGGAGAGATCCCTTCCACAACTGCTGCCTCAGGTGTCTACATAAAACTGGTGAAATGTACATGACATGTGAGAGAAATGTGAGAAGCAGATAAAAAGAGAGAAAAGAAAGAAAAAAACACCCTTGTGAAATCCAACACCCCCCCTTGCTGAGCACATGAAAGAGAAAAGAAAAAAAAGAAAGACACAGAAAAAGAATTGATGATCATAAGAAGTAGAGAGAGATAAAAAAAAAGGAGGAAAATAAGAGGGAAAAGAGTAGATGAGAAGAAGAAAGAAAGAAAAAGAAAAAAAAATCAAATCAGGCCAAACATTTGGCGATGATTTTCCAGGGCGACACGGGCAAGGGGTTTGGTGAGCATGTCGGCAAGCATATCTGTCGTGGAGACGTGCAGGAGAATAATTTCGTCGTCTTGAACACAGTCCCGGATGAAGTGGTACCGGGCGTGGATGTGTTTTGTTCGTGCGTGGTGTTCAGGGTTCTTGGCGAGGGCTTCGGCTCCTTCGTTGTCTACGTGGAGGGGAATGGCAGAATCCGGACGGAGTCTCAGCTCGGTTAGGAGATGGCGAAGCCAGAGTCCTTCTTTGCAAGAGTCGGACAGCGCCTTGTACTCAGCCTCGGTGCTGGACAAGGACACCGTTGCCTGCTTGCGTGATTTCCAGGAGATGGCTCCGTCCCCTATGCGGTAGGTATAGGCCGACGTCGAACGACGGTCATCCCGGTCTTCCGCCCAGTCTGAGTCGGAGTATCCGGAAAAGGAAAGAGAACCTCCAAGCCGTAGTCGAAGGTCCTTTGTCGACAGTAGATAGTTCAGAACCCGCAACCCAGCTTTCCAGTGCGACTCGGAGGGATCCCTAAGATGTTGGGAGAGGCGGTTCACCGCGAAGGAGACATCCGGGCGAGTACACTGGGAGACCCAGAGAAGCGAGCCGATCAGTTGTGGATAAGGGCCTGGAGAAGGATTCTCAGTCGGAAGACGTCGCCCAAGGTTTTTGAACGACACATCCGTGGGTGTGGAGACCGAGATGTGTCCGCCGTCCAGAAATCGAGAGCCGAGTTCAGATATGTAGTGCAATTGTGTGAGGAAGACGTGTTTTGACGAGACGTCACGAGTGATCTTGAGGGATAGAAAATGGTTGAGCTCATCGTCGGCGCCAATTGTGAAGCGTTTACCGATGGCCGAGATGATTGAGTCAACCACCGCGGGCTCGCCCACTATAGCTAGATCATCCACGTGTGTAGTCAGCGCTCCGACCAGTCTCCCCGAGTCAAGTTTGAAGTATAGAGTTGGGTCATATTTCGAATTGATCCAACCAATGTCGATGAACGCCTTATGGAGCTCGATATTCCACTGTCGAGGCGATTGTTTCAGACCGTAGATCAAACGGTTCACCTCGCACACCCAATCCGGATGAGTTGGATCTTCGAAGCCCGGCGGCTGTTCCATGTAGATTGGGGAATCGAGATGGCCGTTCAAGAAGGCTGTTTTAAAGTCTACTTGGCGGCCTTTCCAGTCGTTGGCCGCGAGAAGGGATAGGATGAGACGCAGAGTCTCAAGGCGGAGAGTGGGCGAGAAAACCTCGTCGTAGTCCGTACCATGAACCTGGGAATAACCCATGGCGACTAGACGAGCCTTAAGTTTCTGTATGGTGTTATCGGGTCGTCTCTTCACTTTGAAGACCCACTATGATTTGATTATTCTGCGTTTAGCCGGACGGGGAACCAGATTCCAGGTTTGCATCCCCAGAAGCGATGCAAACTCGTCGTCAGCCGCCCTCAGCCACCTGGCCTTATTCGGGGATTTGAGGAGTTGGCGCCAAGTTTTGGGAGTATCGACAGGCGGAGAAAGGTCCGCTTTCTTAGACCATTGGCCGTATCTGTCGGGGGCTCTGCGTTCCCTGCCTGAGCGTCTGGGGGGAGGGGCGGGGAGCGGTGAGGGAGTAATGGCAGTAGGCCTGGGGCGGGGAGGGGATGCAGCTTGACTGGAAGGCGGTGCGGGAGCGGAAGGGTAGCGGAATGTCGGAGCCGGAAGGATTATTGGGCGGATGTCGGAGGGTGGGGCAGGCGGGGAACCTGGTGCGGAGGACGAAGATGAAGGCGAGTCCGACTCGGATGCGATTGATTCAGGATCCCGTGGAGCGTTAGATGGGGCGTGAATTGAAGCGGTCAGGCGTCTGTCGAAGCGCGGTGCAAGATTCACTTCAATGGCGTTGAATGGCGGGAATGGCGGGAATGACGCATCCTGAGCGGGCGGGACTGTGGGAGGAGCAATTAGCGCTTCAGGTGGGGAAGGGATAGGGAAGGGGGTGGGGAGAGATGGGGGAGAGGAAACGGGCCACGCAATTTCGACAGAAGTGTTGGGCGAGGATGGAGGGAGAAGGTTGGAACCGTAGGGAAAAACCGTGTTGTTGAATAGTACATCCCGCGACTTGAGGGTGATGCGGTTCTCTAAATCCCAAAGGCGGAACCCGTTTCCGTCCGATAGATACGACAGAAGGATTGAGGCTCGTCCTTTCGGATCGAGTTTCTTGCGATTGGCTTCAGGCACCTTGTACCAGACAAGACACCCGAATGGGTGGAGGGAGTTGATATCCACTGACGGAAGAGACATAATCGAGGAAGGGGATTTGAAACCCGCAGGGGTGTAGCATGGGAACGAGTTGTAGGCAAAAAGGAAGTGTCGAAGCGCATCTGCCCAGAAAGACTTGGGCAGGTGCGCACTGATGAGGGAGCACCTGACGGAGTTGCTGATCGTGCGGTTCGTCCGCTCCGCAACTCCGTTGAGTTCAGGCGAGTGGGGCGGACCCGGCTCGTGCTTGATGCCGACCGTCGACAGATAGTCCGTGAAGGAGGACGATAGGTATTCTCCCCCATTGTCGGTCCTCAAGGCCTGAACGGTGTGCGTTCCCGGTTTCTCAAATGTGGCTCGAAAGGATTTGAAACACGAGAAAACATCGCTTTTGGATTTCATAGGGTAGACAAACAAAAATTTGGAAAAGTCATCTACAAATGTGACAAAGTAGGAATAGCCTTCACGAGATTTGACCTCGTAGGAGGCGACGACCGAGTGGATGAGTTGACCGGGAGTAGTTGACCGGTGTTGGGAGCGGGAGGAGAATGCCTTGCGGGACATTTTAGATTGGATGCAGACAGGGCATTGTTGGACTTCGACTTCGTTCATGACTGACGGAATGATTGAGTTCAGTTTTAGCAAAGCTTTGAGTGGTTTCAGGCCAAGATGAGAGAGACGACGGTGGTATCCCAGCAGAGAGTGGTTGACGGAGAAGGAAGGAGTGGACGTGGATGAACATGCGCTCACCGAGTGGGATGGGAGATAATAAAGATTCCCTCTCCGATAACCACGACCCGCAGTAGAGCCGACTGTTTCAAGCGCGTCCGTATGGTAGATGTCGCATGAGGCCTTGGTGAACACGACGGTTAGACCGGCGTCGCAGAGTGCAGCTACCGAAAGCAAAGGTTCATGTAGGGAGGGGACTACCAGCGTCTTGAGGGCCGGCCCCCCCTCGATAGGGAGGCGGGAAACTCCGCGGTGGGTGGCTTCAACAACGGAATGATCCGCCAAGCGGGGGGTATTGTCGGTACGGGAAGATTCAACAGCGTTGAGATGAGGGGTCATGGACATGGAGCAGCCCGAGTCAATGTTTGCATCGGCCGAGGCCGACGGGTTGAGAGAAACCGACAAGGAAGCAACCGCGTTGCCCGCAACGATATCGACAAGAGAGCCTGAAGAATCGGATTCATCGTCTATGTCGGAGGCGGGAGTTGACTGACCAAGAGTGGTAACGGACGTGCGGCCCGCCCTGGCCTCGGATTTCACAGGAGGTCCACGTCGTTTATCAGAATCCTTGCTTTCGAAGCGAGGTTTCTGATTGGCCTTCACCTCGTTGAGAATCCTGCGGGTGTTGTTGCAGGTATTTAGGTCGTGACCATCTGCATTACAGAAATCGCAGTGGCGAGGCTTCCTGTCACGATCTGCGGGGCGCTTGTCTGATTTGTATTTGGCTTTGGCTGATGATGCCGTAGCTCCGAGATCTGATTGGGATTCACGGCGAGTGTACTCGTTCTTGAGCGCAAGGACGATAGATTCCGTCTTGACATCGTCTTGGTTCATGAGGTGTGAGACACAGCTCATCCAGTCGTCTGGGATTGAGCTGAGGAGAGCGGCGGTATGAACATCGGAGGGGGTTAGGGGCTTCTCCACTGTTACCAGGGAGTTGAGGCGATCATAGGATTTCGCCATCGTATTGATGTGGTCCAGGACATCGTCGCCCTCCATTCTTGCGAGGAGGAGTTTGCGGAGCCAGAATACACGGCCCCCGGTGGAGGAGTCCTGATGAGCCTGGATGAGGGCACGCCACATACCGTAGGCGTTCCTTTTGTGTGGACGAATAGAGATGAGATTCGCAGAGCTGATGGTTTGGGTGAGTATCGCGCAGACCGATTTGTTGTCGGCTATCCACGTCGGGGAAGGGTCAGCGGGCATCGGTGTCTCAATGACATAGTCCACATTCATTGAGTTGAAGTAGGACGAGATGACCAGCTCCCAATCCAGGAAGTTTGAATCTGGTCCGGGAGGTTGGAGAATTGGGAGTCTCGCCGTTGAAGTTTTGTGCGTGGATGATGCAGAAAGATCGGGACCAATGTTCACTGATGCTTCGATTTTGTCTGACGACGACGGAATGTTCACGGACGCCATCCTTGAATGGCGAAACGAAACGTAGGTGATCCTTCTTGGTGTATCACAGTACCTCACTCACTGAGACCCTTATTTAACGTGCTCGGTCTTGCTGAAGCTTTTAGCGCGGGCTCATAACCTGTTGAGATAAATCAGGACTGAGACAGCAGAGCACGAGGTGGGTGAGTGATTGATGGTTGTGGAAGGATGAGGAGAGATCCCTTCCACAACTGCTGCCTCAGGTGTCTACATACAACTGGTGAAATGTACATGACATGTGAGAGAAATGTGAGAAGCAGATAAAAAGAGAGAAAAGAAAGAAAAAACACCCTTGTGAAATCCAACAAATCTCAGTGATCCAAGCTGACATTGGGGATGAATTATCCATTAATACTACACATGGTGACTCTAATTTACCACAAAAATGGGATCCCTCCATGAAAATTGGCCATATATCTGACGCAAAGTTACTCACCAATAAACCTGAAGCTGGTATGAGTTACACCATGGGGAAAACTAGTTATACTACTGTCTTGTTTGACAACAAAGAAATAAGAGTCCTCCTTGACGTGGGAGCGTTCTGTTCTTGTTCCAGTAGTACCTTTCTAGATGAATGTTACCCCAGATGGAGAGATAACTTAATGCCCATGCCAAAAGCCAAGTTCAGTAGTTGCAACTCAGCCATGAAACCCATTGGAGTAGTATCCATACCTCTAATATTTCCTCACTCTAAAGGATCTCTTAGGTTATCTGTTGAATTTGTAGTGTTACAAGATGCAGTATGTGATTACCTGATCCTAGGTAATGATGCTTTCTGTATGTATGGCATAAATATTTTCCAGAGTAAAGATAGATTCTATACTATTGGTGGTGATTGGAAAAGAAAATTCCAAATCTGCAACATTAACATCAAGATACCAGATGACATTAATAATGTTGAAATCCAAGAAGATCTACTATCTTTCCAGAAAGAATATTTATCACAAGCTGCTGTCAGTGACATATTAAGTGAGAAACAAAAGTTGGATGTGTTGAAAACTTGTTTTGAACATAAAGAAGCTTTCTGTACCACAGAAGAACCAATTGGTAACATCAAAGGACATGACATGAAATTGGAATGTAATATTGACAAACCTTATCCCCCACAGTTGAGGAGACCACCCTACCCCTCCAGCCCCAAATCAAGAGAAGCTCTGGAAACACACATCAAAGAGCTACAAGAACTCAAAGTCCTGAGAAAAGTTGGACATAATGAACAGGTAGAAGTCACCACACCTGTAATAATTGCCTGGCATAATGAAAAGTCAAGAATGGTAGGAGATTTCCGTGCTCTGAATAACTACACCAGACCTGACTACCATCCTATGCCCAGGATAGACCATTCATTACATAACTTATCTAAGGCCAAGTATATCACCACTATGGATGTACTGAAAGGGTTCCATCAGATCCCCATAGCGCCTGAGAGTAGGAAATACCTGAGGATTATATGTCACCTAGGGATTTTTGAATACCTCAGAATGCCTTTTGGCATAAAGAATGCACCATCACACTTCCAAAGAATGATGGACTCCATTTTTGGCTCATTCATTAGACAAAACTGGATGATGGTATATATAGATGACATTATCATTTACTCTGATGACTGGGAAACTCACCTATAAAAGATCAATATAGTACTCCAAACTGCCATACAAGAAGGGTTAACAATGTCCATCAAAAAGTGTAACTTTGGATATGGAGAACTTAAAGCACTAGGAAGAGTAGTCTCAGGTCTTTCTCTGGCTATAGACCAGAATAAAGTGGCAGCAGTCTTAATGAAATCCATGCCTCAGAACAGAACAGAAATTATGTCCTTTCTAGGTTTCTGTAGTTATTACCGCCAACATGTCCCCAACTTTGCAAATGTAAGTACAAGCCTCTACGCACTCTGTAATCATGATACAATATTTGAAATGACCTATGATAGAGTAAAAAATTATGAAGAGTTAAAGAGACTCCTTACCACTGCACCAGTTTTGGCTCAACCTGACTATACCAAACCATTTATACTGTATATTGATGCATGTTTAGATGATTTAGGAGTAGCCCTTCATCAGGAATTCATAATAGAGGATAAACCTGCAGAGAAACCCATTCTATTCATCTCAAGACAAATCAAGAGTACTGAGAAGAAATATGGAGCAAGTCAAATGGAATGTTTAGCACTTGTATGGGCTCTGGAAAAGTTACATTACTATCTTGAAGGATCTAACTTCCTAGTGGTAACTGACTGCACAGCTGTAAGAACCTTGATGAATATGAAAACCCCTAATAGACATATGCTCAGATGGCAAATTGCAATTCAACAGTATAGAGGACATATGACTATTATTCATAAGTCAGGAGCCAAGCACAAAAATGCAGATGGACTAAGTAGATGGGCCTTGCCTAATAACCCAGATAATCCTGCTTATGACCCAGAAGATGAGGACATATTTCCCATCCTAGGAATTCATGTGTGTGACTTAGATAATGCATTTTATGAACTAGTCAAGAATAGCTATGACAAGAACCCTGAGTTGTTAAAACTAGTAGAAATACTCAGAAATGACAACAGCTCACCAGAACTAATAGCCAGTCTACCAGAAGAATTAGCCAAACATTATAAACTTGGAAAGTTCAGTCTCCTAGATGGCCTTATATATTTCAGGAATAGGCATTCAAGTGTACTAGTGCTAAGTGACCCTTCCCAAATTGATAACATTCTGAAAGAATGTCATGATAATGTTAATTCTGGACACTTTTCTGAAGAAAGAACAGTGAAGAGAATTGTATATACAGCATGGTGGATCAATTGGAAAGAACAAGTACACAACTATATCAAATCTTGTGATGCGTGTCAGAAAGGCAATAAGCAAACTGGAAAGAGATTTGGCTTACTGCAGAAAATATCTGAACCAACTGACAAGTGGGAAATCACAAACATGGACTTTGTAACAGGCCTACCCCCAGGAGGATCCTTCTCATATAACTCAGTACTAGTAGTTGTAGACAGATTCTCCAAGAGAGCCAGGTTCATACCTAACCATAAAGATGATACTGCCATGGAGGTTGCCCTGGTATTTTGGAATAGGATTATGGCTGATGTAGGTATACCCAAAATTATAATTAGTGATAGGGATCCCAAATTCACCTCAGAGTTCTGGAGGAACCTACATGACATGCTTGGTACCAAACTAGCTTTCTCCACAGCTTATCACCCTCAGACTGATGGGTTAGCAGAAAGAATGATACAAACTCTAGAAGACATGTTACATAGATTCTGCTCCTTTGGATTTGAATTTAAGAATCATGATGGATATACTCATGATTGGGTTAGTCTACTGCCAGCATTGGAAATTGCTTATAACAGTAGTAAACATTCCTCCACTAAGGAAGCTCCATATGTATTAGAGACAGGATGGATACCACGCATGCCCAAAGACACCTTAAATGATAAATTACCCCACCTGCATCCAACAGCACTAGATTTCAAGAAAATGTTAGATCTGACCCAACAACATGCTAAGAAATGCGTGGAGGAAGCAGTAGAATACAACAAAGGGAGATGGGATAAAAGCCACAAAGAACCTGAGTTTAAAATAGGAGATAAGGTCCTTTTGTCCACTATTAACTTCAACAACTTGGGAGGTAGCAGGAAACTAAAACCCCCTTTGATAGGTCCCTTTACCATTAAACAACTTCATGGAAAAAATGCTGTTGAAGTCATACTGACAGAGGAACTATCAAGAAAACACCCAGTATTGCCAGTCAGTCTAGTAAAACAGTACCAATCTAGAACTGAAGAGGAACCAGCTACTCAACAACCAGTCCCCCTGATTGAGGTCCCACCTTCTGGACAATTGAAAGTACATAAAATACTGAAAGATAAAAAAGAAAGGATACAGGGAAAAGATACAAGACTTTATCTTGTCAGATATAAGAACCAATCAGCAGATAAAGATGAGTGGTTACCTGAAAATAATATCCCAGATGGAGCAATACATCTGAGAAATTATAGGGCATCCAAGCGGTCCTCTTGAATTTTTTTTTCCTTAAATAAACTTACCTTTAGTTGGAAACTCACTTTGTTTCAGGAGACTTATCTTGGTGGTAGGGAATGTCAGCTTGCTACTATGACAGAGCAACCTGTCACAAGACTTCTACAAAAATTATCATAAAACACATAGAACATCAAATAATAGATTGAATATTATTTGATATTCTGAATCTACACTAAAAATAACCTAGGGTACCTCACTCACAGGTACCCCTAATTCTCACTCCTTCACTATGTAAATTAAATAAGAAATAGCAAGGACCTTTCAATAAAAGGCACTTGCATTATTTTATGCTTATATATACATACACATATGCTTAAACCCCATTTCCAGTCACGGAAATGAGGTGTTGTGTACATTGGGGGAGATAGTGTAAATACACCGTGTTTTACTCAAACCCCGCGTACCGCAGTCCGCAGAACTTGAAGTTCAACCCGCGTGACTGAAAGCCCGCGCCAAAGTTGGGATATAAGCCCCCGCGCAAGCATTAAGCCCCTTACAGGCTCTCAGCTTGGCACACGGACTCCACAGTCACTCAGGTACACCCAAATCAGCAAAAACATGCCCCAGTGACCTCATTACATATGTTACATATGTAATGAAGATTACTGGGGACTAAATAATTAAAATATAATGAATAGTATTATTTATTTATACATGTAAATAAAATATATTGAGTGAACAAACAGTACAAACAATACTGTGGCTTATTATAAATACAAATAAGCCACTAGTATTAAATCTATAACAAACAGTACTAATGTACTACAGACTGTAAGTCAGTATAAATATATAAATAATAATAAAATACATTAATAGAATCAATTGGTGATGTGTATTCAAAGCAGGGGCTGCTGAAGCGCCACCAAGAAAGCAAACATGGCCAAAATGTGGTCCAAAGGTCCCACAAGTTGGCCAATAATACCTACAGGGTCCCTATTAGCGGGAGGAGTGGGAGTATGCCCTCATTCCTTGTCCCTCTGGTGCCTTTTTTAGTAGGGGGGCACCAGAGGCACATGGAATGAGCAAAGGGGAGCTCAAGTGAGGTTACAAAGGAGACTTTTCCTCATGTATTGGGCAGCACATATTGATAAGTAGCAAAACAGAGGAAATACAACACAGGAAACTGCTATTCATCTGAGGAAGGAGAAAACAATGGGGATCTTGTGTCTAATGAATCCTCTTCTAGTTGTATATAGTGATTTAATTCCTGTCTGGTGTTGCTGAGGGTTCTTGAGAGCTGCCGCACAGTGATGAGGAGCCTGCTTATGGTCCTGAAAATGGTGGCCAGGAGTATGTTATCTGGCAGAGGATAAGAGTCAGTAACTATGAATGAAAGTTGTACAAGTGGGCAATGTGCTTACCATTTGGCCATGTGCACAGCATCCCATGTCTCACACAGTGTCTGCAAGTCCTTGTGTTCTCTATGACTTCACACCTGTCAGAGTTGGCACAGTCTCTGCATTGGGTGCAGCCCCACTTTATGGGAAGGAAGGCAAGAGTGTGGTCAGCTGAATGATGGAGGGGACAGGAGGTGGGACATGTATGTGACTCACTCCTTGTGTCCCAATCCTGTGTCTGGTGGAGTTTGTGGTGTTCTGTCCAACATGTCTTGGCATGGCTGATTGTAAGGGGAAGGGGTTAAGAGGGGTGATGGGTGATTGGGGTGGTTAAGGGTGGAATGGTGGTGTGTTGAGAGTTTGTAATTGGAATGGGGGGGGTAGTATGTGTGTAAGGTGTGATGATGTAGCTGGATGATGGAGAGGGGGAAAGTGAGAGGGGGGGTGCTTTTATAATAAATTCCCCCTCTCCTGATTATGTGTATTCTCTCAGGTGATCCTGAGAGAAGGTGTCTTCAGTCCAGCCTGAAGGCTGGACTGAAGAAAGATGTATTAGGTTTCAGGCAGCCCCCTGACTTCCAGCAGGGTGCTGCCTGAATTGTGTCAGATCGATCGATCGACCGATCGATCGATCTGAGACACAGGATGTAGATCGTTCTCCTGAACGATTGTTCAGGAGAACAATCTACATAGTCCGTCCTCAGCCCGGGCTGAGGACGGACGAAACCTACCCCACCCCCCCAGGTTGCGCGCGCAACCTGGGGGGGTGAGCACTACTTCGTCACCTGCAGCAGCAGGTGACATTCCAGATGTGTAGATCGTTCTCAGGATGAGAACGATCTACACATTTCAGGTAGATCAGTCTCATGCTGCGACCGATCTACCTGGAAGACAGCCCGGTGGCCGACCCAGACGAAACCGCTCCCAACCCCCCAGGTTGCGCGCGCAACCTGGGGGGGTGAGCATCACTTCGTCCCCTGCAGCAGCAGGGGACATTACACCTGTGTAGATCGTTCTCAGGATGAGAACGATCTACACAGTTCAGGTAGATCGGTCTCATGCTGAGACCGATCTACATAGTCCGTCCTCAGCCCGCGGGCTGAGGACGGACGAAACCTACCCCACCCCCCCAGGTTGCGCGCGCAACCTGGGGGGGTGAGCATCACTTCGTCCCCTGCAGCAGCAGGGGACATTACACTTGTGTAGATCGTTCTCAGGATGAGAACGATCTACACAGGTCAGGTAGATCGGTCTCATGCTGAGACCGATCTACCTGGAAGATAGCCAGGTCGCCGACCAAGACGAAACCTACCCCACCCCCCCAGGTTGCGCGCGCAACCTGGGGGGGTGAGTGCTGCTTTGTCACCTGCAGCAGCAGGTGACATTCCAGTTGTGTAGATCGTTCTCAGGATGAGAACGATCTACACATTTCAGGTAGATCGGTCTCAGCA
Organism: Puccinia hordei; assembly: GCA_007896445.1. Classification (NCBI taxonomy): domain Eukaryota; kingdom Fungi; phylum Basidiomycota; class Pucciniomycetes; order Pucciniales; family Pucciniaceae; genus Puccinia; species Puccinia hordei. The sequence goes on from RDRW01000125.1 coordinate 572,231, forward strand.
TGAGACCGATCTACCTGGACTGCAGCCAGGTCGCCGACCAAGACGAAACCTACCCCGACCCCCCAGGTTGCGCGCGCAACCTGGGGGGGTGAGCACTACTTCGTCACCTGCAGCAGCAGGTGACATTCAAGTTGTGTAGATCGTTCTCAGGATGAGTACAATCTACACACTTCAGGTAGATCGGTCTCATGCTGCGACCAATCTACCTGAAAGACATCCCGGTGGCCGACCAAGACGAAACCGCTCCCACCCCCCCAGGTTGCGCGCGCAACCTCGGGGGGTGAGCATCACTTCGTCCCCTGCAGCAGCAGGGGACATTACACTTGTGTAGATCGTTCTCAGGATGAGAACGATCTACACAGGTCAGGTAGATCGGTCTCATGCTGAGACCGATCTACCTGGAAGACAGCCAGGTCGCCGACCAAGACGAAACCGCTCCTACCCCCCAGGTTGCGGGGTGAGCATGCTTTCGTCCCCTGTATCAGCCGAGGGGGTCAGAGGGATCTGCTGACCAACTGCTGGGCAGATCAATCTACACAATCACTCCTGAGCCTCATGGGGGGCTAGTGACATTATGTCAGCCCTGTATTGAGGTAGATCATATGTGGGGATCCTGAGGATTCTCAAGGGGTGCCCTGGCACTCCCCATCCCCCCCCTCATGACTATAAAAGGAGGGCTTTTTTGGCCCATCCTGGAAACAATAATTCAAATTCCCCACTCAACATCAGCTGACCTCCCACCAAGTACTAATACTACCTGAGACATCCCTCACTTGTCTGTCAACTGGGATTAGTACTACATAAACATACTATTATACTATTATTAACTTACAAGCACTAGTCATACTTTCAATCATGTCATCTGAAAGAGTGGATTACTCTGGAGATGATTCATTCAACTCTGAAGGCCTGGGAGTTCCAACATCTGCTCAAAAACCCCCCTCCCCTTCAACTGATACTCATCTTCCCCCACACCACAGCCCAGCTTCAACCCCTGCACCCAAAAAGAAGAGAGCTTCTGTGCCAGAGGGCCAACTAGTTACCTCTAAAGGGCCAATTTCAACTGGAAGAGTATCTTTGCCCAACTTGCCCAGAAACAGCTCTGGCAGGGAAATCAAACTGGTGGCACTCAAGGCTTTACAAGAGAGATGTGAGCTCATTGTCTCTGTCTTGTCATCCATCCACTAATTATCACTGACCTTTTTCCAACTCTCTGCCATCCAGATAAGGAGTTCAAAGCCTCCCTCAGCTCACTCATGGAGGAAGTCACCTCCACCCTGGGAGAGGCTCCTGCTTCTGTGGGAGGGGATCTCTTCTCCAGAGTGGGTGAAGTATGTGACCAAACTGTCAAGGACTGGGAAGTCAAGATCCAACAAGGAGTGACTTCAAATTCTGATGTGGTCATCCTGGACTCTGAGGTGGAAGTCCTCTCTGCTGGTCCATCAAGAAAGAGACCTGCCAAGGACGCCCCTGCCTCAACTCCAGCTTCCAAATCCAAAAAAGCCAACACCCAGCAAACCCCTCTGGGTATCCCATCATCAACCCTCTCCACCCTCAGCTTCAAGAAGAATCCCCCCGCTGCCAGATCTGAGGATATGTTTGGAAGTGACCATGAGTTAGACGCTGGACTTATTGCGGCAGCAGACGAGCTGGAGATCTCTATGCAGAAAGATGCAACCACGGCGAGCAGGTTGGAAAAGGTGAAGGAGAAGGATGGTGCAAGGAATGGGAGTGGAGGCTCCCAACCTGCAGGGATAATAAAAGCTGGGGAAGCACTTTCTGCCCAAGGTATGTCTTTTCACTCCCTCTGTCTTAAAATATTTGACCAACTCTGATGCATTGTGTTACCCCCCTGGCCCTGCATAAGACATTTGCTTGCATCTGGGAGCCAGTGAAAAATTCAGCTACACTCAACAGCTGGCTGTGTGTGAGGGGAAAAATGGTGCAAGAGCAGGCTGTGAATTCCCATCACTCTCTTCTCCAATGATCCATAGGTTCTTGGACTGGATTGCAGCTACCATGGAGAATGTCCAGTCTCCCCCTGAACATGGCCCATAGGCTGGACCACAAACTCATGAGGGCTCCCTCTCACAAGGGATTCTTTGATCTCCTCAAGACTGGTAAGCTTTCATCCTTATTTGACATGAACCTCAGACTCAAACTAACATTACTTTTAATTCCATTCTGCAGCTCCTGCACTTTTCCAGGTCTCTTCTCCAGACCCCTTCTGGAATAAAGACAAGGTGGACTTTGAGAAGATTATGGCGGCAGCAAAAGAAGATCCCCCAACTCCTGTGGGCAGCTGGACTGCTCTCTTGGTCATGTTTGCCAGGGCTCCTGGTGACACCACACCTCACTACACCTCTCATGTCGCCAGGAGGAAGCATGTCCATGCTGCCTTTGAAAGGGTCTGCCAGGTGGCCAAGGATTCTGTGGCTGCAATCTCCCTCTCCATGACTCCAGCCACCAAATCACCAAATGCGCCGCGCAAAACCGATCTAGACGGCGTGAGGGATGCCGGAGCTTTCTGGTACACAAAGGTCCAGGGAATGGGTGGGACTCCTGGTGGAAAGGCTGGAACAAAGGACACCGACGAGGGAATGGCGTTCTTCCTCAAAAGGATATTTGAAATGATCTTGGGTTTGGCCTTGGCTGCTGAATCGGCTGGAGTGGCAGCTAAACTGAAGGAATATGAGAATGCTGGTGGTTTCAGCTCAAAGGAGCTCAAATCCTACAAATCGGAACTTCAATCGGTATCTATCTTTCGCAGCGGTCCCCCAGGCGTCACAACTAAGCAATGGGCTCTGACCAGGAAGGAGGCTTATGCTTCCCTCTCCATATTCATCACCTTTGGAGCTGTTGGCTGGTTCGTGTGCTTTGCCAACTACAGAAAATACAACCTTGCAGACTGCTATGGCATCCTCACCCTCGGCGATCAACGCATCAAGGCCCTCATGGAGCTCTCCAATGAGGGAATTGACTCTACTCATCCTCTGGTCTCTGGCGGCTGGAAATTCGTCAACGGTTACCTCCTCTCCCTCCTCAACAAGTTCAAAATCAAAAACGCCAACACCGATGAATGGGACAGAGCAACAGCCTATTGGGCTGAAAAGATAACCCCAGCAATCATTGGGGACTTGATCTTGGCAGACATCATGTCTGAAATTGCTTCGCCAATGCTCTCAATTTCCACTGCCGGTACTCCCTCTCCCCACCCTGTCCTGGACGCCAACACTCAAGGAAACAGAGACATGGTCATGAAGCTCCTCAAGTCTTCAGTCCCAGAAATGGTCAAGAATGGCCCCCCCTTGGACAACCCTGAAGATCAACACCAAAAAGGGGATGAAGATGAAGACACTGAAGAGGAGAAGGAGGAAGATGAGGAGGAGGATGAGGAGGATGAGGAGGAACCAGAAAGGCGTAACAAACAGCCCTATGGAAACCTTATTGATGACATTGCTGGTGTAGCAAATGAAGAAGAGGAGGAAGATTAGGGTCTTAGACTTGTGTTTCTTATTCTTTTACCCTTGTTTGTTTGACTGCTTTTGTTTAACTTATTTCTATTGCTATGTGTACATATTTTCCTCTAGTGATAATGCACATGAATTGCATGTGTGTCTCCTGGGCTCCCCCTGGGTGCTGATTTGTCTATAAATAGAGGGCCTTTTTTCATCAAACTGCCTCCTTCATAGCCCCCCAACCGTCAACCATTTTACTTGAATCCACTGCACTCAATTACACCACTGCACTACTCAATTGCAATGTCTACTTTTGAATGTCCCAAGTGTAACCTATCTTTCAGCACCTTTTCTGCTCGCAAACTACACATCAGAAATGTCCATCAAGCAGTCATCCACACCACAGATGCACTACATAACCGCATCACCATACCCAAAACTAGCAACAACCTCTTCCACTGTCCATCTCCAGCTTGCTCTTACACTGCTCCCAAGGCTCCTCTAATGCGGGCACACTATTCCCACTGTCGCCACAAGATCAGGCAGCCTGATCCTCCTCGCAGAACTGTTTCCGTTCAATCTAGAGTCACCCCAGCAGGTGATAATGTGCAAGGTCAGTCTTTTTCCTTCTACCAAGACTCACGCAAACACTGATTTCATGGATCCCCTCCATAGTCTTGGATGACCTGGTGGGTTTGGGTGTGTGCTACCACAAACAGGTCAAACTGCTGCTTTGCACAAACAGTTCCTGCCACACATGTGTCAGAGTGGAGGAGCTGGCTGCTCACTTGCGGGCTCAGCATCACATCAAGCTCCCTCCCCACACACAGATCAACATTATCCAAGATCCTCCTCAGAATATATACAGGCTACCTGATCCAATTCCCCCCTTTGGCGGAATAAGACAGTATATGGGAATGGTGTGTAAAGTGTGCTTTTATGCATGCATCAAGGTTGAAACCATGCGCAAGCACTTTGTGGAAAACCACTGGGGGCCAGGTGAGTTATCTGTCAGTTCTTGCTCCATACTCAATTACTTACACACCTATACCAGACCTCCACAATGGCGCTTGGAAACATAGCACTTTGCAAGCCTGGGTGCAGACGCTGCTTCATCACAAACACAGGCGATTCTTCCACGTCTTGCCAGCTCACCCAGACACTCTCAACCCTCCTCCACCACCCAACCCAGAACCCCTTCTCAACACCAACCAGGCCAACCTTCTTATTTCTCAGCTCCCACCACCCATCACCTTACAGGCCTTAATGTCTCGCAACCCCACTCTAGCCGCTCGCAACAGACCTACTTGGTTGATACAGACTGGAATCTTGACCTTTGTTCAAGAGGCTGCCGCTGCTGGAATCAGTCAATCCCAGCTGGCCACTATCCTCTCTGAATCCTCCCCTCATTTTTGGAAAGTGCATGAATCTGTTGATGCTTGGTTGACAAATGGTTCCAAGAGGCTTGTCAAGATGTCCACCCATGTAAGACGAAGAGTACTCTCCACTAGGATGTAAGTCTGTTCTCTCTCTTGTTTCTCCAGCCTGGTATCCTCAGCTGATGGCTACTCCCTTTCAAGTGATGAACTCGGTAACAAACCTATGGGTCCTTTAGCATCACAAGCAACAGTCAACAAATATGGCATGTTATGTGCCATGTTTATTGTCTTCTGCCTTCTGGTCTCTAAAAACACTCACCCAGGACTCCCAGAGTGCATCATCAACCCTGTTGCTTTGGAAATCTTGGCTCAGCTCCACTCCTTGCTTGAGGCTTCTGAAGGCATCCCCAGCCAGTTAATCACTCAACTCCTTGTTGCTCTCTTGTGTCAAACCAACCCCTGTGGCCGCCCAGATACTTCTTGCCATATTCTTCAATTTGTTGCCATCACCATGGTCAAACAAGATGGCTCTTTCCACAGCCACAGTCTGGTCACCAGGCTCCTCTCTCCTATCCAATACTGTCTCCGGCTGGCTCTTGTATATTTCTATCAGCAAATATCAGAGCTCAATGGATCTCCTCCACCAACAGACGAGACCAACCTGTCCTTGATTCTCAACTCCTGCCTGGATGGACATCTCGACAATGTATGGAAATACATCACTGAACGCCCAGAAATGATTACCCCATTCTCCGCCCTCCGATCCTGGATGCACCTCATGACCGCTGTGACTCTCAATGAAGGCCTTCCTGAAACCACCCATTGGGTTGATTCAGCCTGCACCAAACTCAATGTTCAAAACCTAACTGTTTCCATCCACGACATCAAGATGACAATCCAGAAAACTTTTCGAGAGGTCGGGGAACTGCTTGCCGTGCTCACTCAGGGTGCTCACCTGCCTGCATTTGATCGGGTGGCTTATCGCGATGTACCATACGTAACTGATGTGGGATTCAACTACTTGGTGGCTTCTGACCTTTATCACAAGCGGTACTCTTCAAGGCATCTGCTCGAGTCCTGGCTGGAGAACGGTGACGCTTGGGGCTTCTCCAACCATGGGCAGGGCTGGAACCATTCTAACATTCAAAAATGGCTTGACATCTCCGATGAGCTCACCAAGGCTTTGTATTTCTGTACTCATTGCGGCTGCGGCCAGCCTGCAAGAGGAACTGAAGAAATGACCATCAAGATTGTCAATACTCCAGAAGGTGTTCGGAATATCTTTTGGCGCACTGGGGTGTTTATGATTCAGACCACTTATCACAAGGGCCAATCAATGACAGGACGGGGAAAGAACAGAGTGGTGTTTCTGCCTGGATTGCTTTCTCAGCACTTGCATCACTACTTGGCTTTTATCCGGCCAACCCAAATGTAAGTTTGATCAAGATTATATAATAAACAGAATAGTGTACTGATTTGTATATTTTTTCCAGAGCCCTGTTACAGCTTTTGGATCGCGAGGATCATTTTGAGACCTTGCTCACTCATCTCTGGGTTGATACCACCACTGGCTTGATGACCACTCCTCGATTGACCTCTGTGCTCCACAAAATCTTCCTCAAGAACAACGTGGCTCCACTGGGAATAGCCACTTGGAGACATGTCTGTGTAGCCATTTGTGATCAGTGGCTCAAAGAACATCCTAGAATAGACCTGGGGGAAGATGAGGAGGATGATGAAACCCCAAATCATGTGCTGGATATTCAACGCAATCATTCCAGCCGAACTGCCAATCACATCTACGCAGGCACCACTGGACACAGTATGGATCGACAGGCCGAAGGACGATTTCGAGAAGCTTCAAACTTGTGGCAAGATTTCTGGGAGGTAAGCATAATCTGCAGTTAGACTTATTGTGTTATAAATGTTGAAATTTGACTTATAGATACGCTGGGATTATAGTCACACATCACTTGAACATCCCATGGATCCAATGGTCAATCTCTCTCCTGATCAAGTGGCCATGCAAGCTCTACAAACATTTACCCGCAACCCCTCACCATCTTGGAAATCTCCCTTTCAACAAAGCTGGGTCTCTGCAGTCTTGGAAGGCAAAGAGGATCTTCTCGTAGTGGCCAAAACTGGAGGAGGGAAATCCTTTGCTTACTTGCTACCGCCCTTGGTTGAACCTAATCATATCACAGTGGTCATTCAGCCCCTCAAGGCTCTTGGCCAGGAAACTATGGGAATCCTGGCCAACCATCATATCCAGGCATACTATGTGGATAGCACACAAGATATACAAATACCCTTCAAGACTCAAGTGGTTGTAGCTTCAGTTGAGGCAGCATCTCAGATTGCATTCTTTACGGCTATCCGGATGCTCAATCCTAAACGATTCATCATTGACGAGGCCCATCAATATCTGGATGATGTAACCTATCGGCACTACATGGCTGGCGTGGCTCGGCTCAGGGAAATCACTGGCCAGTTTGTCTTTATGACTGGATCATTTCCTCCTGCAAAGCACAATCATCTACTGCGGGACATATTCAATCTGGTGCAAGTCAAGACCTTCCGGGAATCAACTGTCCGGCCTGAACTCCAATGGCAAGTGCTGGATAAACAGATGAAATATTTAGCAGGACTATCTCCACTGGTGCGGATGGAATGGGAACAAGGCTGCACAGAAGACAAATCTCGGGCAATGGTCTTTATTCAACACAAGGATCTGGTGGAGGGCTTTTATAACCAGTTGCAAAGACAGAAACTGCCCTGTGCATTTTTCCATGCTTCTCTGGATAAAGATGAAGCCAAGGTGCAAGCCAACAAGTGGAGTCAAACAAGCCGATGCATCATGGTAGCAACATGTGCATTTGGAACAGGCATCAACTATGCTCACGTACGGCGGGTGGTGATTGTTGGTGTTCCCAACCTTGACAACATCAACCAAGTGTTTCAAGAAGCTGGACGGGCAGGACGAGACGGCCAACCAGCTAAAATCATCTTGATCTCCCAGGAACAGAGCCAGCATACACCAGACAGCTTGACCAAAGAGCTATTGAATCGTGGATCATGTCCAATCCGAACACTCTCCAGTGTTCTGGATGAAACACCGTCTTCTTGCTTAACACTAATAGCAGGGGGGACTGGAATGAGCCCTCATTCCTGGGACCCCCGGGACCCTTTGGAGTAGGGGGGTCCCATGGGTCCCAGGAATGAGGGTTGAGGAAGGAAGATGGTGTTTGGAAACATAGTTTCTCAATGTTTTGGGTGGCCAGTAATGTGTACTATGCAAATAAAGAAGAAGGAAGGCTATTACAACTGCTAATTATCTTCAGAGTCAGAGGAAAATATCTGATGAACCAATTGGTCATACTCTTCCTCTCTGTGGAGTAACTGGTCCAACTCCCCCCTGGTATCAGCCAGGGCCCTGGAGAGCTGGGTGATGGTGGTGTGGAGCCTCTCAATGGTTCTGAAGATGGTTGCCAGGAGAACATTGTCTGGAGCAGGATGGAATGAAGCAAGGGTGAGTCAGCAAGTCCAAGATGTACATGGTATATGAAAGAGAGAGGAAGGCTTACCACTTGGCCATTGGCACAACATTCCATGCTGTACACAAGTCCTACATGTTCTTGTGTTTTCCAGCACCTCACAGTTGCCAGAGTCTGCAGCATCCCTGCAGTGGCAGCATCCCCACTGAATGAGAGGGCAAGTAATGATGAGTCAGCTTGATTCAGGGGATGTAGTGGATAAAGAGTTGATGCAACTTACACCTCTATTTCCAATCCTGTTTCTGGTTGAGGTGGTGTTGTTTTGGCCCACATGTCTTGGCATGGTGACTGGTGAGTGGAATTGAGGAGGTTGGTGTTGGTGAATGGTGGTTGAGGTAGGTGGATGTGTGAGGGGGGTGGTGAGTGGGCTGGTGGGGAGGTGGGTGTGACAGAGGTTGTGGATGGGAGGTGGGTGATGTGGGTGGATGGGGGTGTAGATGAGCAGATGGAGTGATGATGAGAGGAAAGGAGGAAAAAGGGAGAGGGGGGATGTTCTTTTATAATAACATCCCCCCTCCTGTGTAGTTCCTCTCAGGAGTTCCTGAGAGGAAGACTCCTCAGGCCAGCCTTCAGGCTGGCCTGAGAAAACAAAACCTTCAGGCAGTCCCCTCATCTGCAGGGGACTGCCTGCAGATGAAGCAGATCGATCGATCGATCGATCGATCGATCTGCAGGCTCTTCAGTCCAGCCTTCAGGCTGGACTGAAGAGCAGCAGTCTTCAGGCAGTCCCCTGAGCTACAGGGGACTGCCTGTGGTGTAAGCAGGCCGATCGATCGGTCTGCATGTCAGAGTGCCCCTGTGCAGCCCTGAGGCTGCACAGGGAGGAAGGACGGCTGAGCCCCCCAGGTTGCGCGCGCAACCTGGGGGGGTGGGAGTACTCAAGTCCCCTGCTCAGCAGGGGACTTGAGAGTGCTCCCTGTAGATCGTTCTCGGGAACGATCTACAGGGAACGGTCACTGTGCAGCCCTGAGGCTGCACAGGGACTTCAGCCCACCGAGCCCCCCAGGTTGCGCGCGCAACCTGGGGGGGTGGGGGTACTCAAGTCCCCTGCTCAGCAGGGGACTTGAGATCGCACCCTGTGGATCGTTCTCAGGAACGATCTACAGGGAGCGGTCCCTGTGCAGCCCTGAGTCTGCACAGGGACTTCAGGGTGCCGAGCCCCCCAGGTTGCGCGCGCAACCTGGGGGGGTGGGAGCCGCCAAGTCCCCTGACCGATCAGGGGACTTGGCGGCCTGGGAACGATCCCAGTGGATTGTTCCGCGGAACGATCCACTGGGAGAAGTCCCTGTGCGGGCTCAGCCCAGAACAGGGACTTCAGGGTGCCGAGCCCCCCAGGTTGCGCGCGCAACCTGGGGGGGTGGGTGCCACCAAGTCCCCTGAGCGATCAGGGGACTTGGTGGCCTGGAGACGATCCCGGTGGATTGTTCTCATGAACGATCCACTGGGAGAAGTCCCTGTGCAGCCAGCGGGCTGCACAGGGACTTCGGTGGGCCGAGCCCCCCAGGTTGCGCGCGCAACCTGGGGGGGTGGGAGCCTCCAAGTCCCCTGAACGATCAGGGGACTTGGCGGCCTGGGAACGATCCCAGTGGATCGTTCTCAGGAACGATCCACTGAGGATCAGTCCCTGTGCGGGCTCAGCCCCGCACAGGGACTTCAGCGGGCCGAGCCCCCCAGGTTGCGCGCGCAACCTGGGGGGGTGGGAGCCGGCAAGTCCCCTGACGGGGACTTGGCGGCCTGGGAACGATCCCAGTGGATCGTTCTCATGAACGATCCACTGGGAGAAGTCCCTGTGCGGGGCTGAGCCCGCACAGGGACTTCAGCAGGCCGAGCCCCCCAGGTTGCGCGCGCAACCTCGGGGGGTGGGAGCCGCCAAGTCCCCTGACTGATCAGGGGACTTTGCGGCCTGGGAACGATCCCAGTGGATCGTTCCATAGAACGATCCGCTGGGAGAAGTCCCTGTGCGGGCTCAGCCCGCACAGGGACTTCAGCGGGCCGACCCCCCCAGGTTGCGCGCGCAACCTGGGGGGGTGGGAGCCGCCAAGTCCCCTGACCGATCAGGGGACTTGGCGGCCTGGGAACGATCCCAGTGGATCGTTCCATAGAACGATCCACTGGGAGAAGTCCCTGTACGGGTCTGACCCCGCACAGGGACTTCAGCGGGCCGAGCCCCCCAGGTTGCGCGCGCAACCTGGGGGGGTGGGAGCCACCAAGTCACCTGATTGATCAGGGGGCTTGGTGGCTGACAGATACACCTGTAGATTGTTACTGAGAACAATCTACAGGGTGTATATCTCATGCAGCCTTCAGGGTGCAAGAGTACCTGAGCAGGCAGAGTGGTCAGCTGACAGCCCCCTGCATGAAATGTGTCCAGGGGGCCTGGGAATCCACAGACAGCATATGTCATCTGTTTTCCCCTGAGTTTTTTGGGGGATCTCAGGCGGTGACTTCCCACCCCCGGCCCCCCCCTCTTGCCTATAAAAGGAGGGCCTCCTGGGCTCTTCTAGGAAAGGATACTCCTCATTCCCCACATACATACCCCCCATACACTTAAACACCACCAACATATTACAAAAGTAATTACAGCAAGTTACACTACTTCCTTACCCCCTACATTCCACATATACAACATAATTTTACTATGTCTTCTGAACAAGTTGCTTACTCAGGAGATGACTCCTTCAGCTCTGAAGAACATGCTGCTCCAACATCTGCCCAGCAACCTCCCCCCTCCACCATGCCCAGCCAACCATCTCCTCCTCAGACTCCAGCTCCAGCACCTGCCACAAAGAAGATGAGGGCTTCTGTACCAGAGGGGCAGCTTGTGTCCAAGAAGGGGCCAATCCCAACTGGCAGAGTCTCTCTGCCAAACTTGCACAGAACCAATTCTGGCAAGGAAATCAAGCTTGTCGCCCTCAAGGCTTTACAAGAAAAATGTATGTATCCCCCTCTCTGTCCCCCCACACTTGCACACCTGACTGACCTGCTTTCCACCCCTGTATCATTCAGATAAACTGTTCAAAGCCTCCCTCAGCTCACTCATGGAGGAAGTCACCTCTACCCTGGGAGATGCTCCTGCTTCTGTGGGAGGGGATCTCTTCTCCAGAGTGGGTGAAGTCTGTGACAAGACCGTGGAGGACTGGGAATTGAAGATCCAAGAAGGAGTGACATCTAACTCTGATGTAGTCATCCTGGACTCTGAGGTGGAAGTCCTCTCTGCTGGTCCATCAAGAAAGAGACCTGCCAAGGACGCCCCCGCCACAACTCCAGCTTCCAAATCAAAAAAAGCCAACACCCAGCAAACCCCTCTGGGTATCCCATCATCAACTCTCTCCACCCTCAGCTTCAAGAAGAATCCCCCCGCTCCAAGATCTGAGGATATGTTTGGAAGTGACAAGGCATCTGACAATGAACTAGCAGCTGCTGCTGAAGAATTGGAGATCTCAATGCAGCAAGATGGAACATCGGCGAAGAGGTTGGACAAGGGGAAGGGAAAGGAAAGGGATGATGCAAGGAATGGGAGTGGAGGCTCCCAACCTGCAGGGTTGATCAAGGCTGCTGTTTCTGCCATAGGTATGTCCACTCTTTCATCTGGCTCATCATCATTGATTAATGCTGATACATTTGTATTCCCCCCCACAGACATTTGCTTGAAGCTGGGAGCCAGTGATAAGTTCATCTACGGTCAACAGCTGGCTGTCTGTGAGGGAAAGAATGGAGCAAGGGTTGGTGTGGAATTCCCAGCACTCTCCTGTGCCATGATCCATAGGTTCTTGGATTGGATTGGGGCTACCATGGAGAATGTCCAGTCTCCCCCCCTGAACATGGCCCAGAGGCTGGACCACAAGCTGATGAGAGCTCCCTCTCACAAGGGATTCTTTGATCTGCTCAAGACTGGTGAGCTTTCATCCTTACTTCACATGTCCCTCAGACTCAAACTAACATCACTTGCATTTCCATCCTGCAGCTCCTGCCCTTTTCCAAGTATCCTTTCCAGACCCTTTCTGGAATAAGGAAATAGTGGACTTTGACAAGATCGTGGCGGCAGCAAAAGAAGATCCCGATACTCCTGTAGGCAGCTGGACTGCTCTCTTGGTCATGTTTGCCAGAGCTCCTGGTGACACCACCCCTCACTACACCCCTCATGTAGCCAGGAGAAAGCATGTCCACGCTGCCTTTGAAAGGGTCTGCCAGGTCGCCAAGGATTCTGTGGCTGCAGTCTCCCTCTCCATGACTCCAGCCACCAAATCTCCAACTGCACCACGCAAAACCGATCTGGACGGCGTGAGGGATGCTGGGGCTTTTTGGTATACAAAGGTCCAGGGAATGGGGGGAACTCCTGGTGGAAAGGCTGCCACCAAGGACACTCATGAAGGAATGGCATTCTTCCTCAGAAGGATCTTTGAAATGATCTTGGGCTTGGCGTTGGCGGCTGAATCGGCTGGAGTGGCAGCCAAAGTCAAGGAGTATGAGACTGCTGGGGGATTCAGCGCAAAGGAGCTCAAATCCCACAAATCAGAACTTCAAGCTGTCTCCATCTTTCGTTGCGGTCCCCCTGGAGTCTCCACCAAGCAATGGGCTCTGTCCCGAAAGGAGGCTTATGCTTCCCTCTCCATATTCATCACCTTTGGAGCTGTTGGCTGGTTCGTGTGCTTTGCCAACTACAGAAAGTACAACCTGGCCGACTGCTATGGCATCCTCACCCTCGGCGATCAACGCATAAAGGCCCTCATGGAGCTCCCCCATGAGGGAATCGACTCTACTCATCCTCTGGTCTCTGGCGGCTGGAAATTTGTCAATGGTTACCTTCTCTCCCTCCTCAACAAATTCAAGATCAAAAACGCCAACACTGATGAATGGGACAGAGCAACAGCCTATTGGGCTGAAAAGATAACCCCAGCAATCATTGGGGACTTGATCTTGGCAGACATCATGTCTGAAATAGCTGCTCCAATGCTCTCAATTTCCACCGCCGGCACTCCCTCTCCCCACCCCGTCCTGGACGCCAACACTCAAGGAAACAGAGACATGGTCATGAAGCTCCTCAAGTCGTCAGTCCCAGAAATGGTCAAGAATGGCCCCCCCTTGGACAACCCTGAAGATCAACACCAAAAAGGGAATGAAGATGAAGAAACTGAAGAGGAACAGGATGAAGATGATGAGGAGGAGGATAAGGATGAGGAGGAGGATGAGGAGGAGGAACATCCTCCACATAAAAGCAAGAGGTGGGCCGAGGCAAGGAAAAAAAAGGTTACTGACCAATACTTGGATCTAATGGCAGATGAGTATAATGAATGATCTGCTGGTTTTTATTCTTTCTACCCACTGTTTCCCCTTGTTGTTCTCATGTCTTGTTGTTTTTTGTTTGGCTCAGCCTATTTGTTTTGTGTTCTTGTTGAGATTGTTGTGGGAGCTTGCACATTCAATACACACTTCATTGCCTATGATTTGCATCAGTTTGCATCCAGGGGTGCCTGGGCTCCCCATGGGGGCTCACTTGTCTATAAATAGAGGGCCTTTTTTCACCAAAGAGACTGCTTCACAGCTTTTCATCCCTTGGCCATTTATTTCACTCCATCACACTCAATCACAATGTCAACTTTTGAATGCTCTCAGTGTGAACTGTCCTTTGACACCTTCTCTGCTCGCAAAAGACATGTCAGAGATGTTCATCAAACTGTCATCCATACTAAAGATGCACTACACAACACAATCACCATCCCCAGATCAGCCAACAACCTCTTCTACTGTCCATCCACAGCTTGCTCTTACACTGCCACCAAGGCTACCTTGATGCAGTCACACTATGCCCACTGCCGTCACAAGATCAGACAGCCTCCACCACCACGCACAACATTTACTGTCCAGTGTAGAATATCCCCACCAGGCGATAGTGCACAAGGTCAGTCTTCTCCTTACCAATGTCATCTCTCACACACTAATCCCTTTTGCCCTTGACAGTCTTGGATGACCTAGAGGACTATGGTGTATACTACCACAGAGAGGCAAGATTGCTGCTTTGCATCAACAATACCTGCCACACCTGCGTCAGGGTTGAGGAGCTGGCTGCTCACTTGCAGGCTCAGCATCACATCAAGCTCCCTCGCCATACACAGATCAATATTATCCAAGATCCTCCTCAAGATATCTACAGCCTGCCTGATGCCCTCCCCCCATTTCGCGGAATCAGACAGTTCATGGGAATGGTCTGTAAAGTGTGCTTTTACGCATGCCTCAAGCTGGAAACCATGCGCAAGCACTTTGTGGAAAACCACTGGGGGCCAGGTGAGTTATCTGTTAGTTGCTCATGGTCCATAGTCAAATACTCACACATCTATACCAGACCTCCACAATGGCGCTTGGAAACATAGCACTCTGCAAGCCTGGGTGCAGACTCTGCTCAATCACAAACACAGGCGCTTCTTCCACGTCATGCCTGTTCACCCAGACGATCTCAACCCTCCTCCACCACCCGACCCAGAACCTCTTCTCACCACCAACCAGGCCAATCGGCTCCTTGCTCAGACCTTGCTCAGATTCCACCACCCATCACCTTACAGTCCTTAATCTCCCATGACCCCACTATGGCCACTCGCAACAGCCCCGCTTGGTTGATACAAACTGGAATCCTCACTTTTGTCCAAGAGGCTGCTGCTGCTGGCATCACCCATCCTCAGCTGGCCCATCTCCTCTATGATTCCTACCCTCATGTTGGCATTCTCCAGGAATGTGTTGAAGCTTGGTTAACAAATGGGTCCAAGAGGCTACTCAAGATGTCCACCCATGTAAGACGAAGAGTCCTCTCCACTAAGATGTACGTCTGTTCTCTCTCTTGCTTGTTCACCCTGGTATCCTCAGCTGATGGCTACTCCCTTTCAAGTGATGAACTTGGTAACAAACCTATGGGTCCTTTAGCATCACAAGCAACAGTCAGCAAATATGCCACATTGTGTTGCATGTTGATTGTCTTCTGCCTTCTGGTCTCTCAAAACACTCACCCAGGACTCCCAGAGTGCATCATCAACCCTGTTGCTTTGGAAATCTTGGCCCAGATCCACTCCTTGCTTGAGGCGGATGAACAAGTCCCTGGCCAGTTAATCACTCAACTCTTTGTTGCTCTCTTGTGTCAGACCAACCCCTGTGGCAGCCCAGATACTTCTTGCCACATTCTTCAGTTTGTTGCCATCACCATGGTCAAAGAAGATGGCTCTTTCCACAGCCACAGTCTAGTCACCAGGCTCCTCTCTCCTATCCAGTATTGTCTCCGGCTGGCTCTTGTATATTTCTATCAGCAAATCTCAGAACTCAACGGATCCCCTCCACCAACAGACACCTACCTGCCCTTGATTCTCAACTCCTGCCTGGACGGAAGTCTCAACAATATATGGAAATATATCACCGAACGCCCAGATATGATCACCCCATTCTCCACCCTCCGATCCTGGATGCACCTCATGACCACTGTGACCCTCACTGAAGGCCTTCCTGAAACCACCCATTGGGTTGATTCAGCCTGCACCAAACTCAATGTTCAAAACCTAACTGTTTCCATCCATGATATCAAGATAACAATCCAGAAGACTTTTCGAGAGGTCGGGGAACTGCTTGCTGTGCTCACTCAGGGGGCTCACCTGCCTGCATTTGATCGGGTGGCTTATCGCGATGTACCATACGTAACTGATGTGGGTTTCAACTACTTGGTGGCTTCTGACCTTTATCACAAGCGGTACTCTTCAAGGCATCTGCTCGAGTCATGGCTGGAGAACGGTGACGCTTGGGGCTTCTCCAATCACGGGCAGGGCTGGAGCCATTCAACCATCCAAAAATGGCTTGACATCTCCAATGAGCTCACCAAGGCTTTGTATTTCTGCATTCATTGCGGCTGCGGCCAGCCTGCAAGAGGAACTGAAGAAATGACCATCAAGATTGTCAATACTCCAGAAGGTGTTCGGAATATCTTTTGGCGGACGGGGGTGTTTATGATTCAGACCACCTACCATAAGGGCCAATCTATGACAGGACGAGGAAAGAACAGAGTGGTGTTTCTCCCTGGATTGCTTTCTCAGCACTTGCATCACTACTTGGCTTTCATCCGCCCAACCCAAATGTAAGCTTGATCAGGATTATATAATACACAAACCATTTGACTGATATGTTTGTTTTTCAGAACCCTGTTACAGCTCTTGGGTCAAGAGGAGCACTTTGAGACCTTGCTCACTCATCTCTGGGTTGATACCACCACTGGCTTAATGACCACTCCTCGTTTGACCTCTGTGCTCCACCAAATCTTCCTCAAGAACAAGGTCGCTCCACTGGGAATAGCCACTTGGAGACATGTCTGTGTGGCCATTTGTGATCAGTGGCTCAAAGAACATCCTAGAATAGACCTGGGGGAAGATGAGGAGGATGATGAAACCCCAAATCATGTGCTGGATATTCAACGCAATCATTCCAGCCGAACTGCCAATCACATCTACGCAGGCACCACTGGACACAGTATGGATCGACAGGCCGAAGGACGATTTCGAGAAGCTTCAAACTTGTGGCAAGATTTCTGGGAGGTAAGCATAATCTGCAGTTAGACTTATTGTGTTATAAATGTTGAAATTTGACTTATAGATACGCTGGGATTATAGTCACACATCACTTGAACATCCCATGGATCCAATGGTCAATCTCTCTCCTGATCAAGTGGCCATGCAAGCTCTACAAACATTTACCCGCAACCCCTCACCATCTTGGAAATCTCCCTTTCAACAAAGCTGGGTCTCTGCAGTCTTGGAAGGCAAAGAGGATCTTCTCGTAGTGGCCAAAACTGGAGGAGGGAAATCCTTTGCTTACTTGCTACCGCTACCGCCCTTGGTTGAACCTAATCATATCACAGTGGTCATTCAGCCCCTCAAGGCTCTTGGCCAGGAAACTATGGGAATCCTGGCCAACCATCATATCCAGGCATACTATGTGGATAGCACACAAGATATACAAATACCCTTCAAGACTCAAGTGGTTGTAGCTTCAGTTGAGGCAGCATCTCAGATTGCATTCTTTACGGCTATCCGCATGCTCAATCCCAAACGATTCATCATTGACGAGGCCCATCAATATCTGGATGATGTACCCTATCGGCACTACATGGCTGGCGTGGCTCGGCTCAGGGAATCACTGGCCAGTTTGTCTTTATGACTGGATCATTTCCTCCTGCAAAGCACAATCATCTACTGCGGGACATATTCAATCTGGTGCAAGGGTTAGGGTTAGGGTTAGGGTTAGGGTTAGGGTTAGGGTTAGGGTTGGGTTAGGGTTAGGTTAGGGTTAGGGTAGGGTTAGGGTTAGGGTTAGGGTAGGGTTAGGGTTAGGGTTAGGGTTAGGTTAGGGTTAGGTTAGGGTGGGTAGGGTAGGGTAGGGTTAGGGTTAGGGTTAGGGTTAGGGTAGGGTAGGGTTAGGGGTTAGGGTGTTAGGGTTAGGGTTAGGGTTAGGTTAGGGGTTTAGGGTTAGGGTTGGGTAGGGGTTAGGGTTAGGGTTAGGGTTTAGGGTTAGGGTTCGGGTTAGGGTTAGGGTTAGGGTTAGGGTTAGGGTTGGGTAGGGGTAGGGTTAGGGGTTAGGGTTAGGGTTAGGGTTAGGGTTAGGGTTAGGGTTAGGGGTTGGGTAGGGGTTAGGGTTAGGGTTAGGGTTAGGGTTAGTTTAGGGTTAGGGTTCGGGTTAGGGTTAGGGTTAGGGTTAGGGTTAGGGTTGGGTAGGGGTAGGGTTAGGGTTAGGGTTAGGGTTAGGGTTAGGGTTAGGGTTAGGGTTAGGGTTAGGGTTAGTTTAGGGTAGGGTTCGGGTTAGGGTTAGGGTTAGGGTTAGGGTTAGGGTTAGGGTTAGGGTTAGGGTTAGGGTTAGGGTTGGGTAGGGGTAGGGTTAGGGTTAGGGTTAGGGTTAGGGTTAGGGTTAGGGTTAGGGTTAG